>CM038796.1:96259159-96620697 GCA_021764765.1 Vicia sativa | reverse complement strand
TCCATCCGTAGTTATCCGCGGACTTAATTGCTTAGCTCATTTAATTTATTTTTTGTGTGTTTGAAAAGATTTTGAAAAGGCATTTCACTTTGACTTTACAATGATTCACGCTAGAATGTATACAAAGTGTTTGAAATGTTTTGTTTGAAAAGGACTTGTAATGATTCACTGGAATGTATACAAAGTGTTTGAAAATGTCTTTGAAAGTGTAGGTGTGAAAATGATTTTTTTGATGGAGCAAGCAAAGAGACTTAGTACTTACTCGTAACGGTCAGCCTGTTATTTTGCTTTCCTTTAGAATAAGACTATCCTTATCATTGATTGATAGGTAACCTTATTCGTTGGATGTGGAAAGGACATCTGTAGGGACATCGGATGGTCATAGAAGGCAACTTGTAGGATATCCTAGCATATCTGTAAGGACAATCTCACTTTTATAGGCAATATCGAGGAAACTAGATCATATTCAGAGGGCAACATCGAGGACTATGATCCTTAAGTCAAAGGACTATGATTATATATTGTGGCATGGTGCAGATATGTCCACGTCGAGGGACATGACCATTATTCGTGGGCAAACGAGAGGATACCTTAAGGTGGGTGCAAGTGAAATTTTGTTGTATTCGACATTTTTATCTTATTATTAGAGGTTATCTATGTTGTTTTAATCTTGCCATAACGCCTAATTACTAGCAGCTAATAGGAAAATAAAATAAATTGGAAATGTAAAGGTCCTACGCTTATTACATGGCTTTAAAGTATACATAATATGGAGTGCAAAAGTAAAGAGAGAATGTAAAGGTCCTACGCTATTACATGATAAAAAAATGCAACTGTAACACCCTTTCTAGAATTTAAAATGCAAGAAAAAAATAATAGCATAAGAGAAACTACGTCCTAGTATTTTTGGTATTTTTGAAAATTAGAGTTTATGTGAGAACAACCTAATTCTATTTGATTTTAATTAATTAAGAAAAATTAGTGAATACTAACCTAAATTAAATGATTTAAGTTAGTTAAAAAAAGGTTATTTGTGAAATTATCTAATTAACCTAATTAATTAACCTAATTACTAATTTAATTAATTAATTAAGGTGGAAAGGAAAAAATAAATAAAAATCAAAGAAAAAAAAGTAATAGAGAGCTCGGCAGAGCCCCTGTCGGGCCTCCGAGAGTAAAGCTACCAGGCATCCAAAAATTGGAGTTTCGGTGGAACCTGCCGACGTGTCCGGTCGGACGCTTCTATCTTGAAAGGGTCTAGAATCTGGAGTTTCTGGAGGTTCTGCTGCTGGAGGCGTCGAGAAGCTAGAGCTCGAGGTTCCGATGTTTGAGATCCGTGTCGGAACTCGTGTCCGCTACCGAAAGGATCTAGGTCAGCTTCGGGCATTCTAGATCCGACGCCCGTGTTTCGGAGCTTCTAGGACTTCTTATCCGGGGCCATCCGTGGTTGGAGCTTTGGAGGATTCTCGCTAAGACCCGTGTCGGAGTTTCCGTGGCTTCCTTTGGAGACTCCAAACCCGTAAAAAGGAGAATGAAATGAATAGCAAAAGGTGGGTTTGAACCCACGACCGAGATAGAGAATGATATATACAAGACAAGATGAAGTGTGATACATCCATTTATAATTAGACTCATGAATATGCATGTGTTGTTGGCTCGATCAGGCGCGTGAGCAAGGCTCGTCGCCTTCTCCCATCTATCCGAATTTAGATCCCTAAAATAATCAAGATAAATGCAAATAAAGGACCCTACCCCTAATTCGAACCCTAGGAATCCAATGGTGGTGTTTTATATCCAAAGTCCTTGTATCGGGGTTCAAACTCATGTACTCCTATGCCCTAACAATGGCATCATGGATTTAAGCCCTAAAGCTCACATGTAACACATTGTACCTGTTCTAAACAACATCCTAAGATCATACAAACACACAAAAACAGTTAGTAATGCATGGATTGAGAGAAACAATTTTGAGACATTTACCAAATCGGAGCAGCGTGGGAAGCTTGATATGGAGCATTCTGGTATCGTGTAATGATGTGAATCGATCCCTGGGAACTTCAGGAACACGAATGAATGTCTAGAATAGATTGAAACTTCCTGGAAGTTGAAACACGATTTTGCAAGTTTTGAGAAAAATTTGAGAGATTTCTAGGGTTCGTAAGAGGCTAGCAATCTGTGTAAGAGGTTGCAAATTCGTCCGTATGTGTCTTGTGAGGATGTTAAGTATATATAGGACAAGAGATTAGGTCAACAAACTTGGTAAAATATATTGCATTGAATGAAAGATATTTGATTGGAATTTTTAAATCAGATCTTTCTTCTCCTTGCTCAATATTCCTTAAACTCTCTTGCACGAAATTTCCAGCTTGCATTTCCAATCTTGGACCTCAAGGAACTTGGATATCAAACCCATATGCCTTGTACCTTGTCTTAATATTCTATTTTAATTAAAATTGAATTTTAATGGTTTAATTCAAAAATAAATAAAATAAAAGGAAGGAGAGCGTGTAGCTGGGCTTAGAGGCTCTTGATAATGTTAGGAATAAGTTTGAATCATAAAATCTTAGTCCCATTTGAAAAATATTTGCTTTTGCTAAATATTTTTCTTCATGCACCTCCTCAAAAATGCTCAACTTGCATAATTTATATCTTTCTCAATTTTCCACATTTTTGGGTGTTCTTGGACTTTTAGAAAGCTCAAAATGTCTTCTAAACAGCCCTTTTGGTTTCATATTTATTGAAGTTTCCATGCTCATGAACACTTCTTTGCAAAAAGATGACTTTTGTTGACTTTTAGGACCGGTAATGTTTTGATCCATAACCTAATGAAGCATTTCCAAATTTCAAGCTTATGATACATGAAGTTTAGAATTGAATTCTCTTAAAATGAGCTTTGGTGGAAAAAATTCTTATAAAGTATGTGAAAGTTATGCTTGGTCAAAGTTCTGTTGACTTTTGTCTGAAAAGCCCTAATTTAGAAACTTTTACTTTTAATCAAATCTTGATTTTTCTTGCTGAATGATGGTCAACCCTTGATCATTGGAGTTACGTCCTAGTGACCTTGTGGTGAAGGTGTTTGATGGCTCAAAAAGGTCTGTGTTTGGAGAGATTGATTTATCGATCAAGGTGGGCCCGAAGATCTTTACTTCCACTTTCTATGTGATGGATATTAACTGATCGTGATCTGTTTGGGACGCCCTCGATCCATAAGGTTGGTGCGGTCACCACCACCCTTCATCAGAAACTTAAGTATCCTCTTGATGGAATACAATTACTGTTTGTGGCGAAGAAGAGTACATTGTAAGTCACTTGGCTTCTTTCCGCTATGTGGAAATTGAGGGTGAGATACACGACCCGCTTCAAGCTTGAGACTGCTCAAATGATCAAGGCTCCTCCTGCTGAGGATAGGAAGAAAGTTGAAACCTCTTTGGCTTCGTTGAAAGATGCTCGAGCTTTGGTCGAGGCTGGTCGCCATGAAGGTTGGGGCAGTTGTGGAGGTTACCCAAGTTTAACAAGTTTGGCCTGGTTTTGACCTTTTATAAGGCGATTCTCAAGGCCCTCGATTCGCCTACCCCCGCCAAGTTTGCAAGTACGCATTGAAAAGGAGGATCAAGTTAACGCAATTGATGATGAAGATGATGTTTTTAACATAGAGGATCGATTCGCCCATGTATCCCTAGTAGCGAATTGAAGAATTGGACATCTGTGGACACCATTCAAGTTACAACTGCCGAGGAGTAATTTTCTTGTTTTTCTTTACCATTTCATAATTCCTGCGCTCTGCCCAAGGCGTAGTGAATCATTGTGTAGGGCCACCATGCTTCACTTTGCAGTTTTTATCATAAAATAAAGGATGTTTTTCATTCAAATTTTTGTGTTATTTTCACTTTCACTTTTATTATTTGTTTTCCCATTTAAAAGAAAATGTGGCAACGTTTTATTTTTTGCACACTGTCATTAAAACAAAAATTAATCATGCAGATACATGTCCACACCAGATACCAATGATCACAATTCTGTTATTGCTCATTATGACTTCGACAATCCGATTCACCAAGCAGAAAAAGAGAGTGAGGAAGATTGCGAACTCCCTGCAGAGTTAGTCAGATTGTTAGAACAAGAGGAGAAGGTTATTCAGCCGCATGAAGAGCCTCTAGAATTGGTTAATTTGGGTACAGATGAAGCAAAGAAGGAAATCAGAATAGGGGCTGATTTGGAAGCAAGTGTGAAGGCATGACTGATAGATATGCTCCGTGAGTATGTTGATGTGTTCACATGGTCTTATGAGGATATGCCAGATTTGGACACGAATATTGTGGTACACAAGTTGCCTCTCCGGGAAGATTGTCCTCCAGTTAAGCAGAAACTTCGAAGAACTCATCGGGAGATGTCCAAGAAGATCAAAGAGGAGGTACAAAAGAAGTGATGTCAAGGTTGTCTTGTATCATGGGTTGCAAACATTGTGCTGGATGGTAAGGTCGAATGTGTGTCGACTATGGGATCGAATGAGCAAGCCCTAAAGATGATTTTCCGCTCCCTCATATTGACATTTTGGTTGATAATACTGCTCAAGCCAAGGTTTTCTCTTTCATGGATGGATTTTCTGGCTATAATCAAATCAAGATGGCACCTGATGATATGGAAAAGACTACTTTCATTACGCCTTGGGGAACTTTTGTTACAAAGTTATGCCTTTCTTCGTCCGAAGAATGCAGGGCAACGTGATCACAGTAATGGTCACTCTTTCATGACATGATGCATAGAGAGGTTGAAGTTTATGTTGATGATATGATTGCTAAGTCTTAAACAGAGGAGGAGCATCTAGTTGATTTACAGAAATTGTTTGAAAGATTAAGGAAGTTCAGGCTAAGGTTGAATCCGAATAAGTGCACCTTTGGGGTGAGGTCAGGGAAGTTGTTGGGCTTTATTGTAAGTGAGAAAGGTATTGGAGTTGATCCTGCCAAAGTGAAGGCGATACAAGAAATGCCTGAGCCGAAGACAGAGAAGGAAGTTCGTGGTTTCTTGGGGAGATTGAATTATATCTCCAGGTTCATATCTCATCTTACTGCCACCTGTGAGCCTTTATTCAAGCTACTAAAGAAAAATCAAGCAGTTGTTTGGAATGATAATTGTCAGATGGCATTTGATAGAATCAAGGAATATTTGCATGAGCCTCTGATACTTGTACTGCCAGTCGAGGGAAAGCCATTGATCATGTATCTAACAATTCTGGAGAGTTCCATGGGTTGTGTTTGGTCAAGATGAGACCGAAAGAAAGAACAAGCCATCTACTATTTGAGTAAGAAGTTCACTGAGTGCGAGTCAAGGTATTCTTTGCTTGAGAAGACGTGTTGTGCACTAGTATGGGCTGCTAAATGTTTGAGGCAGTACATGCTAACGCATACCACTTATCTGATTTCTAAAATGGATCCCATTAAATTCATCTTTGAGAAGCCAACTCTTACCGGCCAAGTTGCCTGTTGGCAGATGATTTTGACAGAATATGATATCCAGTATACCACTCGGAAAGCCATCAAGGGTAGCGTCCTGGAAGATTATCTCGCTCACCAACCTGTGGACGACTATCAACCGATGAAGTTTGAGTTCCCAGACGAAGACATCATGTACATTAGAGACTGCAACATCCCCAGCCCAGAGGAAGGGCCCGAGCCAGGGTCACGGTGGACGATGGTGTTTGATGGAGCGTCGAATGCAATGGGCAATAGCGTCGGAGCTGTTATCACTTCCCCCGAGGGTTTCCATATTCCTTTTACAGCCCGAATTTGTTTGACTGCACTAACAACATGGCAGAGTATGAAGCATGTATTTATGGGATCGAAGCGTTAATTGACTTGCGTATCAAGTTCTTGAAGGTTTTTGGGGATTCTAATCTCGTTATTAGTAAAATTAACGGTGATTGGGATACTCGTCATCAGAACTTGATCCCTTATCGTGAACACGTGATGAAGTTGATTCCTTATTTTAAAGAGATCAATTTGAGCATATCTCTAGAGAGGAGAATCACCTTGCGGATGCATTGGCCACTTTATCGTATATGTTCAAGGTGAAGTGGGCTAATGAGGCGCCTTCGATCACCATTAGAAGGTTAGATGAGCCAGCTTTCCGTTTCGAAGCGGAAGTGGAATTGGATGGTAATCCTTGGTTTTATGATGTTAAGAGGTATTTAGAGACTCAAGAGTATCCAGAAGAAGCGCCCATCACAGACAAGAAGTTTTTAAGGAGGTTCGCTGCAAAGTTCTTCCTCGGCAATGTTATTTTGTACAAGAGAAATCATGATGGTATGTTGCTCAGATGTGTGGATAAGAATGAAGCGTCAAAGATCATCGAAGAGATGCATGAGGGTGCTTTTGGGACTCATTTCAATGGTCACACCATGGCCAAGAAGATATTGAGAGCCGGCTACTATTGGTCCACTATGGAGACAGACTGTTATAATCATGTCAGGGTTTGTTATAAGTGTCAAGTGTATGCTGATAAAGTGCATGTTCCTCATGTTCCTTTGAATGTTATGACATCTCCAGGCCCTTTGCAATATGGGACATTGATATGATTGGGAAGATTGAGCCGACCGCTTCTAATGGCCATCGTTTTATCTTGGTTGCTATAGATTATTTCAGCAAATGGATCGAAGCTACTTCTTTTGCCAATGTCACCAAGCAGGTCGTAGCTCGTTTCATCAAGAACAATATCATTTGCCGCTATGGGGTTCCTGAGAAAATCATCACTGATAATGGGTCCAACCTCAACAACAAACCGATGAAGGAGCTTTGTGAGACTTTCAAGTTTAAACACCAAAACTCCTCTCCATATCGCCCGAAGATGAATGGTGCTGTCGAGGCTGCAAATAAGAACATTAAGAAGATTGTGCAGAAGATGGTGGTAACCTACAAGGATTGGCATGAGATGTTGCCCTTCTCCTTGCATGGTTATCGTACCTCAGCGCGCACATCGACCGGGGCAACCCCGTTATCCCTTGTGTATGGGATGGAAGCAGTTCTATCGGTGGAGGTTGAAATTCCTTCTTTGAGAATTATGAAAGATGTTGAACTTGATGAAGCTGAGTGGGTACAGAATCGGTTAGATCATTTAAATCTCATTGATGAGAAGCGGTTGGCAGCTGTGTGTCATGGCCAAGTGTATCAGAAAAGGATGAGAAAAGCTTACGATAAGAAAGTGCGTCCTCAGTTCTATCAAGCAGGTGATCTGGTCCTTAAAAGGATAATCCTTCCTCAAGGCGACCCCAGGGGCAAGTTGACTCCGACTTATAAAGGACCTTTTGTGGTCAAGAAGGTCTTCTCTGGTGGGGCAATGATGCTTACAACTATGGATGGTGAAGACTTCCCGCTCCCAGTGAATGCCGATGTGTTGAAGAAGTTCTTCGCATAACTGAACTTGTTGGTTGTATGAGTAATAGCAGAATCGTAGGTTGTTGTTCATTTGTTACCATATTGCCATTTCTGTAACACTGTTTTTCTTTCACGTTTAGGCCTTTTAGGTCAAACACCTTTTTGTAGGAGTTGCATCTTAGTGTAAATGCCTTTTTAAATGGCCAATCTTCAATTAATGGAAAAAGGGAAACTTCTTTGTTTTTATTTCTTGTAGCTTTAATTGTTTGATTTATAAAAACGTCCAATATTTTCATGATAATTACTTGCATTTGAAAAACTTTGATGGTTCCTGCACAATAATCATAATTGAAAAAAAAAGGGTGAATAATACTGTTGGAATAGGCGATGCCCTCTTGCCGGAATGTTCATACCACTTCCTGGAGATCATCCATAAAATAGTGTATTTCACGAGCCAATTCAGTTTGGCAAGCCATTGCATAATTTTGATCTTGCGAAGTTTCACTCTTGTGTGGCAGAAGATGAGGTTAAAAGTTCCCGATTGCAGTGTCTGATTATTTCTCCTGTTTGTGGAAGTTGCTTTCAGTTGCAAGTTTTGGATGTATGTTCCATAAGGTAGAAGACACTTGGTGATCCTGTTGGTGCAATTCCGCTTTGCACAACTTTCATCATGCCTTTGAAGAAAATCCCCCGTGAATGTTGTCTTGGTGCACTCAACTACTTGATTGAAGATGTTTTGTCATCCAGGGATAAGTTTCGAGTTTGGATCGATTTAAAGACTACTGTGTCAACGGTAGGTCAGAGAGGGAGTCTTTTGTCCAGAAAGTATCAAGACTGTAGAAAGTTGTCAGAATCAAGAGATATCCAGACAAAGTCGAGCCTCCTCAACGATGGCAATCTTGAGTTTCTTTATTGCATTTTCATTTGCAGTTTTGTTTGTTTGTTTGTTTAAGCATTGCTATCATGTAAAAATTTGTTTATTTTCGAATGAAAATTTTAATGCATTAAGTATGTTTTTCTTGAAGAAATCCTTGTTATCACTCGCTCATTCGCTGTCACTCATAAAATGACTTGCTTGCATATCAATGCCAACTTCACCAAGTCTTTTGCTTAGACAAAGATTGGGGGAGAATGACGATACTAAAATGCTAATCTTTGGTTTGTATGCTTTTGAGTAGAACCCTGTTGATGATGCACAGGCCTTGTTTCAATTCCCAAACACCGGAGATATAAGGGAGATAGACCCTCGCTAACCCCTTTGAGCCTCGAAGTAGGAGTTTCTTTTCTATTCAGAAAAAACCCTCTTTTTTCCTAACCTGGGGCAGGGTAATGTTCAGTTAATCTGATCTAGCGTCCAAGAAATGTGGAATCAGAGGATACAACAATGGTTATTCTCCAAAGGGGCTGAGGAAAGTCCAAATTGCAACGGTCAACCTTCGTCTGTCAACATGGAACCCTTCAAAGGCTCAGATAGTCACAATCACTTCCAATAAATTGAAGATGGTGTAGGGATCACACGATTTGTTCTAAAAAAAAAGAAAAAAAATTAAAAAAAAGCAGAAAGCCCGCTAAGTCAAACTTGGTAATAAGTCGCTTAGGAAAAAAAGAAAGGGCAAAGTTAGAAAGCCAGAAAGGCAAGAAAAGTTACAGAAAAAATTCTCAGTAAGAGAGCAAGGCTGTGTGATCAGACACCAAAATTAAAAATGAGTGGCTGTCGTGTCCGTAAACCTTGTGGATTCCTCGAGCATATCCAATAACTCCTCAGCAGGAGTGGCCATACCATACTCTTTTGAGAGTTGAATGCTCGTATCAAGTTAACTGAATTTAGGATTGGAGAACATCACAAAGGGGGTCGGCACCAAATATTTTGAGCCTAAAGAAATTTTTTGAAAACCGTGAGCCAAGCCACATCGCTACCCTCAGAAGTCCTAACTGAAGCATGGGTTAATTCGAAAGCATACTACAATAAGATAATATTTTCCTGACTCCTAAAGTGTGTGCTAGTTTCTGTTGGCATCGTGTGTTTGTCTTGTCATTCTAAAAAAGAAATTTTGCATTCTAAAAGTGTTTTGTTCACAAGAAGTCGCAATACCTTTTCCATAAAAAACTTCAAGACTTACATGAGTGTTGCATTTGAATTTCCATTCTCATAATAAACATTTTTCTATATGCGAAACAATTGTTTGACATCAAGTGAGTTTGCACAATGAACATCAAAGAAGAATTTAATCTTGTCAAAGGAGAGGGTCTCGACTCTATGGAATTGAAAGCTAATCTTTTCAAAGAATTGGTGATAACCAGGGGCATCTTATCTTAAATCAGTTCTATCCATATTTTTACAAGATTTCACCCCAGTAAGTTTACTTCATTTTAGGCTTGGGGTAATTTGGGCTTGATTGAATTGGCAGGATTGGTTATATGAAACATCCCCAGTGACACCGGAGTCTCTACTTCTCCCCAACAAGTCTCCCAAAGTGAAGAGATTGTATCCAGATGATTCCCCAATTTTACCTGAAGGTTGTCTTGATAAGACTTCTTCATTAAGAATATATATCCCCAATGAAGTGGTGTTACTGTTGTGTTCGTAGAAGAATGCCTGCTCGAGGCGTAATGTTTATTGATGACTTCTTTAATCCCCCAGTCAAGTTGTTTCATTTGGGATTTCTTATCGAAGAATTGTCCCTTTTCCCCAGTGTATCAGTTATGCATTTGATTTCTCCTTCAAGATTTCTCCTTTCCCCAGCGAAGACATTTTCTTTCAAGGTTGAGGCACAATATTCCTCGTTTCCCCAAAGGAGCTGTCATATATGAGGTGTCTTGTTTCTTCATGCCCAGATGAATTATTTGACTTGGATTTCTATTCTGAGAACTCTCCCATTTCCCCAGCGAGTTCGATCCTATTGATTGGTGACAAGCGTTGTACCGCCCGAGACGTATGCTTTTGTGGGTGCACATCCCACATCACTTTTTATCCCCACTAAGGTCTTTTCTTATCAAAGATCGTTTGTGACTCTCCAATTGAGCTTCTTAAAGTCACAGTTATCCATTCTCCGCGAGAGCTGTGTGTAGATTTTCTCCTATCATAGACCAAAGATTGGTAACTCCCATGAAGTCAGAGGAATCTTTATTCCTGTTAGATCCAATGTTGTTCGGTATCTTGCTCAATGTCGTCCACTTTCTATTTGGCTTTCCTCTCCAGAAATCACAGTTTTGCCTTGATCTCCTCTGGCTTCGACCAATTTCGTTTGACATTCCATATCAGAATCAACGGTTTCATCCAGAATTATTTCTCTAATGAAGTTTGCAATTTATTTTTGCAACCCTTCTCAATGATTGTAGCCTGCTTTATACCGGTTACACAAGTTATTGCTCCTCGCAGAGTTTCATCTCTTTGAAGGTTTTCTCCCCAGTGGATTTCGTAAATTATTTTCGCAAGTCTTATCAAGTTTTGGCTTGGTGTTTGATGGGCTTCTTGATTAGCTTCTTGATTAATCATTCCCCGGTGAAACATTTGATCATGCATCATTACATTGCATCCTCAAAGTGTAATTTTTTCCATTATCTTTTGGAACTTTACTCCATAGAAAAATTTCAAACATGCATTGAAACATAAGCCTTTATTGCCACTATGTTCCCCAGTGCATCTGCTAACTCCAGATTATTTCCTCAATGAGGCCACTATCCTCAGTATCTCCATTCCAGTATCCTGATAATCATGTAATTTGGTTGAGTGTCTACTCAACGTTGTGGTTGTAGCCCAGTTTCTCTCTGGTGCAATTTCATTGGTTTAGTCTTTACTACCTTTGTTGGTTCATTTTGATGTCCATCAATATACCTTTTGAATGTTAGTTTTGTCCTAATGATTGTTTCAGCATGTGTTTTGGAAGTACGCTCTAATCACTTTGCTTTGGGTAGAGTCTTGTCTCGTCTCCTGTGCATGAAATCCAGTTATTTTCATGGTACTCATCTAGTTTGTTTCGTCTAACTAGGTTCTATGAGTCGAGTTTTATCTCGTTCTTTTTCTTACTCCTGGGATTCTTTCAGATCCATCATATTGTCTATCTCGGGTTGAAACCTTTCCCCTTTACTCCGTGGATCCAATCAGCTTCGTCTACTTTCTATCTTCGGTTGGCATGGCTCTGTTATAACTATTGGATTCAATCAGCTTCGTCTACTGTCTATCCTCTAGTTTGAGAATAGCAAGTGCTCTGAGAAACATGCACTCTCATCACTTTGCTATGGGTCGAGTTTTGTCTCGTTTCCCGTGCGTGAAATCCAGTTTTTGTCCTGGTACTCGTTTCTAGAAAGTGTTTCTCTTCTAGTTCTACCGAGTCGAGTTTTGTCTCATTTGATGTCACTCCTTGGATTCAATCAGCTTTGTCTATTGTCTATCCTTGGTTGACCTGTCTCTTTCATACCTTCGGTTTATCACAGTTTCCACTATTTACCCCTGGTTGAGACCAGCAGGTATCCCTAGAATCGTGCACTCTAGTTACCTTTCTTATAGGACCCTTTTCATAGTCGTCCTATCGCGTACATGTTCAGAATCTAGTTTTGTCTAGTCTCCTGGTTTAATTTTCATCTCATCTTTATTACAGTTTGCGTTGCAATTTTGTCTTGACGTATGTCTTTGGAAGGCTAATATTCATTAGACCCCCCGGCTTGTTAAAGCATAAAGTTATTTGGCTTTTCTCTAAAACCAATTTCATTTGGTATTCTCTAAGTTCAGCATCCTCTGGCTCCTTTTGGAAAGTTCCACTCTTCTTCTCAAGAGTGTAAATTTTTGGGTTCTTTTGTATTCAATCCTCTTCCACTTTGAACGCTCGAAGGTTTCCACCAGTTCTCGCTTATCAAGTTTAAGAAGATTGAATAGGGGTAGCTGTTTCACCCCAAAATTTACCCTCTTGATTTAGGCTTATGTTTCATCATAAACATCATATTGCATTGCATTCATATCTCATGATAAGATTAAAGTTCTTTGGATTCTCAAGTCCTCTACAAGCTAAGGAGGTTGATTGTGTTAGCATACTCTTCTGAGAGAATCTCAAGCTCTCATATATCTGGATATTTCAAGGCACAATGATGTATTACACCTCAAGACATTCCATTTGTCTCATTGATTCCTCAAGAGTTAAAGTTTGCAAAGAGTTGATGAGAAATTCATCTGTTGGCATTCATCTGATGAAATTAGGGTTTTGGCCCATTGTGAAGTTTGAAGTTTGGATAAGTCAATTTCTTGAAGCATCACCTTCTTATTATCATCTGAGTTATCATGGTTCAAAGAATTACTCAATACATTCAGGAGATTTGAGGTTTTGAAGCTTGATTGACTATCTCCTAACACAAGGTGCAAAATTAGGGTTTTGGGTATAATCAGGGTTTCTCCAGATTTTTCACTCAAATTTGATTCCACTTGTTTCTATATGTTATTGGACATCCATGATTGAAATATTGAGGCTCAATTTTGAGTAGAAGCAAGTCAATTGATCACAAGGAGCAAAATGGTCATTTTGGTCAAAATCAAGAGTTGACCAAGTGGACTTTTGGTCAACCATCAATTCAAATATCATATTTCATGATCAAATCCATCATTGAACCAAGAAAGTTGAAGAAATTAGGGTTAACTTGTTCTTGAAGTTATTTAAAGATAAAAAAATTTACAAGTGTCCACCCTATGAAACTTTGACATGTCATAACTTTCTCAATTTTTATCCAATGGTTGCATAACATACATTTTTGGAAAGCTTGGAAAAAATCCTACAAATTTATCAATGTGTAAAATTTCTCCAAAATGCACCATTTGAGAGATATTTGAGTTAGAAGTTTCATGCACAAGTTTTAACCAAGGCTGAGCAAGCTTGCAAATTTCTGGGCTTTCTCTGGGCATACTTTTCACAAACAGGTGGTGGGCATAATCTTGAGGCTCATATCTTTTGATTCAGATGGAATTTGAGAAATCTACTTCGTGCATCTTGAAGTATGCTATGAGATCTTTAATTGGAACTTTGAATCACATCATTTGGTTCAATATTGAGGAAGTTACAAGGCTCACAAGTGGAGGCCATGAAGCTGATCCCATGCACGACCATGCAAGCCAGATGCGCGCACGTGTGCCCAACAAATGTCCATGTTTATGCACAACTTCTGGGAGCCATATCTCACTCATTCCAGCTCCATTTTTAGTGAACCAAAGCCCATTGTAATCCTCATTCCAAGAGCTATTGATAGGCCTCTAAAAGCCAAGATTTGCACGAGCCATTAGTGAGAAAATTGGGCCTGAACAGGATGATTCAAGGTTGTGCGTGCAGAGGTTTGTTTGCATGCTTTTGTGTTGATTTTACAAGTCATTTCTAGACAAGCATGAGCTAGGGATCGAAGCAGTCATGTACACCTCATTTTTTGCCATAAAAAGCCCAAGCAAAGTGAGTATTTTTCACACCCTTGCCATGCACGATTCTTCTTTTCTTTGCCATACTTGGTAAGTTTGAGAAACAACCCATGTGCCACCTCATTTACACAATCCTCACATCCATCAAAACGCAAGGAATAGCTGGCAAGTTGGACATAAAACGCAAGCTCATCCATTACACTAATTTTTGACATTTTTTTGCTCCAACGGATTCATTGAGAGAAAGAGTGATGTACCCTCATATTTACTCTCTCAATATAAGTAGGAAGCTTCCCATTTTCTCAGAAGGCTTCTCTCTCTCGTTTTCCAGATCCAAAAATTCACTCTACATCTCAAATTTTCCTCTCCTTGAAGCTGCTGTAACTTGCATTTCTGAGGGATTCTCCTCCTTATTACCACTTCATTGAAGTCTCAAGAGCAAGCTAGTGGAGTTTTCTCTTTGATTTCAGAGCATATTTGGATTTATTTTCCAAATCAAGAGGTAATTGTTAAACTTTGAATCTGAGTTTCTAGCTTGCCATTGATGAATATAAGCTCATACATGCGTGGTTAGCTGGCCAACCAATAGGTTTGATGTATATTTTTCTCTGTTTTTGAAGTGTGTTGCATAGCATGATGTTCTGAAATTCTGGATTTGGATGATTTTCATGATTTTCTCGTTCTAATTTCTTAATGCATGGTGGATCATTTGGATTTTTACAAGTTGTGTGTTGTAGCTTGCCATGTAACCTTTAATCTAAGCTTTGAATTGTTTGATTTCGTTAAAAAATGAGGAAGTTATGAAGATCAGAAGTAGCTTGCATGTCACTGCTTGATTCACATGTTTAGGGCTTTGGCTGGAGGTTGAAGATGATGCGTGGCATCATCTGATTCGCTGGCTTGTTTTTTTAATTTTCATTTAATTAATTTTGTAATTAGCATCTTTAACCATTTTATTTTGCATCCAAAATTTATCCAAAAATTTAAAAAAAAAATATCATAGACTCATATTGACCTCTAATATTTTATGTAATTTTTTCTAAAATTTTAAAAATGTTTTGACTAATTAAATAAATTCTAAGATTAATTGATTATGTTTTAATTGAAAAAATCATAAAAAATACTTTCTCATGATGAAAAATTCCACAAACAATATTCTGGACCCTCCAAAAGGTTAATTTTGAGTCACTGATTTTTATTTTATAATTTTGTTATTTTTGCATTATTAAATAATTTCATGCATTATATTGCATTTCATGCATAATTAAATTATTTAAAACATTTTTCTTCATATAAAAAATGCATAAAAAATATTTTAGGCCATTCAAATCATGCATCATGCATTTCTGAATTTTATTTCATAATTTTTGTATTTTTTGCATAATTAAATAATTTCATGGATTATATTGCATTTCATGCATAATTAAATTATCTAAAATACTTTTATCCATACAAAAAATGCATAAAAAAATATTTTGGAGCATTCTATCCATGCATCATGCATTTCTGATTTTTATTTCATAATTTTGATATTTTTGCATGTCTAATTAAATTTGAGCATTAAATACATGATTTGCATTCTACATTTTGCATTTTTTATTGTTTTTTTTAATCATTTTTCCTTGAAAATAAAAATGGCAAAAATGGTTTTGATCATGTTTGGGATGTTAGGTCACTGTTTCTAATTTTTGTAGATTTTTATTTCTGACTTTTGTATTTTATACAAATTTTTCTTGTTTATTGGTCATATACGTTTGATTTTGAACTAGTAGTACCTTTTTTTTTATTTTGACCCTTCCATGGACTTTTGAATTGAGAAAGGATATGTCTCTGACTTGTAAGGGATTTGAGCTCATTAGTTAATTTTTTCTTGGATTTTATATCTCATTTTTCTATTTTTTATGGAATTTCCAAGGTGAACATACCCTTTGGCCTAATGTAATTGAGTCAAGCCTCAATTTGAAGCTCATGGACATAATCTAAGGCCAAGCTTTGGGTATATGATGATCATTTGAATGCTTTATTGATATATAAACATGTTTTAATTCATTGGAAATTACATATTGGTCATTTGGTTTCTACCTTGAGCATAAAGTTTGTGTGGTTCCCAAAACCCTAATTTGTTGATGTCTTGATTCTAGACCATGTTCTTGTACAATTTGTGTTTCTAATTGATGACTAGGGGTATGATAACCTCAAGGATAGTCTTCTAAAGACTTGAGAGACATTTGAACTCATGGGATCATCTTGATCCTTTAATTGGAAGATGTTTAATCTTTGTTTCACTTTTTGCATTCTTGTGCATGGATTATGAGGTATGAGGAATGCATTCATGCAATCCTTTGGGAATTTACTTCTTATTTCCTTACCTTATCCTCATGGAATGTTTAGGGCCTTGATTATAGTTTGATTGATTCATTTAAGATCCCTAGCTTGTTCAATTCATGTTGGTTTTGTTGTTAGGATGTCATCATTTTGTAGCTATGGTTGTAACACTTGTGTTATGTACATCCTTCATGGAATTAGTGATCCAATTCTAATTGAATTCTTAATCTTTACTTCTGACTTTGTACATTATGTGATCATTAATTCCATGCCCTTTGATTCATTTACTTGCATTCAATTGTAAGATCATCATGATGACCTAAAAGAGCTAAATCTTCTTTCTCTTCTAGTTGTTGGTTGGACAATACCTTAAGGGATTATAGGTTCATGATGTTTGAGGTATGTCACTCCAATTGACATTACCTTGAGCTCATATAAAGCACCTTGTGAGGGTTCTATCATCACCCTATGACATGCAAGACATCATTCCCTTCCTACAAATCTTAGTCAATGTCATTTGATCTAAGATAGGTGGTATTTACCTTAGATGATTTTGTTCATCAAATAGGTGATTTTATTGTGTATTGAAGTTTCACCTTCTACATTTGGTTGCTCATGAATCATATCTTGATTTAAACTTATGACACAAGTCACACATAGTTTTAATTATTTAATTAAAACTATTTTGTTTAAATCTTTATCAACTGCCATAATTGACTAGTTTTGGTGTTTTCAAACCCTAATTCAATGTACTTGTGTATGTAAGCTTTTTACTTTGTTTGAATTGATTTTGTTTGTGATTTACTTAGGCCTTAAACTACTGACTTTGTGTATCACATCACTTTCTCACCTTGCCTCTTCACCATGTTTGGCTCATAAACTTGTATGCTTACTTAAATTTTACTCTAGGGTTTAGAATCGATCTTTTCCATGGCTAACCTTTATACCATGAATGATTGTGATGTATGATAATTGTTTTGTGTTTGTGTGAACATCATGTTTATGTTATTATCCTTCATCTCACTTGTATATAACACTTGACACAAGCATGTTTGAATACACGCACAAACACTTTCCATCAC
Organism: Vicia sativa; assembly: GCA_021764765.1. Lineage (NCBI taxonomy): Eukaryota > Viridiplantae > Streptophyta > Magnoliopsida > Fabales > Fabaceae > Vicia > Vicia sativa. The sequence continues at coordinate 96,603,535 of CM038796.1, read as the reverse complement.
ACATTTCTAGGATGCGCATTCATGTTTTCCTATTGAAAGTTTCTCATGAAAGGTTATGATGATTGTGTATATGACATAAGTGCATATCTACCATGATAACTACTGACTTTCATCTTTTTCCACCTTCTAAATGTTCATACCTCTTCATCTATGCAAAGTCATGCTTCATTTGACTCTTAGATGGATGTTTAGGTCAAATCCTTGACTAGTTCTTCTTGTATTAGTTTTGTGTAGATTCTCTTTTGAGATGATTGTAATTTGTTTGTGTCTAACATGTATGTAATATCTATATTTACATCACTGACTTCACTCAAAAAATGATACTATAAGGCATGTTCACAATTGCATATCCATGCACATTTCCCCACACACTCCTAGATGCATACTTAGGCTTTCTTAGTTTCTCTTGTGTGTGAATCTTCATGATGACTATGTATGTGATGATAATGAATTATTACCATGATAGCTACTGCCTTCCATGTAGTCTTATGCTATGAGGTTTATTCCTTTTCCTTCATGCATTAATCATGCTTCATTCAATCCCTAGTTGCATTCTAGGTCAAGCCTTTAACTAGTTTTTGTGTAGATGTTGTATATGTGCAAGTTGGAACATATTATGACTTGGTAGTGTATATCATGAGTATTTCTTCATCATGTGTTGCTTCTGGTCCCACCATCATTTGATACTTAGCACAAGTATGCACAAGCATACACACATGTGCACACATGTTTGCCCGCACTTGTATGAATCGAATGCATTTTTCTTGAGTGTTTTGGTCATGAATCCTTTGGAGGCATGTTTGGATAATCTTATTTATGATATAATGTGTTTGCTACTGTAACTTTTATATCTTGATATATCTTGGTCCATCTCTTTTCATCTTTTCCTTTCCATGGCTTCTTTTAACTTATAAACACTTCCTAGGTTAAGAATTTTGACTAGTTTACGCATTAATGTTGTAATTGCATTTTTGTGACATTTTATTTATGATTTGGTTATTAATTATTTCATATGATATTGGTACTGTAATCACTTCATCTTGACACCTTCTTTGCGTATTATAAGTCTCACACACTTAGATTCACTTCACTACACGCGTTTGTTGCATGTTTGCACACTTTTGGTAGATTTTTGCCCTTGAATCTTTGTGGTTTATTTGTATGATATAAATGAGGAATTAACATGTTTAGCTACTGACTTTTGTATCATTTTATTATTTAATTGTCCATTAACTTCCACTAAGCCCGACGCTTCGCACAATTAGCTCTTCGTATGCTTTTACGACTAGTTTCGACCTAGTTTGTGAACTAACTTTGTATGTGTATGTTTATAATGATGTTTGATGTTTGTTAAGGGTTTGCATAAAATTTGTAAATGAATGTTGTGTCTACTGACCTCACTTCACATGACACTTTGTATGAACCTCATTCACTTGATTCCACTACATCTTCTTCTTCTTCCTTTCTTTTTTTAGCACTTGTTAGTGCTTGATTTGTGTGCTTTTGCCAAAGCACTTTACTTGATTCTACCCCTCTTCTCGCTTGGTTTTCTAACCAAGATGATTGATTTTATAGATTCCCCTTAGGTTTACTCGATTAGGTTAGTTATTGAGTTTAGACATTAAGTTAGGCATCCATGCATGATAACTTTAGGTAAATTCTTCCCCTTACTCATACCCACAACTTAGGATCAACTTTGTATGATAACGTTAGGATTAAAAATAGGTTAGTTTCCCCTAGCCATTTCCCCTTTATCCTTTTGCATCCTTAAAACTAAAATCTTGTTTTGTCAAGTGCATTAAAATACTCTAATAATGTGAAACTTTTTTTCTAAAAGTAAAAGATGCAAACTAATTAGTTTTAGGGTGTTTCGTCGTCCTGCTGCTGATGTTTCGTCATCTCATCTTCTGATGTTTCGTCATCTCATTGCTGATGTTTCGTCATCTCATCTTCTGACGTGTCATCGTCCTGCTGCTGATATTTCATCATCCTCTCTTCTGATGTTTTGTCATCCCGTCTGCCGATGTTTCATCATCTTGTTTGTAGCTGATGTTTCATCATCATGGAGGTGTTTCGTCATCGTTTGTTGTTTCGTCTGCTAATCTAAAAAACACAAACCAACCAAAACAAGTGAGCCGAACTACGGCGCTCTGACTTTCCCATTGCACGAGGGAATACGTAGGCATCCGGTCGCGGGGCTTCATCGAGCAACCTTTGTAAATATTTCCTTCTTTTCCTGGCGTTTTCTTTTTCTTCTATTATTTTCTTTTATTTCTTTATTCTTCTTTTCTTTTTTGCATGCGTTGTACCATGTACAGATATAGTTAGACCTTTACACCCATTAGATAGAAAGTAAAAGCGGATACCGTAGAGTACTACGGACGTGTGGGGTGCTAATCCCTTCCCCTCGTGTAACAGACTTCCTTACCCGATCTCTCGATTGCAAGACCGTGATTTCTCCGTTTCAGGTTTACTCGATGTTTACCTTTCCCTCTTGACGGGATAAAAAAATGTTCGATGGCAACTTCATTGATATATAGTTATATCCTTTGATTTTTCGGCCGGGTGTTTCACAATGAGTTGCTTTGTCTTGATTCTAAGACCATTCACGAACATTTGCATCTGCTCTGTTTGATCCAAATTATGAGTGGGGCATGCCACCAGGAGTCTCTTAAATCTCTTGTAAGAGTCCCCTAATGATTCACCCTCCTTTTACTTGAAATTCAGTATCTCATATCTTTTTCTCATGAATACTGATGCTGGGAAGTATTCGTTGAGAAAAGTTGTTTCCATTTCTTCCCAAGATGTGATGCTTCCTGCGGGAAGAGAATATAACCATTCTTCTGCTTCATCTGCTAGAGTGAATGGGAACATTCGCAACTTTTCTATTCTTTAGTATGTCCATCAATTTTTAACGTAGTACTCATCGTCATAAAACATTGCAAATTCTTGTTAGCATCTTCATTAACCCTTCCAGAGAAGGATCTTTTCTCCAGCTGAGTGATGGTGCTTTGATGGAGCTAAAAGTGAGGAACACTCACTGGTTGGTTGACAATGGTCAATCTACCACTCGGTGCATTCATGCCTCCCTAATCTCTGAGTAATCTTTCTGGAGTGATTTCCATTGCTTTAGGTTCTGATTCTGAACCCGAATGTACTAAATCTCTGTCTCCCTCTACTGCTAGTCTCGCTTGCTTTGCTTTCCTCTACCGAGCGTGAAATGTTCTCTCTATTTCTACATCAAAAATAAATTCAACTGAGGCCTGACCTCGCATAAAAGTTTAGACAAAATATTAATACAGATAAGATTAACAGAAAACTAAAATAGAATTTTAATTCTAGAGCAATAAAATTTCAATTGATTAATATCAACTTTGTATTTTGGCAATCCCCGGCAACGGAGCCAAAAACTTGATCGGAAAAATAGCAAGTGTACTATTTTTACCGGTATAGTAATAGTGGGTTTTACCCCAAAGATATCGATCTCGAGGATTGCGTGGTAAATACAAAGTATGATGTCTCACCAGCTAAACAAAAACAAAGGTTTTGGGTTGATTGGAATAAATACTTTCTAGACATAAATTAAAACGATAAAGATAATTGACTTTTGTTTGCTTAAAATATGTTAGAGAGGGTGTATAATTTATCAGTTAATGTTCTTACTCTTTGATCAACTCCACAAGTTCATCTGTCTCAATTATCGATTCTCATTATTATCTAATCCTAATTCCTTAGTGAAAAGAACTTTAACCTCTAATCCTAATTTTCACTTCTGTTCAAATTAGTAGAAAGGTTAAGCAAGCAATTATCAAGAACAATTCTGGTTATTATAAGATATCCCTAGTCCTAGGTGAAATCTTTAATAATATCATCATTTAGAAAATCATAACACGATCGTCCGACTCTACTGTGTTAAATCAATTCAATCCTATGGTCTCATAGGGTCAAACGATAAAATTATCTAAATAATCAAATAAATGCAGGAATAAACTATGTTGTTGATTAACAAAACAACGAGATAAGTATTCTTAATGTGACAAATTAGGGACACCCCCTAGCATTGGGGGGTTTAGCCTCTCATAGAATTTAAAGGTATCATAATCAAAATATCAAATTGAAACATTACAAGAGATTGGGGTCTTCGATCTTCAATTGCTCTCGCACATGAAGAATTCTCCGTTCCCAATGGTCTTGAATCTCCAATCCTCAATCTTCAATCTTCTGACTCTTTAACCTGTGTACCTGAAATGCCACATACTACCAAACCAGGCCATAAAACATCGAAAGAACCTTAAAACTCAAATAAACATCACAACAAAGATTTTAGCAACTCAACAAAAGAAACAACTAACTAAAATGTTACAAACTTGATAAACATATATCGAAATGAGTACAACACTTTATAGAAATGGTGACCCGATCACTAGCTGTGAGGTATAGTAAACTACCTATCATACTTCGATAGAGACATTGATCAACACTGACTCCTGTTTCATCTTTAGATAACTTTAAGTGAGTAGGAGCAGATGTTCTCTTGTGGCTTGCATTCTCCATGTTGAATTTCTTTACAATATTTTTTGCATATTTGCTTTGAGATATGAATATGGAGTCTTCCATTTATTTAACTTGTAGACCAAGAAAGTAAGTTAATTCTCCAACAAGACTCATTTCAAATTCTGACTACATTTGTTTGACAAACTCTTGAACCATTCTATCAGACATTCCACCAAAAAAAATGTCATCAACATAGATTTGAGCAATCATGAGACTTCCTTCTTCGTTTTTGACAAACAGGATTTTGTCTATGCCACATTTCATGTATCCATTTTCAACTAGAAACTCATTTAACCTTTCATACCAAGCTTTGGGAGCTTGCTTTAAACCATATAGTTATTTCTTCAATATGTATACATGGTTGGGAGTTGTAGGATCAATAAATCCTTTAGGCTATTCCACATACACTTCCTCATTTAAGTAGCCATTTAAGAATGCACTCTTTATGTCCATTTGAAACAGTTTGAACTTTAGGATGCAGGCAACTCCTAGTATTAGTCTGATTGACTCAAGACGAGCTACTGGGGCAAAGGTCTCATCAAAGTCCATGCCTTCTATTTGAGTGTATCCTTGAGCAACCAGACTTGCTTTATTTATGGTAATTACTCCTTCCTCATCAGATTTGTTCTTATAAATCCACTTGGTGCTAATAACATTGATGCCTTCTGGTCTTGGGACTAGATCCCAGACTTCATTCCTCTTGAATTGTTCTAGTTCTTCATGCATGGCATTGATCTAGAATTCATCTTTCAGGGCTTCATTGACATTTTTAGGCTCAATTTTTGAGACAAAACATGAGTCGGTGATGACTTCTTTTGATCTAGTGGTGACTCATTTGTTTGGATCTCCTATGATGAGCTATTTGGGATGGTCTTTCTGAATTCTGGTAGAGGGTCCTTTGTTGACTTGATTTTCTGGAGGTTTTTCTTTAATTTGAGGAGGATACTCATGTTAGTTTGTGGCAATAATTGGAGTGTCTTCTAGGGATGTTTCGACATTGTCTAGGACATCAGCTTCTCTATTCCATCCTCTATCATCAATGACAACATTTATGGATTCCAGCATGACTTTTGTTCTGTTGTTGAAGACTCTATATGATATGTTGTTAGTGGAGTATCCTAGGAATACTCATTCATCACTATTGGGGTCCAATTTTCTCCTTTGTTCTCGATCAGCCAATATGTAGCATTTACTTCCAAAGATGTGAAAGTATTTGACAGTAGGTTTTCTACCCTTCCACATTTCATAAACGGTAGTTGATGTACCCTTTCTTAGAGTTACCCTGTTATGAATATAGCATGCGGTGTTCATGGCCTTAGTCCTAAAGTGGTAAGGTAGTTTCTGTGCATGAATCATTACTCTGGAAGATTCTTGTAACGTTCGATTTTTGCGCTCTACAATCCCATTTTGTTGAGGAGTGATGGGTGATGAGAATTCATGACTAATTCCTTCAGAGGAACAAAACTCAGTGAATTTGCTGTTTTCAAATTCCTTTCCATGACCACTTCTGATTCTGATCACATAGTTGTCCTTTTCTCTTTGAATTCTTTGGAAGAGGTCCTTGAAGACATCAAATAATTTTGTTTTACCCCTGATGAAATTCACCCAGGTGTATCTGGAGTAATCGTCCACCACTACATATGCATATTCTTCCCACCAAGACTCTCTACTTGAATTGGTCCCATTAGGTCCATGTGAAGTAGCTCTAGGACTTTTGTAGTAGTGAGATGTTGGACCTTCTGATGTGACATTTTGGTTTGTTTTCCAACTTGGCATTCGCCACAAACTCTTCCTTCTTTGATATGCAATTTAGGGATTCCTCTCACTGCATCCATAGAGATGATTCTCTTCATTCCTTTTTTCTTAGTTTTCAAACTTAGTAGTGAGTAGTTGAAGTCTTGACATCTTAACTTTGAAGGTGCCTTCATGAGTGGTTATGAGGATTTCCCAAGCATCTTTAGCTACTTCACATGTATTAATCAGTCTGAAGATGTTTTTGTCCACTCCACTAAATATAGCATTCAATCCCTTTGAATTAGAAAGAGCTGGTTCATCATCATCCTTTGACAAGTCTTCTTCAGGCTTTAGTTCACCAGTAGGTTGATAATCAACTCCAATAATAATAGGATGAGTCAATCCTTTCAGAATAGCTTTCCAAGCCTTGATGTCCGAGGAGTTTATGTATGCTGCCATGCAAGGCTTCCATAAGTCATACTTAGAACCATCCAGAATGGGTGGTCTATTCATAAAAATTGCCTCATTTTCCATGTTACCATAAAGTATCTTTCCTAGATCTCCCCCAGAGACAGAGTAGGATTCCTACTCTAATACCAATTAAAATTCTTGTATCAGATATGAGATGTCGAAGGTAATGTCACAAAACTTATATCTCCTTTGAACACAGCTATTCAAAACAGAATTTAACAGTGCAGAAAGCAAGAAAAACACAGAGAGTTGTTAACCTAGTTTGGTTCTAACCAACCTACGTCTGGGGACTTCCAAGCCAGGGATGAAGTTCACTATTAGTAGTATTAATTTGGAGCTAAGCCTTCCTTGTTTACACCTCCTCACTTAATCAAACTACCCAATGACCCTTATACCTGAGATACCACACTTAGATATGAGAACCTCCGCTCACTCCCTCAGTATCACAACCCGTGACACTAAAAATAACTAAAACTGAAGACACTCTTCAAATACACACAATCACACTTGCTTCAAAGCTTATGGTGATTGAAAAATTACAACTCAAAAGTTGTCATTCTCAATAGAAATACTCGAGAGACTCACAATAAACAATTAACAACCAACACAATGAACAGCCAACAATTAAAAACTAAACTCTCTAAATCTGGAACGGCCAAACTGCAAAACAGGGTTTGCATCCTTTAAATAGAGTAACATCAACTAGGGTTGCTTTACTCATAAGTCTTCAGCGCCTCTTGTCTTTTCTCCATGAAAGCAGGACATTAAATCTCCAAGTATATTGCTGAAGGAGTTTCTCAAGCTTCCTTAGTCGAAGCATACAAATAACAAACAAACTGACTTCCTAAAAAATCTGCACTTTTGTTAGTTTCACATGTCAGGACATCTACTATGACATCTTCTACTTCAGTAAAATTCAAGGTATTTCTGGGAAGAATGTTTTACCAAAATTGCTGTCAATCAATAGAACCAGCACTCTTGAAGAATTATACCCCGCCTTCGGCCTGAGGGATATTATATTTCTTGTGTTGTTGCAAGAACCTTATTAGAGTCTAATGTCTGGATAATCGTTGTTAGAGTCCCTTCGGTCGATCTCTTCCCCTTGCAAGTTCGTCTTTGTCAAGATTTTTCTTTTCCCCACTAAGTTCGTCTTTGCCCGACATCCTATCCCTTGTGAGTTCATCATTGCCAGGTGTCCTCATAACAAGGGAAGAAATCATGAAACGTTTGAGGATCATACTTCCTTGTTGGGGTATGACCCATTAAAGGCATAGGTTTCCCCAGAAACCACGAAGGGAATCATCATTTGCCTATGCCAAAATTCAGTGACGGTAGCATCGGTAGATGATGGTTGAGGTAGGACTGGTGGTTCTACGACATTGTTTAACACAAAGGCCATGGGATTAGTGGTAGTAGAAGAAGTTTCCATTTAAGTGGTGAACAAATATTAAGCGTTGCACTTGGTCTATTTAGGTTTGAACAAGTTACAGATGTTGTGGGAACAAAGAAACGGGAGATGCAAACGAAGAGACGATGATGAGATAAGGTGGATATTTAAAGGAAATGGGACTCAAAGATCGCAGACAAATGGCAAAGATCCAACGACGATGAGGAATTTTGTGGGGTTTGGTTCGAAAATATTAATGATGTGTGACATCATCAGAGAAGGCCTACAGTCGGAAATATGAAAATGAAAATGCCAAAACTTTCCAATCGACAAAGAGTCTCCGTCGAACTTGGCCTTTTGGGGAGAAATTTGTTGACATGATATTTTCGACAAGAGGAAGAAGTCCTTAGGTTTTGAAATGTCCTTTAGGAAGAAGGGCATACATGATAATTGATGATGAGATTACTAAGAGTAATAATTAAATGCTTCGATGGAAGACAACAGTCGATAAGAATAAAGAGGCTCGACAACTAAGTCGGCAAGAAGTGTGAGTCGAGGACAGTGAAGCGTTGGTCGACAGAAAAGCCAAAGAAGCGCAAAAAAAAGACGTTTTGAATTTCAAATTGGTTCTCTGGTGTGGAAATAGGGGAACTTGTAAAGCTAGCCCACGTAGAGTCCCAACGTGGGGTTCTCCAACCGACGACGATTATATTCTTAGGATTTCCATTTAAAGCAAATTTATGTAATTGTGTAGAGGTTTTTATTCTTCACATTAAAATCAATACACTCAAAGTATTCGCATCTTATGTGAGAAACAGGTTCAAACGTTTGACAATGGATGAATGCTTCCACTTTTTAATTCAAAGCAATTTCCAATTTTATTTTTAACTTATTGCCTTTTTCTTTTACTTTTTTTTTATATTTCCTCTTTTACACTTTATTTCTTGCAATCGTTGAAACGACTTGCTGAATCCTCATCGGATAATATATCAATGAAGTCGCCATCGAACGTTTTTTATCCCGCAGAAGGAAAGGAAAACATCGAGTAAACCTAAGAGGGATAAACCACGGTCTTGCAACTGAGAGATTAGGTAAGGGATTCGATTACATGAGGGGAAGCTATTAGCACCCCACACGTCTGTAGTACTCTAAGGGAGAATGTATGTAAAGGAAAGAAAATAAAAAAACACGGGAAAAGAAGGAAGTATTTACAAAGTTTTCTCGGTCGAGCCCCGTGACCAGATACCTACGTATTCCTTCATGCATTGGGAAAGTCAGAGCACCGTAATTTGGCTCACTATTTTTGGTTTGTTTGTATTTTTTATGAACGATGCGGGCGAAGCATGTCCTTTACTGAGAAAAGTTTTAAAAGTAGAAGCCAAGTGGAAAAAGGTTTGAGATGTGTTAAGGTTTTTTGTATGGACGATGATCCATTTGTTTGCAAAAGTATTAGAGATTTATATCGCACGAAAGTCTATGGATGACAAAATGATAATGATGAGAAGAAATTCACTTATCACTTCCCGATCACTTAAGGCTCATGTTAATGAAATCCCCATCATGATATTATTAAAATTATTTTTGAAGTTTCTAAAGAAAAAGAAATTTTAGTCTTAATGCAAATGTAAAAGAAAAAGAAAATTTCTAGGGGGGGGGGGGCTATCCTAACTTCTAATCCTATTATTATTATACAAATGGACCTATATTCAAGGTTTACAAAAGGGAGATTCCTATCTATATTATCCTACTTGAATGTCTTCCTTAATTTCTAATGGATCTTCTCCATAGAAAAGAGAAAAGCAAACCCCTAAGGGATCATGATAAACATCAAGACAGGAGAGAGGATCATGCAAAGCATTAGATGATTAGAGTTATTGATGTACATTTAGAGGTTGAGGAATGAGGAGATTATATACTAATGATTGATACTTCATGTGAAAGAAATCTAATACTCATATGAATGGTGGTAAACCACCAAACTTCTATCAAACCCGTGTGATAAAACACACACTAAGAGACGACACTCTTGCACAAACTTGGGATGATGAAAAGATATATTGAACAGAATGGTAAACAACTGTTCTATTTTATTCCTCAGCTCTAAGGCTGGTATATATAGTAGTAATACAATAATGATAATTAATTCTCTCTTTTTCATTATTTCTATGGAAATAAGATATTTTCCAACACCCCCCCCCCTCAAGTTGGTGCATAGATATCTATCATGCCCAATTTGTCTATCAAATTTTCAAAGGTTGGTCTTGCCAAACTCTTGGTTAGGATATCCGCAGTTTGCTAATTTGCAGTTACAAAAGGGAGACATATGATTCCAACATCTAACTTCTCTTTTATAAAGTGTCGATCAATCTTAATATGTTTGGTTTTGTCATGTTGAACTGGGTTATGAGCTATGCTAATGGCAACTTTACTGTCAGAGTATAATTTTAATGGAAGCTCAATTTTCATCTTAAGTTCTTCTAATACTCTAAGGATCCATAATCCTTCACAAATACCTTGAGATATAGCTCTAAACTCGGCTTCCGCACTACTTCTTGCTACAACTCCTTGTTTCTTACACCTCCATGTCACAAGATTACCCCAAACATAGGTACAATATCCAGAGGTCGATCTTCTATCTGTGACTGAACCTGCCCAATCAGCATCGGTGAAGATAGACACATTTCTTTGAATAGTTTTCTTAAAATGTAAGCCTTTACCAGGATTTCCTTCAAATATCTCAAGATCCCGTAGATCGCCTCAAGATGTTCCTCGAAGGAGAATGCATAAACCGACTTACTACACTAATCGAGAAAGCAATTTCGTCGGTGTGTGCCAAATAAATCGCTTTTCCAACCAATCTCGATATCTTCCAAGATCAACCGAACATTTCCTTCTCCCCAAAGTTTAGCATTAGCATCCATAGGGGAATCTGCAGGACGACATCCACTCATTCCTGTTTCTTTCAATAAGTCTAGAATGTATTTTTGCTGTGAAACCACAATACCATTCTTTGACCGAGCAACCTCCATACCAAGAAAATATCTCATGGATCCTAAGTCCTTGATCTCAAAGTCTACTGCTAGTTTCTCTTTTACTCTAGCCATTTCAATCAGATCGCTCCAGAAGGACAATATCATCAACATATACAATCAGGACAACAAATTTTCCATCTTGAGAGAACTTTGTGAACAAGGTGTGATCAGCCTGTCCTTGGATATACCCTTGTTTCTTCATGGACTGAGTGAATTTTTCAAACCAAACTCTAGGGGACTGTTTTAGTCCATACAAAGACTTATTTAGTTTGCATACATTTGATCCAAATTTGTTTTCAAACCCAGGAGGAGTGTCCATGTATACTTCTTCTTCTAGATCACCATTAAAAAATGCATTATTAACATCTAACTGATGTAAGGGCCAATCCAGGTAAGTGGCAAGAGATAAAAGAATTCTTACAGTGTTCAGTTTTGCAACAGGAGCAAATGTCTCAGAGTAGTCTATACCATAGGTCTGAGTAAAGCCTTTAGCCACCAAGCGAGCCTTGTACCTTTCAATTGACCCATCTGAATTATACTTCACAGTAAACACCCATTTGCATCCAACTGTCTTCTTGCCATCCGGTAGTGTTGTAACACTCCAAGTTTTGTTCTTTTCTAGAGCTTTCATCTCCTCAAGTACAGCTTCCCTCCACTTTGGAATTTCTAGAGCAATCTTTACATTTTTTAGAATTTCTACACTAGACAATTTTGAGGTGAAGGCGGACAGAGATGAAGACAAATTTGAATATGATATAAAATTGGACATTGGGTGTTTAGTACAAGATCTAATAGGTTTTCTAATGGCAATAGGATCATCAATATCAGGATACAAAATACGACTTTCAGAAACAGAGATGGACTTACCTTTCCTATTCTTAGGAGGTTGATCATTCCCCGGTTCAGATTCCTGACAGTGTTGAGATGTGGACTCATCCCTTTCTTTGTGGTGCCTTTTCACAAAACCTTCCTTTCCAAATTCGCTTCCTAATTCCAACTGCTTTCCCGACTCATTATTTTGTGGCATTTCAATTAGATCATCACTATTATTATTTTCATGAATTTCATTATTTTTTCCATGAGAAAATGTGGGCTCAGATTCACAAAGTTCCTTACTCATAACAGAGTAGGATCTTAAAGAATCATGGCCAATTTTGTTGGTGCGTATAAGTTATGTAACTTTGTGATGCAGTAAAGATAAATTATTTAAAAAACTCATGTCCTCAATTTGAAACAAGTCTTCTTTTATATCCCACCCTTGATGAGTGTCATCAAAAAAAGGTTTATTTCAAAGAATGTAACGTCCATAGTGACAAACATTTTCTTGTTTTTTGGATCAAAACATTTATATCCTTTTTGGGTTGGAGAGTATCCAACAAAAACACATTTTATAGCACGTGGTTCAAGTTTTCCAACATTTTTATGTTCATGAACAAATGTTGTGCAACCAAAGATTCTTAATGTCAAATCAGTTAAAACACGAGTACTAGGAAAACATTCTTTGAAAGTATTAATTAGAGTTTGAAAATTCAAAATTTTTGAGGGCATTCTATTAATTAAATATGCAGTTGTTAAAACAGCTTCGCCCCACAAATATTTTCGTACTTTATTTGAAAAAAGTAGAGCTCTAGCAACCTCCAATAAATGTCTATTTTTCCTTTCGGCAACTCCATTTTGTTGAGGAGTATTAGGACATGAACTTTGATGTACAATCCCATTTTTTAGAAAAAAATCATCCAGGATAGTATTAAAATATTCTTTGCCATTATCACTTCTAAAGACTTGGATATTTGTTTGAAATTGATTTTGCACCATTACAAAAAAGTTCTTTACAGCCTGACAAACATCTGATTTCCCCTTTAACAAGTACACCCAACATACTCTTGTATGGTCATCTATAAATGTGATAAACCATTTTTTTTGAGAGAGTGTACTTGTACGGTTAGGGCCCCAAACATCACTGTGAATAATAGAAAAAGGTTTTGATGGTTTATAAGGCTGTATTGAAAATTGGGAACGATGATGTTTTGCAAACTCACATGCTTCACATTTAAACGAAGAAAAGTTCTTATTGTGAAATAACTTAGGAAACAAGTGTTTTAAGTAACGAAAACTAGGATGACCTAACCTTAAATGCCATACCATAATGTTGTCATCTTTATTATTCAAAACAGAAAAAGACTCAAAACAGGAACTTATTGTTTTTGAAGGTAGTTGTGATGCAAATCCAATGTCAAAGTAGTAGAGTCCTCCACTCTCCTTAGCACTGCCAATCATCTTCCCCGAGTTAAAATCCTGAAAGACACAGTGAGATTGGAAAAAATTGGTTTGACAATTTTTTTTCTTGGGCTAATTTACTGACAGACATTAGATTACATGATAAATTTGGAACATGAAGGACATTTTTAAGAGTCAACATCGGAGACAACACAACTGACCCTTTACCTGCAATGGCTGAAAAAGAGCCATCTGCGATTTTTATTTTTTAATTACCTGCACATGGACTATATGAAGAGAACAAAGTAGATTCACCTGTCATATGATCAGAGGCACCTGAATCTACTATCCAAGTATGACTGAGGCTGACACTAATAAATGCAGAATTACCTTTTGTTGCTATAGAGCAAGAAGGAGTTGGATACTCGAGGAGTTTGTATAGTTTGTCTAGTTGTTCCGTAGTGAGTGGAAGCTGACGTGAAGAGATTTGTCGCCCTTGATCAGAATTAATAGCTTGAAATGCACGACCACCACCGTCACCGCGGCCACCTCCATCACCGCCGTTGCCACCACCGTTACAGCTGCCACCACCGTTACGGCCACCGCTGTCACTGAGGTCACCGCCGTTGCCACCACCGTTACCACGGCCACCACCATCACCGCGGCCACCGCCGTCATTATTGGATCCGGTGTAGGCGAACCCTAGAGTAGGCCAACTGGTGTTGCGATTCGCCATAGGAGTTAAGGTGTATGTGAATCGGTCGTAAGAAACCGGTCGAAAAACCCTAACCCCACTAGTTGTGGAAGCTTTATAGTAAACCCTAACACGTAGCTCGATACCATATTGAATGTAATGGTAAACAATCGTTTGTTTTATTCCCACTCTAAGGTGGTATATATAGTAGTAATACAATAATGATAATTAATTCTCTCCTTAATAGAGAATAAAGAAAAATAAAAGACAATAAATAGAAATAATGAAAAAGGAAATAAGATATTTTCCAACAAGATACATGAAGGATAAGATGGAATGATTCACAAAATAAGAGCATTTATATATATATATATATATATATATATATATATATATATATATATATATATATATATATATATATCATTATCATATAGCCATCCTAAATTTGAAGACTTACTCTAAAATTCCATCAAGCTAACTAAAGAAGTAATGACAAGCTCAAACAATCAACACAAGTTACCAAAGAAGCATGGCAAGGTGATTAGAAGGTGACAAAGCTTATATGTTAGTAACTAACATGTAAATAACTCCCTTATATCATACAAACAAATGCATAAGAGGTTCACCAACAAACCTTCACAAAAATGCACAAGAATTTACAAGAGTAGAAGTCAAAAGCTTATCTTAATCCTATCCTTAGGAGGTTAGTGAAAATAATCATGGAAAAAGATGAACATGAGGCAAGGTTAAAGAGTGACAAAACACCCAATGCCAGCAACTATACCCTTACATGTTGCACAAGTTCCTTCCTTACCTCTAACCCAAATGTAAACATGCCAACATGCACGATAAGGATCAACGTGCCAAAAATAGAAGCAAGACTTGTAAAATTGAAACAAAAATTAAGTAAGGTCCTCAAAGCATCCAAAAGTCATAAACATCAATCTCAAGACAAAGTTATAATGGTTCAAGATAGAAATGAAATCCTACAAGTTAGACTATCCTAGAAAAGTCTCTAATTATGAACCCTAACTTGATTAAATGAGGGAAAATAGAAAACCTATTCATAAAGTTAAAAAAAATTGATTCTAAAGTCCTAAGACATCATACAACCCTAACAGAAGATGATTTGAAAGTTAAGGGAGATTAGTAAAAAAAATGTAAATTCTAGCCTAAGAAACCAAAGTTACATAAAAGTATAAAATCTAGTAAAAATAATAAACTGATCTATAAAAATAAAATAAAAAATTGTTTTAGGATGCTTGAGACTTGTAAAAGTCAGAATCAATCAACTTGGATCCTTGGATGTTTGAAAATGAGTGAAAACAAAATTCATCTTTCAAAACTAGTTGAGATGAAGCTCAAACTAGACACCTCTTGCAAATTATTTTGTGAAGAATAGAATCCCAATGGATAAATTCAAATAAAATTGATTTACATGAGCTTGACACATCCAAGGATTCAAATCAGAAGCCATTTGACATTTACAAGTTTCAAACAGTTACAAATTAAATCGAACTTGTGATGTAAGCAACAAAAACCACCAAAATGGCACGTAATCTTTTCCAATTTCCAAAATCAATGACAACACATGATAAAAATCCCAAATAAAATCCTAAAATCAAGACAAACCTATGAGGATACCAGAAAGTATTTTTTGGTTTATTTATAATCGACAAACAATCGAAAACTACGTCAAAATGTGCAGAGCACTATGGAAGAAACCATTTTTAAACTTATTGTCAAAATTCAATTAAAAACTAATGGAAATCAATTTTAAAAAATTCACAAAAAATATCAAAAATATCCTAATGTGCTAAAAGTCAGAAACTTATTTATTTACATTTTTGATAAGTCGATATAATCATAATTGAAAGCAAAATTGACTATGTTACAAAATTATGAAGCATAGAAACAAGGGGATATGGATGAGAACAAGCGTGTGAAAAGAGGCAAGCTCAGGCGTGTGGGCGGAGGCCCAAACCAAATTAGTATTTCATTTTTTATTTCTTATTATATTATCATCATATTTTGAATAAATAAAAAAAAAACAACTAATTAAAATAATAAAAGAAAATGAAAAAAGATTAGGGCAAAATCAATTGAGACGGTTGAGCTGACTTCGTCTTCTTCGCGGCGCATCTCTTCGCGTTTCTCCCTCGACGACGATGTCGACGCACATCGGTCCTCTCTGCCGCTTGTACTTTTTTTGTCGAGACTCAATATTCGTCTCAGATCGAATTCTCCGCCGCGGTTCTCATCTTCTTCTGCGCTCGAAATCGGGGTTAGAATCATGAAAGAGTTTTAATGGTAGCACGTATGACACCGGTGACTTTAATGGGCTACTCATGGTTATTTGGACCATTTCTGTATTGTTAAGCAAGCAGATTTTTGGTGACTTTAATTGGTGCAGGATAACTGATTTTGCTAAGTATTGATTAATAACATGGACAACTCTTATTGCAGGTTAATGGTTTGGAAAGCATGGCCGATGTTGATAAATATAGTTGAGCCCAAGCATGGTTGAATGAAGATGAAGATTAGGCTCTAAATTAGTAGTCATATAGGAATTTTTCTTGTATATTTTTCAAAGATATATTGGTACTTAGATGAAATTCTGAATCATGTACTGTATGCGGTTTCTTTGGTTATTGTGAACGATGTCTTTGGTTTACATGGACCATATTCAGATTTTGTGTTATTTACAAACTTGAATTCCAAATGAACTCGACTCGAGCGAATCACATCTTGAATGATGACAAATTGAATATTGTTGAATGAATTTTTGATGAACTTGAGTAATGCCTTCATTTTCAAATACTCTTAATACTTTTCCTTCCAACCTTGCTCGAATCACTTTTTGACACCATGATCAAAATAATGCTTAAGAACCTTAATGATATTCGGTCACCTTGGACACATTAAGAACTTGAGTGGAACTTGAATCAAATGAATTTTCCCTTTTAGAAATCATGGATGAAACACAATGGATTAGCCTCATTGTAAAGAATTTATATGAACATATTGAACATCTCGATCCATCTTGTTTTACTCTCCATGTTCAAATCCCATGAGTAAACCTCAACTTGCATCCAAACCTGTAAATTACCCCCAAAATCATCTTACATTACAAGTAGTGTTATGAGAACCAGGATAACCAAGTTGAGAGCAAATCCACCTAATGCAGAGAAAACCATAATCCAAAGATTCCAAGCAATCAATTGATCATCAAATGTCTAGGGAAATAAACCCTAACTCCTGATCCATGAAACTCAATCTTTCAATAAGAGATGCCCAATATCATGTAGAAACACGTGAAAATAAGTTTGATTGCGAACTCTGAGAAATTCCTAATTACACCTAAAACCCTAATTCTTGCACTTTGCCATGAGACACTCAACCAATGCCTCAAGAACCTCAATTTCTTTAGACTATCTCAAGAAATCATCGGGATTGAGACAAGTCATGTAAAGGAGAATATGAAGCCTCAAATCTATACCTCCCTCATCCACCATTCTCTCTGATGATCACAACCCTACTTCCACTCCGAATTCAAGATTTCACACATACTTTGTGCACACAAGCAATATACCCTGATCTCATCATCTAGATGTATGATAATGAATGATATTATATTAATGAATGAAGAGGGTAAATTTTAGGGTACAACAATCGTACCTTTACTTTTACCCTTTTTAAACGAAATCGTACAAACACTAAAAAAATGCACTAAAGTCTGGGATTATTAAGGTCGATCCCGCAAGTAACCTTTGATAGGAGGATAGAGATTGTTTCACGCATAAACATTATGCAAGAAGCCAAGTGAGGAAGGAGCTTCTACTCCGATTAAGTGTTACAGGTGTGGTGTCGAAGGATATCGTGTTTTTGAGAGCACATGTGCTGAAGTGAAATGTTTCAAGTGTGGCAAGCTAGGTCATAAAGCTAATGATTATATAGGAAGTTCGAATGTGACTTGCTACAAATATGGTGAGTAAGGACACATTAATAACAAGTGTGACAAGTCGAAGAAGGAGCAATAAAAGAGGAAATTATTTGCGTTATCTGGTTCTGAGACTGCTTTTGAGGATAAACTAATCTAAGGTATGTGTTTTTTTAATGGTACACCTTTGATTACTATTATTGATACTGGCGTGACACATGCTTTCATTTCTTTGGATTATGTTAAGAGATTGAATCTTGAGTTGTCTGATATGAATGAACGTTTGGTTATTGATACTTCTACTATGGGTTCAATGAATTCTTCTTATGTGTGTTTGAATGGTCCATTGAGTATTTTTGGTAAGGACTTTGGAATTGATTTAGTGTGTCTTCCATTAGATCAAATTGATGTTATTCTTAGTATGAACTGGTTGGAATACAATCATGTTTATATCAACCATTTTAATAAGGCGATAATTTTTCTTGATTTTGGTATTGAGAGATTTGTTAATGATTGCCAAGCAAGTGAATGAGTCTGTAAAGGATGATGATGAGTTGTTGGATTTGATGGAAACTTTGGATATTAGTGAGAAACTGACAATTGGTGAATTAGCAATAGTTCATAATTTTGCGGAGGTATTTCCTAATGATGTACGTGATTTACCACCAGAACGTGAGGTGGAGTTTACGATTGACTTAGTTCTTAGAACTAGTCCGGTATCGATGACTCCATATCGGATGTCAGCATCTGAACTGAAAGATTTGAAGAGTCAACTTGAGGATTTGCTTGAGAAGAGTTTTATTTATCCTAGTGTGTCACCATCGTGGGGTTCTCCTGTTTGTTGGTTAAGAAGAAATAAGGTACAGTGAGGTTATGTGTGGATTATAGACAACTGAACAAGGTGAGTATCAAGAATAAGTATCCATTTTCGAAGATTTATAATTTGATGGATCAGTTGGTTTGTGAAAGTATGTTCAATAAAATAGATTTGAGGTCTGGGTATCATCAGATTCATGTTAAAGTTGAAGATATTCATAAGACTACTTTTAGAACAAGGTATGATCATTATGAGTATTTTGTGATTCGTTCGGTGTGACAAATGCACCTAGTGTATTTATGGAATACATGAACATGATTTTTCATGAGTATTTGAATAAGTTTGTTGTTATGTTCATTTATGATATTTTGATCTATTCCAATAGTTAAGAGGATCATGCTGAGCATCTGAGAATTATGTTATCTGCCTTGGAGATGGACCCAGTGATACTGGTAAAGATAACATTTGATACCACATGCATATTGCATCGAGTTGCATTTGATTCATATGTGTCGGTGTGAATTGTTGAATTTGAATGTAAATGTGATAATGATGTGAATGTTACATTTATGATAATTGTGATTGATTGTTAATTGAATCATGAATTGATGAGTAATGTCGTATATGTATACATGTGAATTGGATTGAAAAGTAACGAATATGTGATTATGTTAAGTGTGATGAATTCAGTTGTTGCTTGTATGTGATGCATTATTTAGTATTATATATTTCCACAATGATATGAATTCTTACCCTTCTCTTGAAATGATGTGTCTTACGACATGGCTCAGATACCAGAGATAACGGTGCTTCTTGCAAGGATTATTTGGAGGAGATTGGTCTATTGTTTATCTACTGTTTAGATAGTTATCATGCTCTAGTCATGTAACAATGGGGAACATTTGGATTTATGTTTTAATTACTATATTCATGTATTATAGAGTTGTTTGGTAGTACTCTCCATATAGTTATGCTTTATTTGAGATTTGTGATGATTGGTCTTTAGTGCCTAATATTTTATGACACAGTTGTTAGTATGGGATTTCAATCATTAATATTATTATAAAAAAGATTTAATTCGATGCGACATGCATATATATTATTATATGAAATGTAATTTTAAACGTATGATATAAACTTGACCAGTGTATTATGTGTTTGGTTTTTGAAATACATGTGACACCCTCTTTGATATGCATGCTAATTTACTATGATTATGCTATATATTATGTGCGAGGTTTAGAGGGTGTTACACATATGTATAGGTCGACACATACTGAAACTTTTAAAAAATTGCAGAAATTCTTATTGGCTTAAATACATTTTTAATCACCCTATTTTAATGTTTTTTTAAATTTTAGTCCCCTCATTTAAAAATTCATTATTTTGGTCCCAAAACTTTACATCATTTACAATTTAGTTGGCCCCCCTCCACTTTTGCATAAGTGGTTGTGCTGATTGGGATAAAAAAGATATATTTAATTATATGACATTTGTGCTTAGATTTTTTTTTTTTTTTTTTATTAGTGACAGGATTATTTTATTAATCCAGTTATAATATTATTAAAATTATTCATTAATTTATTAGTTTATATAAGATATTAATTAATAAATTAATAAAAAATATTAATTAATATATTAATCCAGTCATCAATGACATGTAATTAAAAATAATTTTTTATCCCAATTAACACTGCCACCTATGCAAAAGTGGAGGGGATTAACTAAATCCCAAATGATGTAAATTTTAAGGACCATAATAGCGGATTTTAAAATGAGGAAACTAAAAGTTAAAAATATCAAAATTGAAGGACTAAAAGTACATTTAAGTCTTCTTATTTTTATGTGCAGACTCATACGAATTTCAGGTCGACACAAGTACTGCAGTTTTAAAGGAATAACACTTCTATATATTTAGGTCGACACATCCGTTTTTCAGGTCGACACCTACAACTAAGTTTTGCCATATGTGTCGACACACGATTTTCAAGTCAACACATATTATTTAATTGAGACAAATTTTCAATTCTTTTTAATTTCAAAATATCTTTTTTGCACCTAACTACCACAATTATAAATACATCATTCATGTATCATTCCAACTTGATGATACCATAAAAGTTTCCTGCAATTGTTCTTCACCTTTAACCTCAAACATATGCATACACACTAACAAATTACACATAATAATCTTTTATTGGGGTTCCATCTAGAAGAGGTTTGATAATTTCTAATAAGGTTCTTGTGTAGCAGAGAATATTTGATTGATATTTGCAGGGGTCTTCTTTCGAAAAACTGTGGGTTTGTCCTCAAATATCATTGATTGATTTGGTAGCTTTCGTGCAATACGTTCAAGAGAGAATTCTAGCATAGTAAAATCCTTTGGAGATAAAGAACACAAAGGACCCTCAGCAGATAAATAACGCAAAGGAAGTAGTGCGACAATGACGAATCAAATTGAAGTCTTGTAATACAATATGTACAATTGACCGTGCGTGAAAGATTTGGACATAAAGAATGCAAAAGAGTAACAATATCGACAAGTAAATTGGAATTTATTGTGTCTTGGTCTTTCTCGAGATCAAAAGAAGACAAGGGTTTGAATCAACAACAATCAGTTAGGGTTTGTATGGTTGCACTCGGAACATTTCTCTTGTATTGACTTTGTGCATAGTAAGAATTATCTTAATTCCAAATTGGAATTAGGCATAGATAATAGTGTTCAAATCCAAACCAATCTAAATAAAATTCACAAACCGATCCAAAAATATCAAAGACCGCATGGTTTGGACTATATGTTATATATTATATGATTTATTAGTATTTTTTATAATATTAATAAAAACATAATTTGTAATTTGGATATTCAAACATTGATCCAAAATGAACCGTATTAAATCGAATTAGATTTTTTTAACATATAATCCAAAACCGAACCAAATGTGAGTAAATTTATCCTTGGATCTGATGAGTTTTTTTTCTTAAAACCAATTCAATCCGAAGCGTGACCACCCCTAGGCGCAGCCGTACCCACACGCTAGGACGAAAGTGGGGAATTGTGTAGAAAAATTCTCATGTCTCTTTCTTTTATCAATTTACTTACTTTAATTTTTATATAACGATTTGTTAAATAGCATTGAGTAATCGACCGATTCGTAGAAATTTTTCTGTGACTATTTTTTTAATTGTGCGTTGATTTGCTTATAATCACTTTTGATTATATATAATTTTAAATAAAATGTTGATTAATAAAATTATGAAATTCGTTAATAAACACTCAGATTTTAAAATTAATAGTAGTAAAATAAAGTTGGTTGATAAAATATAAAATATTGATTAATGAAATTATAAAATTATTTAATGATACAATTTATATTAATATCTCATAATCTAAATAAATAAATAAAATTTAAAAATAAATAATAATTTATTATATATATATATATATATATATATATATATATATATATATATATATATATATATATATATATATATATATATATATATATATATATATATATATCATGAGTTACATGTCACATTGATTATTATTTTTAAAATCAACCGTTAGATTGAAACATACCATCATATAGATCATACCTATAAAGTTTGAGATTAACCTATAAAGATTTACTATACGATCAAGATATCCAAAAATTAACGTCAAAATGGACTTTCATATAACGTTAATTTTGATGTAGTTCAATGACATAGTAAATCATTATAGATTAATTTCAAACATTATATGTATGATCTATATGATGATATGTTTCAATCCAACGGTAGATTTTAAAAAATATTAATCCGAGGTGACGTTTTTGAACGAGTGTAACTTATGATGTAACTCTTCGATATATATATATATATATATATATATATATATATATATATATATATATATATATATATATATATATATATATATATATATATATATATATATATATATATATATATATATATATATATATATATATATATATATATATATATATATATATATATATATATATATATATATATAAGGCGAATAATATTAAGTGTATGTATATATGAAATTATTTTAAAAAAATACTATTCATCATAAATTGGTGAATGAGTCGGCAATTGCCATGCACGTGCTAATCATTATAATTTATAGATAAGCTATTATCCATGATACGAGAAGGCTTTGAGTTGGAACCACGATGTTTATATAAGATAGAGATAACTTGTATTGATTTAATTATTTTTCAAAAGGCATAAAAGAGATGATATGTGACTGACTGCACGTAGAAAGATTCATCCATAATTGAAGATTATACAAAGATGTTACATTGCACCCAATCATACACGATGTCTCAAATTCTATATTATCAAACGTACTATATAAATAAAAAATTGTTGGGCAACTACTTATTAATGTTTTGAATTCAATTGTTTATTAGAACATAAACAAAAGGACATAGTTTTAAATGAAAGTGTCAGAAATATTTTCTCTTAAGTTTTTCCTTAAATCATTTTTATAATCACATTAGCATATTCTCTCCCTCTCCGTTTATTCCAACTCATTGCACCGAGTGCTTATCATACACAAGTTATGCCAGTAATTGAAATTGACTTCAAAATTCAGCTAAGCTAAATTATTAAAAAATAAAATAAAAAGTCAGCTAAACCAATGTCAAGGAAAAGTGTTGGCTCGCAACTGACAAACAACTACTCTTTCACTTTTATATATATTATGAATTTTTCAATTTTTAAACTTTTTTTTTAAAATATTAATATTATAGAATTTATACACACACGAAAAACTAACCTCACCACTACGTTCTACACGTCGAACTTAGCTAGCACGTCAATTTTCGTTGAATTCGGAGCAACTTGCTCCGTCGTCGAAATTACCGAAATCGGAAAATCGGAACATAATCGGGTTCTAATTTTAATCGGCTAACTTATGTCCTAGTTATATTTTATTAATACCAACTAGTAGTATGTTGAATTAAGGAAATGGTAACAAACAGAAGCTAACTGCATATTATGCAGAAAATCATTTATGCAGAACTGATTACAAAAAACAGAAAAACGCAGAAAACAGCAAAATTCGTTGCTCACTCCTCACATAATGGGACGAAAGTCCCTGCTTGTTATAAGGGAAGGAGGCAGGTGCCTCAGGGAGGGGGACGGTTGCCCCACAACTGGAGGTGGGCGCCTCCCCCATGCACCACCTTCCATTCCATTCTTCTTCCGCGGTTTCTATAACGCAGGGTGTTCTGGTTTTCACAGTTTGAGGTTCCTTATTTTTTTCTTCATTCTTGCAACTTAGTCTTGCTAGCTTAGAAATAAATTACCCACAATCCATACTCCTAACTCAACCTTGCTAAGTTATTTCAACAATCAACTAACCAAACTCAAGAATCAACCTATCAATTTCTCCTAAATCCAAAATATATTTATCAAACCCTAACTATATGGAAAGGAAATCAAACCCCCTTACCTCTAGTGCTTGGATGATTGCAAGATGCTCCAACAAAATCCCAACCTCATGCTTGTTCTTGCTCTTCTTCTTCTTCTTCCCAAAACCCTCTCTTTTCCTCCAAGTTGTTAAGTTTGGTTTTGTGTTGCAAATGGAAAGAAAAACAAAGAGGAGTGTTTTTATGATAAATCCTTACTAGTAAACTAAGGGTGTAAACCCAATCCTAAGCCATTTGTCCTCACACCCCTACTTAATTTATTAATTAACACTTTAATAATATCTAATAATATTATTAACTCAATTAATTAAACTAATTCCGGGAAATTAAATATCGGATCCAAATAATATTTTACCGAACCGAACGGAATAAAAACCGAACCGAACAAAACGTCGCCAAATATATTATTAGATATATCGATTAATATAAATATTATCGTCACAAAATAAATATCGATCGGTAACTCGAAAATATTAATATAATATAATATTAATTAAAACGGGGCGTTACAAACTAACCCAAAAATAATCTTCAAGAAAGAATCATTGACTTGACTTGCGAAAGAAATTTAATTTTTTTGGAGAAAGAAAATCTAACTCCAACGGGGAAGAGAAAATTCAACTCTATCGGAGGAAAACCAAAGAGGATAAGGAAGACATATAGTGATAATGTCATGAAGATGAATGAGGTAGAAAAAGGAAATGCACCGACATTTAAGGAAGGTAAGCTACCAACTTTCACTGAAGGTAGAAAGAAAGAAAAAAGGGTGACACTTTTTTTCTGAAAAGGGTAAGATGCAAATTGTCTCAAATAAAGAGACTTGCCATTTGTCATGATTTTACAATAAACTTCTCCATGAGACATCTTCAGAGAGATAACCATTTGATGTAGAATCCGATAAAACTTCAAATTTTGTAATATGCAAGCAGTCCCAAATGAAGGGACCTGCCACTTGTAACAATTTCAAAACAAACTTCTCTACGAGAATTCTTCGAAAAGATAACCATTTGATGGAGAATCAGATAAAAAATTTCAAACTGTCCCAAATAAAGCGACTTGCCATTTTCATTGATTTTACAACAAACTTCTCTACCAGACTTCTTCGGAGAGATGACCATTTGATGAAAAAATTAGATAAAACTTTGAATTTTGTAATACGCAAGTTGTCTCAAATGAAGGGACCTACCACTTGCAACGATTTCACCACAAACTTCTCCGCAAGACATCTTCGGAGAGATAACCATTTGACAGAGAATCATATAGGATTTTGCAAACTGTCACAAATAACGCGACTTGCCATTTGCGTTGATTTTACAACAAACTTCTCTACGATCCTTCTTCGGAGAGATGACCATTTGATGAAAAAATTAGATAAAACTTTGAATTTTTTAATACGCAAGCCGTCTCAAATGAAGGGACTTGCGACTTGCAACGATTTCACCAGAAAATTCTCTGCGAGAGATCTTCGGAGAGATAACCATTTGATGAAGAATCATATAGGATTTAGCAAACTGTCACAAATATAGAGAATTTCCATTTACGTTGATTTTACAACAAACTTCTCTACGAGACTTCTTCGGAAATATGACCATTTGATTTAGAATCGGATAAACTTTTCCAAATTCTAGATATCACCTAGAATTGGTCAAATTTCTTCTGTAACCAAGGTATTCCACCTAGAAAGGGTAATATGCAAGCTGTCTCAAATGAACAGACCTGCCACTTGTAATGATTTCACAAACTGCCACAAATAAAGCGACTTGCCATTTGCCATGATTCTACAACAAACTTCTCTACGAGACTTCTTCGGAGAGATGACCTTTTGGTGTAGAATCAGATAAACTTTCCCAAATTCTGGATATTGCCAAGAATTGGTCATAGTTTCTTCTTTAACTAAGGTATTCCACCTGGAAAGGATAATATGTAAGCTGTCTCAAATAAAGAGGATAGCCACTTGAAATGATTTCACAAACTATCACAAATAAAGCAACTTTCCATTTATGAATATTTTACAACAAACTTATCAACGAGACTTCTTCGAAGAGATGACCATTTGGTGTAGAATGGGATAAACTTTCCCAAATTCTGGATATTGCCAAGAATTGGTCATACTTTCTTCTTTAACCAAAGTATTCCACCTGGAAAGGATAATATGCTTCCTCACATTCTAGATTCCGCTGAGAATGAGTAACAATTTCTTCTTTAGTCGAGATAACACTCAGGAAAGGGTAACAGACAAGCTCCTTAAAAAGGTAACCACTTATCGGGGATGATCAACAACTCTATCGGAGTAACTCAAAGAGATACTAATACGTTGGACAAACAACAAGATGCTTAAATAAAGAAGCAATTACTTGTCGGAGATGATGAATTGACTGCATCATATTTGGCCCCTCAAATAAAGGGAATGCCACGAAATAGTATTGAATTTGATTTCACAAACTAGTTTCCCGTCAAGAATAAACTGGAGGGGTAACAATTTGATGTGAAGGATTTAAATGCAACCGACCATGAATTTTTATTTTGACTATAGCGACAAATCTATGAAAGTAAGAATGAATGTATGTTATGTACGTGATGACAGCCTGGACGACGACTCAATTAGAGTACAAATGAAAAGCAGACTCAATTGGGGAGACACCACAGACAAATCCAGGGAGAACATTAAGACTCAAGGAGGAGTGTCATGCATCGATACAAACATATACTCAAACTGAGCATAAACTGATATGGACCTTGATGTACTTCCTACTTGGGAAACCCACTGAGTGAGGACAAAGCCATTTCAAGAACAACAGTCCATCCACAAGGCATATCTAATTGGAGAACGAGACATATGCACACTTTTTGTAGGGATACCGGTCCGTTATATGAAATGTGTTAGAGGAAACTGATGTATCATTCAAAGGAGAGACATCACAGAATTCTCAGGCCATCATTGGGGAAGAGCCAAACCAATCTTGTTGCAAAAGGAAAACATTCTTATGTCCAACACAAGATCTTGGAAGAGTTAAATTTAAAGTTTAGTTGTACATGGTATAGACCAATCACAGAAACATGAAAAAGATAATATCCATCATCTCCTCAACAAGCGCCAAGGAGGGGCCTAAAAATATCGGTAAGATCATAAGATCACCTTTGTTGAAGAATTATGTTATGCTTCAGTGGAAGAAACCCGTTGGTAGCTTCAGTAGGAAAATAGGGTCTAAAAAACTTTGTGCTTGAAAAATCCGTAATAACATATTCTGTCAAAATTAGATTTCCCCTGACATCAATAACTTTGGTGCATAATCTGTTCTTCATACAACATGTTCTTCAAAGGAATTGTCTTTGAATAGTCTTCTTAGTCAACTTATTCTATGAGAGATTCATCGAATCTCGACGTAACTTCCCCAGATTGACTGAAACTTAGCATATGATTGGAGAGATTTGCAGAATCTCAACGTAACTACCCCAGATTGGTTGAAACTTGGCATATGGCTCTTTGCTCGACGAAGTGCTCAAGCTTTGCTTTTGAAAGGTGATTAACTGTGAATGCACCATGCTGGGAAGACAACTTGCCCCTGGTGAATATAGTCTCTAGGAGGAATGCCCCATATAATGTTTTAGCTTGCTCACTGACAATTAGATGTAAACTTCCTTGATGTCAAACAAATGTTTATGCAAGCAGAAAAATGTTTGTTATGAAAATGATAATTATAATGCACAAAATATGTTAAACTTGAAGCTTTTTAATTGAAAAGATGTCACAAATTCTATGAAAGAAATCACTAGTTAAGATGTAACAAGAATAATACAAGCATATGATACCAACAAATATCTTTATAGCATAACCTTCTGGGAGTCATAAACGCTATCTCGTTGAGGTATACCTTCGAAACAAACCCTTGCTTCAATTAGGTCTTTCGCGGGTTGTAACATGGCCTGGTTCACAGGTTTTAGAAAAAATATTTTTTAGGATCAAGGTTATTTGTCCCAACCTATACTCTGTGATGTTCTCCGTTCCTATGTTCAGTCAACTCAACGCGAGCATTCGTCTTTCAAAAGGATTTTGTGACAATTAAGGATCCGATGAGACTTTTGGAGTATCAGTTACCTTTTTTTGTCTTCGTACCACTGGTCACACAGGTTTTTTGCTTGCTGAGGATTTTGATTTGCTATCCTCTCTTTTCTCTTTTCATATTTTCAATACTTTTAATTTTATCTATTTTTTTTCATATATTTTTTTACTTCTTGATTTCTTGAACAAACCGTGTGACATTTACTTTATCTCGATTTTGAAAGAATTGTGATTGCCTCACTCCTTCACTGATGATGGATAACCATTATAGTTTCAAGTTCGGCAATCTCTCAATGCGCGTGGGATAACCGATTATTGTTTCACATTTCCCAACCATTGATGTAGAAGGTATGCGATTGACCCTTAATTGCACCATCCTCGTTGAAATTTGAACACTCGATCATATTAACTGAAGGCTACACTGCCCCGGTTAAATGTTAGGGTTCTTTCATTTAGAAAAGAAACTCCTATTTCAAGGCTTAAAGGGGTTAACGAGGGATTATCTTTGTTATTTCTCCGATGTTTGGGAGTTTGAACCAATGCATGCACATCATCAGCGAGGTTTTATTCAAAAACATGCAACCAACAACTTTTGCGTTTTTCACTTTCATCATCCCTCCTCCAATTTGCATAAACAAGAGGTTGGTACCACGATGCATAAAATTTTTTATGAGTGAATACAAATGGATTGCTTCAAGACAAGCATATACAGTGTATTTTGATTAACATTTAAAAAGTTAACAAATTTTGATATGCAAACACTGTATTAACAAACAAGAATGAATAAGAATGAGAATGCAGTAAGAAACTAATGTTTGTCAATGTTGAAGAGACTTTCTTTGCTTAGGTTCATGGTTTCCAGGAAGATGTTTTCACCGTCTTGGCACTTTCTTGGACAACGCTTCAATTAGCATGGCCATCTGGAACAAATGATGACCCCGAAATCAACAGAGTTCTGGAATTTGCATTCAAACACATTCCAACATTCAATTACATTATTAAAGTGCCCCAAGATAAAAATTACAACAAGTATCGAGGATAGAATTTCGAAAGATAAAAGGAGGGATAAGTAACATCCTCTATTGCAGCAATAGTTTCCAGACTACCATCTTTGCATTACTTCTACAAATTGGACCATTTGTTTCATGTTAATCAGGTCCTCACAAAACTGCATCATAGCAGATCTTTGATTGCTGAGAGTTTAGCTATTGAAGGGAAAGCCATGTTCACACTTCTACCTGAGAAAACCAAGTAAGAAAAAGAATATATGTTGTTGAACACTGCATATCCGAGGAATAACATTATGAATTCATCATACTCCGAATCCATATGTAGAGTACAGAGACATTGGATGCCATCAAAATAAATGATGACAGTCACAAAACAACAGCTACCCATCCACTCTTGAAATTCTTAGAAAGCTTTGGAGATGGCATGATTTAACCTTTGAATGAACTCTTGGATGAGCATGTTTGTATTGATAGTAACTTCTAAGTAACGGCATAGTGTTCCAAACTGTCATTTCTTCATGAAGTTTCTTATAATTAACCTCGTCGTGGTAAGATTCGACTTTGAATTCACAATTTGCAGCTTGTGACATCTCTTTGAGTTCTACAATCTCTGTAAGAGCTTTGTTCAATCGTGGTTGAAGCCAAATGAACTGGTGATCAACCTTCTTTATTTTGGTGACAATCTTAAATCCAGCTTCCTTGACCCGGAGTTACTTCTTTCAAGGTTTCAACCTGAGCTTTGAATTTGTTTTTCATTTCCTCGTGAGATTTGATAGGGGATTATTGTTATTGTAGATAATCTCATCATAATAGCTTTTGAACCATAAATGGGGAATGTGAATGCAACAAAGAACAAATCCTCGTTTCTTGTCATTCTCGAATGTATTCGAATGATAAAAGTCACCAGGCGAGGAGAACGCTAGATTCTTCGAGATTATAATACGGATAAAACATGTATCTTCAAAATACACGAATTTTGGGAAAATCACAATCCCATTAATACAAAGAGGCAAGGTTGCGTTGAATGAATTCTGATTAACTGAAGTAGTAAGGATTTCTCTACTAGAAAGTTCAGATGAAATTCAAAAAGTCTAGTCTGAACCTTAAATATGATATCCATAACAACTTTTCTCTAGTAAAGAGCCTCTAGAATTTGGATGGATCCAAGAAACTTAATCAAAGTGTTGAGATGAACTTGATTTTTGATTGGTATCCCCAAGACATAAGAACATTCTTCCGATGGTAGGAAGAAATTGTTAGAGTTAAGTCATGAAGAAATCTCCGAGCAAGTATCACGAACTTGTAACCAATGGTGTTTTTCAAACCGGTGTCCATCTCAAGAGAATAAGCTCAACACAAGAATCAAAGATTGATGTTCTTTGGAAATGAAAGACCTGTTGTTTACAATTGATCGTAAAAATAGAAAGTGTATTATTTTTACCGATGTAGTAATAGTAGGTTTTACCCCAAAGATATCGATCTCGAGAATTGCATAGGAAATACGAAGTATGATGTCTTACCAATTAAACAAAAACAATGGTTTTGGGTTGATTGGTATAAATCCTTGCTAAATGTAACTTAAAGAAATATAGAAAATTGACTTTTGTTAGATGAAAATATTCTAGGGGAAGTGTATAATTTTTCAGTTAATATGCCTACTCTTTGATCAATTCAACAAGTTCATCTACCTCAATTACCGATTCTCATAATTATCTTTTCGTAATTCCTTAGTGAAAAAACCTTTAACCTTAATCCTAATTTTAACTTCCGCTCAAATTTGTTAAATGTTAAGCATGCAACTATCAAGAATAATTCTGGTAATTATAAGATTACCCTAGTCCTAGGTGAGATCCTTAATAATATCATTATTTAGAAAATTCTAACACGACCTTCCGGTATCTACTGTGATCAATCAATCAATCATATGGTCTCCTAGGGTCAAACAATGAACTTTCTAAATAACCAAATTGATGCAGAATAAACTTAAAGTGTTGATTAACAAAACAAAGAGGTCAGTATTCTTAACATGGAAAATTAGGGACACCCCCTAGAATTGGGGGGTTTAGCCTCTCATAGAATTCAACAGTAGCATGATTAAAATATTATAATGAAACATTATAATAGATTGGGGTCTTCGATCTTCAATTTCTCCCACGCATGAAGGATTCTCCGTTCCCAATGCTCTTGAATCTCCAATCTTCTATCGTGAATCTTCTCTCGTCCCAAAAGTCCTCTTCTAACACTTAAAAACTAACTTAAATATACTAGGTACAAATTATAGCCAAGCCAAATGCCTAAAATGCCCCCGAGGATGAAATCACATAGAAAACCTAAAAACTAGAATTGTTTCGCGCGTCAGACACGGGTCGTTCAGGGATGCACGGGTTTTGCAGCTTCTAGAATTATAAAGAAATCTTCAACCTTCAGTGCTCCTGACACAGGCCGTGCAAGGTTGCACGGGCACCCGTGTCAGCCACCTAGATTTTGTACTGTACTCTAAGTCTTCTTCTGGCACGGGCCGTGCCATGGTGCACGGGCCATGTGGCCTCTTAAATCTTCCAATTTTCTTCTTCTTGGTCCTATGTTTCCATCCATCCTTGAGTGCTTTCTTTAGCTTTCAACTAAACCTGCAATATGCACACTAATACCCAGACAATGCATCAAACGCAACAAAATCAAATCAAATAGACATAAAACACAAAGAACTCAACATGGCTAAAAATGCTCAAATAAATCTTAAAACATAATGCAAAGTGTTACCAGAATGACTGATTCAGACCAAAAGCATGGTGGAATTTAAGTAGAAATGGTGACCGATCACAACCCTAAACGTATCTCATTGCTTGTCCTCAAGTGATGCACGAGACCAAGCAGAGGTCACCCCAGATTCTCTTTTCCTCAAATACAGCCGATGTTATTCGCAACTTGTTTCTGCCTTCTCAATCCAGCCTCTGGTTCACCAAACCTTACTTTCTACCAAATTTCCACATCAAAGGACCTTTTCACCTGCAAGCTTGTTCACACTTCTCTCCAATTCTCTCAGGGTTAAATTGTTTTACACTCACAAGTCAGAATATGCTATATCAACTTTTAGCTTTGGATAAATTATGCATCTACTACACAAACAAAATTTCACACACCTCTTGAGGTCTTCAGGGTTGTAATGGGGCTTAGGTACGGTAGGATAAACAAAGAAAGGGACAAAGTAGGGGTTTTTGGGCTCGACACTTATGTTGTATATTTTAGTCCTTGTGCTCAACTAGTACATAGGGCATTTCATTAATCTAGACTCTTTTGATTCACTCCTTTTCAGAGTGCTTAGAATAATTGAGTCCTCGAATCGAGCAAGTGTTTCCTTTTTTTTCTTCTCATTTTTTCCCGGGGATTCAAATTTCTCCCACTAATAACTCAATTGTTTCTATTTCTCTTTTTCTTTTCTTTCCTTTTTTTACTTGCCCTCTTTCTTGAATACAACCCCAAACTTATTATTTTGCACAATTTTAAAATTTCACATGAATATCGAGCAAAGGTAGGAAGTATTTGGCCATGGTTTATAATGTGCGGTTAAACAAGTAAAATGGGAGAATGGATCAAAGGGGTTAACAAGGGATAATCATACAATAATGGGTGTCTAGAAAGGATAAATGTGATAAACCAACAAATGCCTCGGTGTGTGTCCTCCTATTGTGCTGTGTCAAAAGAATCGATGCAAAACCAAAGCGATAAAGTCATACCTGACGAACTCTCATGATGAATATTTTTCGTGTTTGGCCTCTGTGTATCTCACCATGTTGGATAACCTTACAGGTTCCAACGCACTACTCGTGTCATGTGGTGTGTTTTCCGGCTCGGTTCCCCTTATAGATTTCTCGACAAAGTGTCCACAAGCTGCGTTCAACAATCACTTTTCCTTCGGCTACATCAACTTACAAGGTGCCTCGACAGACAAAATTCAGGTTGAATCTTTCCTCCACTCCATACTACTCCACTCGTCCATTCGGTCTTCTTCAATCACTCTACAACTTATTGAAAACACAACCAACAAAATGAAACCACTAGAAATTAAAACCCAAATAAAAAGACAAAAAGAAAAACATGAAATAGAAAGACAAAAAGAAAAAAAATGAAAAAACAAGAAAAACATGAAATAGACCCCCCCACACCTGAACTAAACATTGACCTCAATGTTTTATATCAATAGAGAAAGGGACTTACAAGTCTACTACAAAATCAATTGTCGCATCATAGCTTGCACATCATCAACTGCAACCCCTTGACGGAGCTGCTCTGCCACTATCCGGTCAATCTCCGTCCCTTGACGAAATAACTCCACACCTTGACATGTCTGCTCAACTTCAAAGTGATACATCTTGTCCTGTCCTGAAGAGGATGATCCCTCACCCATTTGGCGTGGAGCCCTGGTGGGTGGAACCACCCGCTCTTGAACAGGTGCATTTGCGTCTACAACATCACCTGCAATACCAACATCATCTTATGGGCACAAGCTTAAGCTTACTGAGGACCCGATATCTCTCGACGTTCTCATCAAGTTCAAACACAATCCCATGAGCGTTAGGAGCACGTCGAGCTCCTTTTCTGGGTCGGGAGGGTTCCGTCACAGCCGTTCCTCGTGCTACTCATTTTGGGGGCATTTTGGGTACCTGAAAAAAAAATCAAAAATACAAGCGGTGGAATTAGAGAAAACCGTGACCGTCACTACGTAGAGGATGGAAGATGGCTCAACTTTTGTGAAGGAAGTTTTTAAATTGCGTGGTGGATGATGGAGTTTTTAGATTTTTTAATGGGAGAAAGAGGTTTGGGAAGAAGAAGAGAAAGAAAAGGGAAAAGTGAGTGGGAGTGGGGTATTAAGTGGGGTTAACCGCGTGGGCCCCACTCAAAAGATATATTTTTTTCTTCAAATTTTCGCAATACAACACGGCCCGTGCCACCCTGCACGGTCGCCCATGTTGCCCCCTTGGAAAATATATGGCATCCATCTTACTCCAAACATGGGTCGTGTCACCCTGCATGTCACCTGTGTTTGCCCCCTGGAAAATATACTGGTAACATACTGACTTCCAACACGGGCCGTGTTACCTTGCACGCGCCATGTCAGGCTGAATTGTTTTTTGAAAAAACGGTTTCGCAGGGATTTTCTCTCTCTGATCTCTGCTCCTTTATGCAATAGATTGCTGACCTGAACATACGCACACCACAAAGAAAAACATAAAAAAAGAACAAAAACAAACATTAGTACAAACGCGTGGGTTGCCTCCCACGAAGCACTTCATTTAACGTCGCATGGCTCGACGGTCGTCCGTCTCATTCAGTAAGAGAAACATGCTCAACGACTCCTTGTGCTTGTACTATGAAATAGGGTTTCAATCTCTGGCCATTAACTTTGAATATCTCTCCATTGGTGGGATTTTTCACATCGATCGCTCCGTGGGGGAATACCTTATGGACCACAAATGGCACAAACCACCTAGATTTTAGCTTCAACCTTGAGTTAAAGAGTAAGACTCCCTGACCTTCCCGGAATTCCTTCTTTTGTATTCTCTTATCATGCCACTTCTGTGTCTGCTCTTTGTAAACTTTGGCATTTTTATACGCTTGATTTCAAAATTCTTCTAACTCATGTTGTTGAAGAATTTGGGATTCACCAGCTTTTTCAAGGTCATAGTAAAGAACTTGGTTGCCCAAAAAGCCTTGTGCTCGAGTTCAAGAGGTAGATGATAGAATTTTCCATAAACCAGTTGATAAGGTGACATGCCAATAGGTGTTTTTAAGGCAGTTCTATAAGCCCACAGTGCGTCATCCAACTTGATTGATGAATACCTTCTTGAGTCATCCACTATTTTCTCTAAGATCTGTTTTATCTGCCTATTCGATACTTCGACCTGCCCACTTGTCTGAGGGTGATATGGAGTGGAAATATTATGCTTCGCATTGTACTTTTTCAACAAGTTCTCCATTAACTTGTTCAGGGAATGTGTCCCTTCATCACTGATCAATTCTCTCGGTACTCCAAACCTAGAGAAAATGTTATTCTTGAGAAAATTCACTACTACTCTGGCGTCATTTGTGGGAAGTGCTATTTCTTCCACCCACTTGAAAAAATAATTTACCGCCACCAAAATGTAGTTCTTTTCGAAAGATGGTGGGAATGGTCCCATGAAGTCGATCCCCCAAACATCAAACAACTCTACCTCGAGCATACCCTTTTGTGGCATCTGATTCCTTTTTGAGATATTCCCTGTTCTCCAACATCTGTCACACTCTTTAACTATGCTTTGAGCATCTTTAAATAATGTAGGCCAATACAACCCTGATTGGAGGACTTTGGCATTTGTCATATCACCACTGAAATGTCCTCCATACTCTGAATCATGACAAGCTTTAAGGACATCTCCTTGCTCTTCCTCAGGGACACACCTTCAAACCAATCCATCTATGCTTCTTTTGTACAGGAATGGTTTGTCCCAGAGATAAAACCTGCAATCATGTAAAAACGTTTTCTTTTTGTTATAATCAAAAGCATCAGGTATTATACCACCTACAAAGTATTTTTCATAGTCGGAAAACCACGGAACTCCCATCACAATGAGGATTCGTTCGTCAACAAACTCATCCTTAATGAGGTGTGTCTCCTCAGTTTCTGCTATAGGTGACATTCGGGATAAGTGATCAGCGACGATGTTTTCACATCCCTTCTTATCCCGAATTTCCAAATCGAATTCTTGTAGCAGCAAAATCCATCTCAGCAACCTGGGCTTTGATTCCTATTTAGAAACAAGATACTTCAAAGAAACATGGTCAGTATAAACAATTACCTTTATCCCCAATAAATAGGACCAGAATTTTTCGAAAGCGTACACCACTGCCAACAATTGTTTCTCTATAGTGGCATAACTCATCTGTGTCGGATTCAACACATGACTCACATAGTAGATTACATGCAAGAGCTTTTCTCTTCTATGACCCAGCAGTGCTCCCACTGCTATGTCACTCGCATCATACATGATCTCAAAAGGGAGAGACCAATCAGGGGAGATAACTATGGGAGCAGATACTAACCTGTTCTTCAATGTTTCAAAGGCTTCTCCATATTTTTTATCAAACACAAAAGGAGTATCTTTCACAAGAAGACTTGTCAAAGGCTTTGCAATTTTTTAGATGTCTCTTATAAACCTTCGGTAGAATCCCACATGTCCTAAGAAACTCCTTATACCCTTCTCATTCACAGGGGGAGGTAGATTTGTTATCGCCTCCACTTTTGCCTTGTCTACTTCAATGCCTCACTGAGAAATCTTATGACCCAAAACTATTCCTTCCCTTACCATGAAGTGAAATTTTTCCCAGTTTAGGATCAAGTTAGTTTGTTCACACCTTTCTAACACCAGAGAAAAATTTGTCAAGCACTCGTCGAACGAAAGACCGAACACATTGAAATCATCCATAAACACGTTCATGTTCTTCTCAAGCATGTCGGTGAAAATTGACGTCATACACCTTTGAAATGTTGTTGGTGCGTTAAATAAACCAAATGGCATCCTTCTATAGGAAAAGATGCCATAAGGACACGTGAAAACTGTCTTCTCTTGATCTTTCCGGGCTATCGCGATTTGATTGTAACTAGAGTACCCGTCTAAGAAACAATAGTAATCATGGCCAGCCAACCTCTCTAACATCTGATCAATGAAAGGGAGGGGAAAATGATATTTTCTTGTAGCAGTATTCAATCTTATATAGTCTATGCACACCCTCCATCCTGTTACGGTCCTAGTGGGAATCAACTCATTCTTCTCATTCAGTATCATTGTTGTTTCTCCCTTCTTTGGTACTACATGAACAGGACTTACCCATGTGCTGTTAGATATTGGATAAATAAGCCCTACGTCCAACAACTTCACCACTTCCTTGCGCACCACCTCCTTCATTGCTGGATTTAGTCTCCTCTAAGGTTGCACAACTGGCTTCTAGTTATCTTCCATCAAAATTTTGTGCATACACACTGTAGGACTGATACCTTTCAAGTCTTCAATCGACCATCCAATAGCACCCTTGTACTTCTTGAGTACCTGAATAAGCTTCTCTTCCTGAATAACTTTCAAGGCTGAATTAATGATAGGTGGACACTTCTCTTCTGAATCAAGAAAAATGTACTTCAAGTTTTCTGGCAATTGTTTCAATTTCGTTCCTTTCTTTTCCTCCTTATTTTCTTTAAGAGATTGTGGTTGTCTTAAATCTTCCCACCGATGTGGTCTAGATCTTGGCCACTGAGGATGAGATTCGATCATATCTAAAACCTCTAACTCTCTCTCATCAATACCTTATTCCTTCACAAAAATAGACAAACTCAAAACTCTCTCGAGAGGAAACTCAGGCACATGACATTTCACAGATTTGATGAACACCGTGTCTAAAACTTCAATATTCTTACTTGTACCTATCTCTTCTTTGAACTTCATCGACTCTCTAACATTCATTTTTAGCACTTCATCATATATCTTGAGGGTCATCGTACCTTCCTCCATGTCTATCATTACACTACCAGCCTCAAGAAAAGGTCGTCCCAGAATTATTAGAATTTCCTCATCTTCGGGCATATCCAGAACTACAAAATCCACTGGAAATACAAACTTGTCAATCTTAACGAGGACGTCTATTGCTATCCCATGTGGCATTTTCATTGAATTATCAGCAAACTAAAATGTCTTCCTTGTATCTATATTGCACCAATGCCCAACTTTTTATATATTGAAAGTGGCATAAGACTTACTCCCGCACCAAGATCAATAAGCGCTTTTTTGAACGACCTATCCCCTATTATGCAGGGAATAGTAACTGCGCCTTTATCTTTCTTCTTTATTGGAACTTTCAGACCCTGCAAAATAGCACTACATCTTTCAGTCAGCACCACCAGTTCAGTATTTATATAATACTTCTTTGAGATAATATCTTTCATGAACTTGGCATATATTGGCATCTACTCTAAAGCCTCAGAAAATGGAATGTTTATCTCAAGCTTCTTGAACAACTCCAAAAATTTCTCGAAGTTTTTCTTATTAAGATCTTTTTTCTTTGTCCTTGCAGGGTACGGAAGAACAATCTTAGGTTTTTCTTTAGGATTTTCTTTTTCCACCACCGGTTGTATCACCTATTCCTCAGTCTTTTCTTGGTCTTCTCTGATTTCTAAGTCTACTTCAAGTAACCCTTCATCTTCAACCACCTTTTTATCAACATCCCCCAGAGATTTTCCACTTCTTGTCACAATTGCCTTCACACCATGGTTATCTCTTGTATTCTGTATAGTTGAACTATGCAGAGAACCTAGTGCTTGAACATTTGTCAATTGTTGTGCTATCTGACCCATCTGAACCTCTAAATTTTTGATAGAGGTGGTCGTGTTCTTGTGATTATTCCTTGTTTCATCTTGGAATTGAATATTATGAGACGCCATCTTCTCAATAGCTAAATCCCAATCTGCTTTCTTTGGGGTTTGTTGTTGCTGCTGCTGGTACTGGTTTTGGTATTGACTCTAGCCTTGCTTTTGAGTGTTCCCCTTTTGACCCCTCCACCCAAAATTTGGATGGTTATTCCAACTTGGATTGTATGTATTGGAATAAGGATTATTCTGCTTAAGGAACTTTATTTATTCAATCTGTTGAGCAGTTGCAAGACAATGCGCTGTCAAATGAGATCCGTCACATATAGCAATTTGGCCTTGTTGAATTTGAGCCACCTGCTGAGTAGTAATATTCATCGCTTTTAGTTTCTTTTCTACTTCGACAGCTATTGTTTCTTCAATTTTTAGCTGCTTATTGGCCTTCAGCTTAAGGTCAATTACTCCCTCTGACTTGCTAGAAACCCTGTCATATAACTCCAAATGATCATTTGCAGCTATGGATTCAATAATTTTCTTGATACTAGTGGTTGTTGAGAAGTTAGATGAGCCACCAACTACTATGTCAATGAGTTGCTTTGTCTTGATTATAAGACCATTCACGAACATTTGCATCTGCTCAGTTTGATCCAAGTTATGAGTAAGGCACGCCACCAGAAGTCTCTTAAATCCCTTGTAAGAGTCCCCTAATGATTCACCCTCCTTTTGCTTGAAATTCAGTATTTCATATCTTTTTCTCATGAACACTGATGCTGGAAAGTATTCGTTGAGGAAAGTTGTCTCCATCTCTTCCCAAGATGTAATGCTGCCTACTAGAAGAGAGTAGAACAATTCTTCTTGTTCATCTGCTAGAGTGAACGGGAACATTCACAATTTTTTCTGTTCTTCAATATGTCCATCGATTTTTAAAGTGGTTCTCATCGTCAAAAAATGTTGCAAATGCTTGTTAGCATCTTCATTAACCCTTCTAGAGAAGGATCTTTTCTCCAACTGAGTGATGGTGCTCGGATGAAGCTGAAAGTTAGGAACATTCACCGGTCGGTTGACAATGGTCAATCTACCACCCGGTGCATTTGTGCCTCTGTAATCACCGAGTAATCTTTCAGGTTCTGATTCTGAACACGAATGTACTGAATCTTTGTCTCCTTCTGCTGCCAGTCTTGCTTGCTTTTCTTTTCTCTGCCGAGCATGAAATGTTCTCTCTATCTTTGCGTCAAAATGAAATTCAGCTAAGGTCTGAACTCGGGTAAAAGATTAGACAAAATATTAGTACAGAAAAACAAAATAGAATTTTAATTGCAGAGCAATAAAATTTCAATTGATTAATATCAAATTTGTAATTTGGCAATCCCCAGCAACACCGCCAAAAACTTGATCGGAAAAATAGCAAGTGTACTATTTTTACCGATGTAGTAATAGTGGGTTTTACCCCAAAGATATCGATCTCGAGGATTGCGTAGGAAATACGAAGTATGATGTCTTACCAATTTAACAAAAACAATGATTTTGGGTTCATTGGAATAAATCCTTGCTAAATGTAACTTAAAGAATATAGAAAATTGACTTTTGTTTGATGAAAATATTCTAGGGGAAGTGTATAATTTATCAGTTATTATACTTACTCTTTGATCAATTCAACAACTTCATCTACTTCAATTACCGATTCTCATGATTATCTTTTCCTAATTCTTGTGAAAAAACCTTTAACCTTAATCCTAATTTTAACTTTCGTTCAAATTAGTTAAAGGTTAAGCATGCAACTATCAAAAACAATTCTGGTTATTATAAGATTACCCTAGTCGTAGGTGAAATCCTTAATAATATCATTATTTAGAAAATT
The DNA here is from genome assembly GCA_021764765.1 of Vicia sativa. Lineage (NCBI taxonomy): Eukaryota > Viridiplantae > Streptophyta > Magnoliopsida > Fabales > Fabaceae > Vicia > Vicia sativa. The sequence goes on along the minus strand of CM038796.1, from coordinate 96,562,917 downwards.
CTAACACGAACGTCCAGCTCTACTGTGCTAAATCAATCAATCATATGGTCCCATAGGGTCAAACGATAAACTTTTCTAAATAACCAAATTGATGCAGAATAAATTTAAAGTGTTGATTAATAAAACAAAGAGGTAGGTCAGTATTCTTAACATGGAAAATTAGGGATACCCCCCTAGAATTGGGGGGTTTAGCCTCTCGTAGGATTCAATAGCAGCATGATCAAAATATTAGAATGAAACATTACAATAGATCGGGGTCTTCGATCTTCAATTGCTCCCGCACATGAAGAATTCTCCGTTCCCAATGCTCTTGAATCTCCAATCTTCTATTGTGAATATTCTCCCGTCTTAAAAGTCCTCTTCTAACACTTAAAAACTAACTTAAGTAGCCTATCATTTGGCTCATCAAGCCGTAGATGACTACCAGCCTATGCATTTCGAGTTTCCAGATGAGGATGTTATGTTAGTTACTGATTACGAAGAACCTGGACTAGACGAAGGACCTGAACCAAGATCCTGATGGACCATGGTCTTTGATGGAGCCTCAAATGCACTTGGCAATGGTATTGGCGCCATCATTACATCTCCTACAGGCGGACACACAAATTTCACCACCAGACTATGTTTCGACTGCACCAACAACATGGCCGAATATGAAGCATGCATCATGGGTATCAAAGCTGCTATTGACTTAAGAATCAAATTATTGCAAGTTTATGGAGATTCAGCTTTGGTGATCAGCCAGATTAAAAGCGATTGGGATACGAAGCATCTGAATCTCATTCCATATCGAGAGCATCTATTGAACTTGATCCCTTACTTCGAAGAAATCACTTTTGATCACATCCCATGAGAAGAGAATCAATTGGCAGATGCATTAGCTACCATGTGATCTATGTTTAAGGTCAGATGGGACAACGAAGCTCCCCAAATTACTATTGAAAGACTAGATAAACCAGCATACTGTTGCGAACTTGATACTGAAGGAACATAAGAGAAACCTTGGTTCTACGAAGTGAAGAGGTATCTTGAGGCTCAGGAATATCCCGCAGGGGAATCTGTCAATGATAAGAAGTTCTTAAGAAGATTTGCCTCCAAATTCTTTCTCAACAACAACATCTTATACAAGCGCAATCACGACTTGTGCTTACTCCGCTGTGTAGATCAGAAAACAGCGGAACGAATTATGGAAGAGTTACATGAAGGCGCATTCGGTACCCACTCTAGTGGACACATAATGGCTAAGACGATTCTAAGAGAAGGATGTTACTGGTCCACCATGGAAGTTGATTGTTACCTTTATGTTCGATCTTGTCACAAATGCCAGATATACACAGATAAAGTGCACGTACCTCCAGTTCCATTGAATGCTCTAACCAGTCCGTGGCCTTTCACAATGTGGGGAATTGACATGATTAGAGAGATCAAACCCACCGCTTCTAATGGACATCGTTTCATCCTTGTTGCTATTAATTACTTTACCAAAAGGGTAGAATCAACCTCGTTCGCATCTGTTACCAAGAATGTTGTGGCTCATTTCATCAAGCATAATCTTATCTGTCGGTATGGCATCCCCGAAAGGATCATCACGGACAATGGTACCAATCTCAATAACAAAATGGTCACCAAACTCTGCACGCAGTTAAAGATTAAGCATCACAACTCTTCTCCATATCGGCCAAAAATGAACGGCGCAGTGGAAGCCGCCAACAAAAATCTCAAGAAGATCATACAGAAGATGATAGTGACCTACAAGGATTGGTATGAGGTGTTGCCATTTTCTCTCCACGTTTATCGCACTACAATACGAACATCTACAAGAGCAACCCCCTTCTCTCTTGTATATGTTATGGAAGCAGTACTACCTATCGAGGTTCAAATGCCCTCAATTAGAGTACTCCAGGACGCAGAGTTTGGCAAAGATGAATGGGTCCAAACTCACCTTGATCAGATCAACTTGATCAACGAAAAATGGCTCGCAGCCATCTGCCATGGACCAATATACCAGAAGCGAATGATCAGAGCATTCAATAAAAAGTCAAGCACCGAGTCTACCAAGTCGGTGATCTAGTAGTCAAGCGCATCATTCCTCCACAAGGTGACCCCAGGGGTAAATGGACTCCCGCCTATGAGGGACCATTTGTAGTCAAAACAGTATTTCCTAGCGGATCCATGATACTAAGCACTATGGATGGAGAAGACTTCCCGCACCCTGTGAATGCAGACATAGTCAAAAAATACTACGCAGAAACGAGACCCGCTAGGTTGACTGGCCTAGGAAAAAATAAGGGCATCCTGGCGAACCAAAAAGGTTCGGGAAAAAGTTAAGGATTTTTATACAAAAATGTACACCCGACAAGTCAAAAACCTGCAAAGGTGGCTTGGGCAAAAAAGGGTATCCCGATATCGAAACCGAAAGGCGTCTAGGAAAAGTTAGGGATTTAAGTGTACAACTATGTCTCGTCCAAATCACCTACTTATAGACTACACTACTATCAGCTTCAAGATTCGAATGGTGCAAATCAGTTCAATCATTTTCTTCTTACAGCAAGGAGATGAGATAGTCGAAAATATATGAGCAATAACATAGTTGAAACTCGACAAGATTGTTTCCACACAGCTTTTTACTATTCTGACAATTTCCTCTTACTAGGATATTCGTCTCTTGTATACAAATTGCTTGACTATAAGCCACTTTTCAAGTTTAATGCAAATTCTTCTTTTCCAAGTTCCAATTTTATTGTTTTGTTTGCATAAAGTCCATTGATTACTTTGAATGATTATATGCATCTGACAATAAACATCTATCCACAAACATATGAAAAGCAAAAACAAATAGTAATTACCATAGGCTCTAGTAATTGAGATGATGACTAAAGTCACCAATGCATCCCCACAGAGTCACTTTCACAAGAAATATTTCCACAGGATCATTTCTACGATCCCCATAGAGCCATCGCTCTCCCTACAAAGACAAATCTTCTCCAATGAAGTATTATATTATCATCTCCTCCCACACAAGGTTCAAACATTTCTATATTCATCACATTAGTCCCCGAGCAGTGATCCTATCAGCTTCATCAGCTTCAACATCATCACGTTAGTCCCCGAGAAGTGATCCCCTACATTCATCACGTTAGTCCCCGAGCAGTGATCCTATCAGCTTCATCATCTTCAACGTCATCACGTTAGTCCTCGAGCAGTGATCCTATCCACTTCATCACGTCAGTCCCCGAGAAGTGATCCTATCAGCTACAACTCCATCACATTAGTCCCCAAGCGGTGATTTTCTATATTCATCATATTAGTCCCTGAGCAGTGATCCTATCAGCTTCAGCAGCTTCAACATTCATCGCGTTAGTCCCCGAGAAGTGATCCTATCAGCATCAACTTCATCACGTTAGTCCCCGACAAGTGATCCTCTACATTCATCATGTTAGTCCCCGAGCAGTGATCCTCAACATTCATCATGTTAGTCCCCGAGCAGTGATCCTATCAACATCATCACGTCAGTCCCTGAGCAGTGATCCTATCAGACGTATCTACATTCTCAAGTCATCACATTACATCAGTCTCCAAGCAATAACAACAGCAATATCCCGACTCGAAACTTGGTCAGATAGTGCATCGGAGAAATTCACATCTCTCTTACTCCCCAGTCAGGTTTTTCAACAACTTTATCCCCAAAAAGAGATCAAAGATCTCCAGCAGAACGTTCCTATCTTCTTCAAGATGGATATGTTTTAAAATACCACAACATCTACATTCATACATTACTCATAACATCATTATATACTCGCATGCATCATAATCTGCATAGGACTAACCATATCCTGTCAAGATTTATTTCTCCAGCAGATAAAAGCTATTTTCCAAACGGAAGGTCAAAGATTAATACCCGAAACAAGACGGGAGAACTATCTAAACGACCATACAAATTATTTCCAGGCAACAGATCATGGATTAATACCCGAAACAAGACAGGAAAACTATCCGCATGCTGATAACTATTCATCCCAGAAATAGCCAGGACAAGGCTTATTCTTACTCTCCCTTGTTATCAATCGCCCCGGATGGCATCTTTAAGCCCATCTCCGACTACACATCATCATTTCTTCGAATGGCATCTTTAAGCCCATCTCTGATTTTTCTCTCATCCAAAAGACGAACGTAGAGTCTAGCGTACGACTCACTCTCCAGCATCAACTTCTCCAAATGGCATCTATAAGCCCATTCCAGCACATTGTCAATTGATGATCTCATTCCATACAACAACGAGTGTAAATTTTCAAGTGTACTCGAGTGTTCAATCATCTTCTACCTTCAGGTCACGAAAGGCAAGCATACCAATAACCCTTCCGGTACAAGAAGATTGAACAGGGGCAACTGTCATACCCCAAAATTTTCCCTCCCACTTCTCAAGACAATTCACAACTCCATACTCAAAGATTTCACAAGGGTTGACCAGACAAACCCTCTCCTAAGCAATCAATCCAAACTAGGGTTTTGCTTCTCTCAAGCCAAAATAGATTTCAAATGCTTCAAGTGGTCATCATACCGCATCATATGCTTCAAGGGATCACCATGTCAAGTTTTAAGCCTTACAAGTCAAATTTGCTCATCCAATTGCTCAGATGGTTGAAAATCAACTGTATTGGACAAAAAGTCAACTATGGTCAACATACAGTCAAACTTCATAATTTTTGGTCAACACCAATATTTTTAAGTAATATTAATCATTTGATTAAGGGTTGATCATGATTCCTCAAGAAAAGTCAAGATTTGATCAAAAGTCAAAGTTTCTAAATTAGGGTTTTTTAGATAAAAGTCAACAGAACTTTGACCAGGCATAACTTTCACATACTTTATCAGAAATTTTTCCACCAAAGCTCATTTAAACTGGAATTCAATTCTCTACAACTTCATGTCTGACAAGCTTTGGCCAAAAATGCTTCATTTGGATGTTATGGATCAAAACATTACAGGTCCTTTTAAAAGTCAATAAAAAGTCATCTTTTTGCAAATAAGTGTTCATGAACATGGAAACTTCAATTAAGATGAAACTAAAATTAGTGTTTATAGGACATATTGAGCTTTCTAAAAAGTTCAAGAACACCCAAAAATGTTGAAAATTGATCAAGATACAAATTGTACAAGTTGAGCATTTTGAGGAGGTGCATGAAGAGAAATACTTGAGAAAATCAATTTTTTTCTAAAGGAGCCTAACTTTTCTTGATTCAAACTTGTTTCTAATCTCAATTAGAAACTCCAAGCCCAATGCCACGCACTTGAGCTTTATATTTTATTTATTTTGATTTTTATTCATTTAAAGTCAATTTAATTAAAATAAAATAGCAAAATTAAATCAATTAATGCAAGGCTGAATATTTGACATTCTTATATATAGTTATTCTTAAAAATAATTTTTAAAGGGTAATATTATTTTGTGAAAAAAATTTATAAAGAAATTTTTCATAAAAGCTTCAAATGTAAATCTTGTTTAAATAATTATTCTTAAAATGCTATTTTAGATGATTCACCATTTTAGAGAAAAAAATTTGACATCAAAATTTCAAAAAATAACTTAATTTTAAAGTTATTTCAAATAATTTTCATAAAATCATTTTAAAACATAATCTTTTAAAAATTATGATTTTGACTATGTTATAATCTTAAATAATATATATTTACGTTATAGAGTACCAAAACTAGTCTTACAATTTAGAAAAAATAAATATAATAAAACTTATAATATTTTAAAAAACGGTTTCATTAAAGCTGAAAACAAATTGATCCATGTTGGCCAAAGTTTTAAAATGCTCGTTTGAGGAAACAATCACAATCCAAACATGTCTTTAATTTGTTCAATGACATCACCACGTGAATATATATAAAAGTCATGACTCATATATCAAAAGCAAGACAAATGACACGTGAAAGCATACATCAAGTTCAACGACACTAAAACAATAACACAAGAAAATACTATTTATAGGACCCTACTAGTACTTAGGAGTAGTGTTAAAGAGTATTTAAAGGACACCAGCACTTAAGTGTTAAAACAAAGTAAAACACTTCCACTTATTTGGCCAAGACATCACAGATCCCACATCACACCCACAAATCTTACTTCCCTTCTTTGCAAGCAACTTATCAACATTATCCAAAGGAAACTCGATTTTCCAATTGTTTGGAATGATATAATGCACGAGATTAAGGAAACAAAGTTGCTTGAGCCTTGCATCTATTCCACAAATAATGTAGAGAAAGTGAAGATTTCTAACAAAGTAATCGGATTGCAAAGATTGTTTAAAAGCAAAGTGGAGGTCTCTTCGTTTGGATATATGGGCGTGAACACTTTTCTGAGGTTGTATGCGGTTATGGTACCTCTTTCCATATCAAGAAGGTGTATTTCAAACCTTGCTACCTAATGTACTTATTTGATAGCAGTTTTATGACTATTTGGAGACGAAAGATTACATGTTTTGCATGAAACTGCTCGACTAAACTGCCGACTCCATAGAAAATATGTAGGTATCCTGTTTCGACCAACGGTCTGATATCCACCGCTTCATGGTTGATTTGATCAAGTATTTCGTCTAGAAAGATACCAAGAGCATTTCTCCCACCAAAAGAAGTTCGAAGAAGTTGATTTTGTAAACCTGTGTTTCTTGAATCTCAACAGCGGTGGATGAGGATCGTCAATGTTGCGTCGAATGCTAAAGTGGCCCGAATCGTGGGCTACACTTGGGTTTAAGGAGGAAATGACCTTTGAGAACAAGTCAAAATGTATCGCTTGTCTTCAACTATTAGGTAATCAACTCAATAATTGAGTTGAATGAAGAATGAGAATGAAAGTTCCATCTCATCGTTTTGGTTGATTATCAGACTTGGGAGAACCAAGACATGGTTTTTCGGTGTCTGTGTGCTGAAGATGATGAGAAAAAGAAGGAAAAGGAAAAACGGTTTCATTAAAGCTGAAAACAAACTGATCCATGTTGGCCAAAGTTTGGCCAAAGTTTTTAAAATGCTCAGTTTGAGGAAACAATCACAATCCTAAACCTCCAAGGAAATTAGTTGCCATTACCCCCAGATTCTCTGACACGCGTCTCAATTCTTCAAAATTATCATCCCTCTCCAGCATTTTCCTTTTGTGTTTCTTTGAAGTTGAAATTCCTTTTCCTTTTTCCTTCTTTTTCTCATCATCTTCAACAAAGACATCGAAAACCATGTCTTGGTTCTCCCAAGTCTGGTAATCAACTAAAACAGCAGCAGATGGAACTTTCATTGTGCTCTCACATTCTTCATTCAACTCAATTATTATGAGTTGATTACCTAATAGTTGAAGACAAGCTGATACACATTTTTCACCTTGTTCTCAAAGGTCATTTCCTCCTTAAACCCAGCTGTTAGTAGCCCACGATTCTGGAGCCACATTAGCACACATTCGATTGCAGATCTCATTGATGATCTGTCATCCACCGCTCGTTGAGATTCAAGAAACACAGTGAAAATCAGCGTTTACAAAATCAACTTTTCGAACTTCTTTGAGTGGAGATCAATGAAGCTCTCTTGGTATCTTTCAAGACGAAATACTTGATCAAATCAACCATAAACGGTGGATATCATCGACCATTGGTCAAAAGACCTGTAGGGATACCTACATATTTTCTATGGAGTCGGCAGAGCGACCACTATGTCGTAATGCATTTCATGCAAAACATGTAATCTTTCGTTCCAAATAGCGCTAAAATCAACTGTCAAATAAGTACATTAGGTAGCAAGGTTGAAATACACCTTCTTGATATGGAAAGAGGTACCATAACGATTTCAGCATACAACCTCCGAGAATAGTCGGTTCACGCCCCATATCCAAACGAAGAGACCTCCACTTTGCTTTTAAACAATCTTTGCAATCTGGGATCACTTTGTTAGAAATCTTCCGTATGACACCCTCTCTACATTATTTGTGGAATAGATGCCAAGCAAATATCGTCCGCTTGCTCAATAGAGCAACCCTTTGTTTCCTTAATCTCGCAAGTGCATTATTTACTATATCATTCCAAACATTGGTCCTTCGGTTGAAAACCAATTTTCAAACATACGATTCCAAAATCCCGCATCGAAAACTTACTATCATCAACAGCTAGCTAGCATATCAAACCGCTAAGTAACTATACTTCATTCAAAACCTACTATATCGACAAACTTACTATATCAACAGCTAGCTAGCTACTATATCGACAAACTTGCTATATCAAACAGCTAGCTAGCATATCAAACAGCTAGCAGAACTATACTTCATTCAAAAACCTACTATATCTATACTTCATTCAAAAGCAAATCAGTTTCTAAACACTAATCAAATCATTTGATCAAACAGATAGGATGCATACACTAATCAAATCGGGATGCATACACTAATCAAATCATTTTAGGATGCATATTAGAATCAAATCATTTGATCAAACAGATAGGACGCAGACACTAATAAAAAATGATGCATATTATAATCAAATCATTTGATCAAACAGATAGGATGCAAACGCTAATCAAATGCATACACTAATCATATCAGGATGCATACACTAGTCAAATCATCCATACACTAATCAAATCATTTTAAATCAAATCAGGATGCATACACTAATCAAATCATTTTAGGATGCATATTATAATCAAATCATTTGATCAAACAGATAGGATGCACACACTAATCAAATCAGGATGCATACACTAATCAAATCCTAAATTATAATCAAATCATCGAACAGATAGGGATGCATATTATAATCAAATTAGTTTCTAAATAAAAAATTGACTACACTAAAGTTGAATACACTAATCAATTTGGAAGAAATCATAAAGATAAAGTTGAATCATCTGATCAAGTGATGAAATCATCACTAATCAAAGATCAATTGGAAGATAAAGTTGAATCATACTTACCTAATTCATTATGCGATCAAGTGAAAGAAATCATCACTAATCAAAGATCAATTGCAAGATATAATCAAAGATCAATTGCAAGATATAATCAAAGATCAATTGCAAGATATAATCAAAGATCAATTGCAAGATAAAGTTGAATCATACTTACCTAATTCGATCAAGTGAAAGCAATCATCATACTTACCTAATTCATTGTGCGATAAGTGGAAGAAATCATAAGGATAAAGTTGATTACCTGATTCACTGCGAGATAGTACTAGATCACTGAGCTGAATTCCTCTGCTTCCACGGGTAATTTGAATGGAGTTTGCCATTTCCAAGAGAATGTTGAAAATTTCAAACGAAGAGAATATTTCAGATGTAGAAATTTTGAAATGATGAAATATGGTTTTATAGCACAAAAACTTTGGCGCCAAAATTTCATTTGATTCAGCTTCTTTTTATTCTATTATGTGTTGAGTTTTATGCATAGTTTTTTTTAAACTACTATAGGACTCATATATAGTCTAACCAAAAGATATATATATATATATATATATATATATATATATATATATATATATATATATATATTTGTTTTCTATATCAAATCAATTCAATTTAACTTGGATTAAATCATGTCCTATTTTGGATAAATCCTAAAGACGACCCAAAAGTAGATGTTGATTCAAGGAAGTCGTGTAGTCTATGAAGCACTGACACGGACACCGCGACACAGACACTCCGACACCTATATGTCAAAACCCTAAGACACCGACACGGCTATATATGTCATAGTATTTGAGTTTCTTTTATTCATCTACTATCTAAAGAGTTAAAAATATTTTAATAAAAATTAATGTCTTTAATTCTTTATTGATAACATTGCTTCAATATGTGTTTAACTCTTTTAATCGTGCATGAGATTTGTCTAGAAAATGTATAAAGTGTGTTGAGGAATAGAAAAACACAATTTTTTTTTTAAAAACCTTGTCTGAGTTATTAGACACGTATTGTATAAGTGTCATCTAGATATCGGACACCGATTCAAAATGTATAGAAGCAAAGAAAAAAACTATTTTTTTGAGGAAAGTTATCTGACTTTTCCGACACTTGTTTGACTTTTTCTAACACGTGTAATACATGTGTCATACAAGTGTCAAATACTGGCACGTGTCGGACACCGTGACATGCCTACTTTTAGAGGTGTCCGTGCTTCATAGCGTGTAGGTGATACTTTCATGTATTGTTCAGGTAAGAAACTAAAAGAAAAGTTCAAGTAAGAAACTAAAAGGATGACAGAAACTCAGGTGCTTTCGGGGCATCCCTAACCACATGTTAGGGAGAATGGCTTTAAGGATCATTCCTAGCATTAAATTAAATTGTTCCGGGGAATATAATTACGCTCATTAGCATCCACATGTTAGGAAGGAAGATAGAATATTGTATTGCACAGTTGTCAGGTGAGAATGTCACATTACCCTCATAATTGCACTTGTAAGAAAATATGCATACAAAACTAGAAATCGCATTTCTTGGCACAATAAGCTTAAACAAAGGGAATAGAGAGGACAAGAAAAGAAACAAGTATCTATAGTATTCTCTAATTGCTTCCCGCACCCTGTGAATGCAGACATAGTCAAAAAATACTACGCATAAACGAGACCCGCTAGGTTGACTGGCCTAGGAAAAAATAAGGGCATCCTGGCGAACCAAAAAGGTTCGGGCAAAAGTTAAGGATTTTTATACAAAAATGTACACCCGACAAGTCAAAAACCTGCAAAGGTGGCTTGGGCAAAAAAGGGTATCCCGGTATACTGAAAACCCGAAAGTGCAGTCTAGGAAAAAGTTAGGGATTTAAGTGTACAACTATGTCTCGTCCAAATCACCTACTTATAGACTACACTACTATCAGCTTCAAGATTCGAATGGTGCAAATCAGTTCAATCATTTTCTTCTTACAACAAGGAGATGAGATAGTCGAAAATATATGAGCAATAACATAGTTGAAACTCGACAAGATTGTTTCCACACAGCTTTTTACTATTCTGACAATTTCCTCTTACTAGGATATTCGTCTCTTGTATACAAATTGCTTGACTATAAGCCACTTTTCAAGTTTAATGCAAATTCTTCTTTTCCAAGTTCCAATTTTATTGTTTTGTTTGCATAAATTCCAATGATTGCTTTGAATGATTATATGCATCTGACAATAAACATTTATCCACAAACATATGAAAAGCAAAAACAAATAGTAATTACCACAGGCTCTAGTAATTCAGATGATGACTAAAGTCACCAATGCATCCCCACAGAGTCACTTTCACAAGAAATATTTCCACAGGATCATTTCTACGATCCCCATAGAGCCATCGCTCTCCCTACAAAGACAAATCTTCTCCAATGAAGTATTATATTATCATCTCCTCCCACACAAGGTTCAAACATTTCTATATTCATCACATTAGTCCCCGAGCAGTGATCCTATCAGCTTCATCAGCTTCAACATCATCACGTTAGTCCCCGAGAAGTGATCCCCTACATTCATCACGTTAGTCCCCGAGCAGTGATCCTATCAGCTTCATCATCTTCAACGTCATCACGTTAGTCCTCGAGCAGTGATCCTATCAACTTCATCACGTCAGTCCTCGAGAAGTGATCCTATCAGCTACAACTCCATCACATTAGTCCCCAAGCGGTGATTTTCTATATTCATCATATTAGTCCCTGAGCAGTGATCCTATCAGCTTCAACAGCTTCAACATTCATCGCGTTAGTCCCCGAGAAGTGATCCTATCAGCATCAACTTCATCACGTTAGTCCCCGACAAGTGATCCTCTACATTCATCATGTTAGTCCCCGAGTAGTGATCCTCTACATTCATCATGTTAGTCCCCGAGCAGTGATCCTATCAACATCATCACGTCAGTCCCTGAGCAGTGGTCCTATCAGACGTATCTACATTCTCAAGTCATCACATTACATCAGTCTCCAAGCAATAACAACAGCAATATCCCGACTCGAAACTTGGTCAGATAGTGCATCGAAGAAATTTACATCTCTCTTACTCCCCAGTCAGGTTTTTCAACAACTTTATCCCCAAAAAGAGATCAAAGATCTCCAGCAGAACGTTCCTATCTTCTTCAAGATGGATATGTTTTAAAATACCACAACATCTACATTCATACATTACTCATAACATCATTATATACTCGCATGCATCATAATCTGCATAGGACTAACCATATCCTATCAAGATTTATTTCTCCAGCAGATAAAAGCTATTTTCCAAACGGAAGGTCAAAGATTAATACCCGAAACAAGACGGGAGAACTATCTAAACGACCATACAAATTATTTCCAGGCAACAGATCATGGATTAATACCCGAAACAAGACAGGAAAACTATCCGCATGCTGATAACTATTCATCCCAGAAATAGCCAGGACAAGGCTTATTCTTACTCTCCCTTGTTATCAATCGCCCCGGATGGCATCTTTAAGCCCATCTCCGACTACACATCATCATTTCTTCGAATGGCATCTTTAAGCCCATCTCTGATTTTTCTCTCATCCAAAAGACGAACGTAGAGTCTAGCGTACGACTCACTCTCCAGCATCAACTTCTCCAAATGGCATCTATAAGCCCATTCCAGCACATTGTCAATTGATGATCTCATTCCATACAACAACGAGTGTAAATTTTCAAGTGTACTCGAGTGTTCAATCATCTTCTACCTTCAGGTCACGAAAGGCAAGCATACCAATAACCCTTCCGGTACAAGAAGATTGAACAGGGGCAACTGTCATACCCCAAAATTTTCCCTCCCACTTCTCAAGACAATTCACAACTCCATACTCAAAGATTTCACAAGGGTTGACCAGACAAACCCTCTCCTAAGCAATCAATCCAAACTAGGGTTTTGCTTCTCTCAAGCCAAAATAGATTTCAAATGCTTCAAGTGGTCATCATACCGCATCATATGCTTCAAGGGATCACCATGTCAAGTTTTAAGCCTTACAAGTCAAATTTGCTCATCCAATTGCTCAGATGGTTGAAAATCAACTGTATTGGACAAAAAGTCAACTATGGTCAACATACAGTCAAACTTCATAATTTTTGGTCAACACCAATATTTTTAAGTAATATTAATCATTTGATTAAGGGTTGATCATGATTCCTCAAGAAAAGTCAAGATCTGATCAAAAGTCAAAGTTTCTAAATTAGGGTTTTTTAGATAAAAGTCAACAGAACTTTGACCAGGCATAACTTTCACATACTTTATCAGAAATTTTTCCACCAAAGCTCATTTAAACTGGAATTCAATTCTCTACAACTTCATGTCTGACAAGCTTTGGCCAAAAATGCTTCATTTGGAAGTTATGGATCAAAACATTACAGGTCCTTTTAAAAGTCAATAAAAAGTCATCTTTTTGCAAATAAGTGTTCATGAACATGGAAACTTCAATTAAGATGAAACTAAAATTAGTGTTTATAGGACATATTGAGCTTTCTAAAAAGTTCAAGAACACCCAAAAATGTTGAAAATTGATCAAGATACAAATTGTACAAGTTGAGCATTTTGAGGAGGTGCATGAAGAGAAATACTTGAGAAAATCAATTTTTTTCTAAAGGAGCCTAACTTTTCTTGATTCAAACTTGTTTCTAATCTCAATTAGAAACTCCAAGCCCAATGCCACGCACTTGAGCTTTATATTTTATTTATTTTGATTTTTATTCATTTAAAGTCAATTTAATTAAAATAAAATAGCAAAATTAAATCAATTAATGCAAGGCTGAATATTTGACATTCTTATATATAGTTATTCTTAAAAATAATTTTTACAGGGTAATATTATTTTGTGAAAAAAATTTATAAAGAAATTTTTCATAAAAGCTTCAAATGTAAATCTTGTTTAAATAATTATTCTTAAAATGCTATTTTAGATGATTCACCATTTTAGAGAAAAAAATTTGACATCAAAATTTCAAAAAATAACTTAATTTTAAAGTTATTTCAAATAATTTTTCATAAAAATCATTTTTAAAACATAATCTTTTAAAAAAATTATGATTTTGACTATGTTATAATCTTAAATAATATATATTTACGTTATAGAGTACCAAAACTAGTCTTACAATTTAGAAAAAATAAATATAATAAAACTTATAATATTTTAAAAAACGGTTTCATTAAAGCTGAAAACAAATTGATCCATGTTGGCCAAAGTTTTTAAAATGCTCAGTTTGAGGAAATAATCACAATCCAAACATGTCTTTAATTTGTTCAATGACATCACCACGTGAATATATATAAAAGTCATGACTCATATATCAAAAGGCAGTACAAACAGACACGTGAAAGCATACACTGAAGTTCACTGACACTAAAACAATAACACAAGAAAATACTATTTATAGGACCCTACTAGTACTTAGGAGTAGTGTTAAAGAGTATTTAAAGGACACCACTGGCACTTAAGTGTTAAAACAGTGTAAAACACTTCCACTTATTTGGCCAGTACATCACAGGATCCCCACATCACACCCACAAATCTTACTTCCCCTTCTTCTTTGCAAGCAGCTTATCAACATTATCCAAAGGAAACTCGATTTTCAACCGAAGGACCAACAGTGTTTGGAATGATATAGTAAATAATGCACTTGCTGAGATTAAGGAAACAAAGGGTTGCTCTATTGAGCAAGCAGGTCGATATTTGCTTGGCATCTATTCCACAAACAATGTAGAGAAGAGTGTCATACGAAAGATTTCTAACAAAGTAATCCCAGGATTGCAAAGATTGTTTAAAAGCAAAGTGGAGGTCTCTTCGTTTGGATATATGGGGCGTGAACTGACTTTTCTCTAGAGGTTGTATGCAGGGGTTATGGTACCTCTTTCCATATCAAGAAGGTGTATTTCAAACCTTGCTACCTAATGTACTTATTTGACAGTTGACAGTTTTAACAGCTATTTGGAGACAGAAAGATTACATGTTTTGCATGAAACTGCTCGACAGAGTATGCTCAAACCGACTCCCATAGAAAATATGTAGGTATCCCCTACAGTCTCGACCAACGGTCCGATCGATATCCACCGTTTCATGGTTGATTTGATCAAGTATTTCGTCTAGAAAGATACCAAGAGAGCTTCATTGATCTCCCACAAAAGAAGTTCAAAGAAGTTGATTTTGTAAACGGTTGATTTTCACCTGTTTCTTGAATCTCAACGAGCAGGTGGATGACAGGACTGTCAATGAGATGTTGCAGTCAGAATGTGTGCTAAAGTGGCTCCAGAATCGTGGGCTACTAACAGTTGGGTTTAAGGAGGAAATGACCTTTGAGAACAAGCTGAAAAATGTATCAGCTTGTCTTCAACTATTAGGTAATCAACTCAATAATTGAGTTGAATGAAGAATGTGAGAGCACAATGAAAGTTCCATCTGCTACTGTTTTGGTTGATTATCAGACTTGGGAGAACCAAGACATGGTTTTTCGGTGTCTGTGTGCTGAAGATGATGAGAAAAAGAAGGAAAAGGAAAAACGGTTTCATTAAAGCTGAAAACAAACTGATCCATGTTGGCCAAAGTTTGGCCAAAGTTTTTAAAATGCTCAGTTTGAGGAAACAATCACAATCCTAAACCTCCAAGGAAATTAGTTGCCATTACCCCCAGATTCTCTGACACGCGTCTCAATTCTTCAAAATCATCATCCCTCCAAAGATTTTCCTTTTGTGTTTCTTTGAAGTTGAAATTCCTTTTCTTTTTCCTTCTTTTCTCATCATCTTCAACAAATAGACAAAAAACCATGTCTTGGTTCTCCCAAGTCCGGTAATCAACTAAAACAAGAGATGGAACTTTCATCACATTCTTCATTCAACTCAATTATTATGAGTTGATTACCTAATAGTTGAAGACAAGTCGATACACATTTTCACCTTGTTCTCAAAGGTCATTTCCTCCTTAAACCCCAGTAGCCCACGATTCGAGCCACATTAGCACACATTCTGCAGATCTCATTGATCTGTCATCCACCGCTCGTTGAGATTCAAGAAACACAGTGAAAATCAAGCGTTTACAAAATCAACTTCTTTCGAACTTTTGAGTGGGAGATCAATGAAGCTCTTGGTATCTTTCAA
This sequence comes from Vicia sativa, assembly GCA_021764765.1. Lineage (NCBI taxonomy): Eukaryota > Viridiplantae > Streptophyta > Magnoliopsida > Fabales > Fabaceae > Vicia > Vicia sativa. Next base: position 96,546,851 of record CM038796.1, on the reverse strand, counting down.
GACGAAATACTTGATCAAATCAACCATAAACGGTGGATATCGACCATTGGTCAAAAGACTGTAGGGATACCTACATATTTTCTATGGAGTCGGCATTTCGTAGCACCACTATGTTAGAATGATTTCATGCAAAACATGTAATCTTTCGTCTCCAAATAGCGCTTAAAACACAACTGTCAAATAAGTACATTAGGTAGCAAGGTTGAAATACACTTCTTGATATGGAAAGAGGTACCATACAGATTTCCCGCATACAACCTCCGAGAAAAGTCGTTCCGCCCATATATCCAAACGAAGAGACCTCCACTTTGCTTTTAAACAATCTTTGCAATCTGATCGCGACTTTATCGTCTATTAATCCAGATCGCAAGTGCACATCCTATCGCGTAGTTTTAAAAGATATCGAACCCACGAGACTATAAATCGACCTATTGTTATCCTATGTTACGATACACTAAGGCGAATAATTCTTTAGGATTTTTGGTTAAGGAAAATATAATAAATAAATAAATAGATATCGTACGTAATTGCCTAACCTAAGGGATCTAAATTTCCACCGACGTGTTACTCATGTTGATAAAAATCCTATTTCAAACAATACTTATCTAAAGATCCTATCTCAAATCGCTCTATTGATAAGAATCATGTAATTAAATCCTAACGTATGCTTCCGCTATCCCGCCGAATATAAAAACACTTTTTGAAAATAAATAAAGTTTAATTGATTTTAAAATGCTGTCGCGGTTTTTAAAAACAATACCTAGTACCTACTATCTGATTCTAAACCTCAAACTGTCGCTCTGTTGGTTTCTAATCTTAGTCAGTTTATTAACCTCAAACTTTCGCTGTTGGTTTCTAAACTTTTAATAAATGAAATTAGATATCTAAGTCAGAAAGAATATTTTTAACAACGTAACATTATGCCAGTTTATTTTAGATTCCTATGGATCGATTAATTTACGTACCAATATCAGAACTAATTAGCCAGACATATTAATTAATTCAGACATGCATAAATAAATTGATTCAATATATTTAAACATTACCAAAATCAAATAATATCAGGCAACAATAAATTAAATAACATAAAATAAATAAATAAAACCTGAAATTAAGAATGCTGGAAATAACCTTGTTCTTGACTTCTTGAATTGAAGGGAAAAATAAAATACGACAAGGAATAAAAAGCACTGGATCTAACGTAAGGTTAGATCAGTGAAAACTGAAATAAAATAAAATCAAAATACAAGACTGGAAATAAAATTGCGAAATATAAAAATAGCGGTTGTTCGGTGAAATGCCGACCGACCCTTGATTCTGAAACTGGGGCTCCTATTTATAGATCTATGAAATAACTGCCAATCCTGAATTTTCGTAGCTTTTTCCTAAGAAATCTCACTCTCAACTGCCCACTACTTGAGATGGACGTCCCGGATTTCTCTCCTCTTTTTTCTCCACGTGAGACGGGCGTCTCACGCAACTGCTAGGGCTGACATGGCATTGGGGACGGTCGCCTCCTTTTTAGGAGGGAGTCCGAGGCGGGCGCCTCACTTGTAGGAGAGAGTGGAGACGTGCGTCTCACTCTCTGCGTGGCTTTTAGGGTTTGTTTGCTAGGGTTTTGCTTGCAATGGGCTTGGCTTTGTTTGGGCCTTGCTTCGCTTTGGGCTTGCTTGGACCTTTGCTGTAATTGTTTTCTACTTCTTAACACCTCCCTTTCACTATATCACCCATTTGCTTCATTTCTTTGCCTTTTTAATACTATTTTTCCTCGTTTTACTTTGCTCGATTTATCTTTATTTAATGCAAATACCTGAAACATAGAAAATACCAACGTAATATAGAAATAAAGTGAAATAATTAAATAAAAACATTAACATTACTTATGAAAAATACATCAAATATGTTATATAAAATCGTGTTATCAAACTCCCCTATACTTAAACCTTTGCTTGTCCTCAAGCAAAAAGTAAAAATGAAAAATCACTTGAGCATATGTCAAACACAAATATATAACACAATTCAATTCGCACTAGGTTGCAATTCAATTCTTTGTTGGATAACTCGAGTTTAGACTTTGACACCAAAATCACCGTAATAACACTAGATAACCTCATTTTTGCACCAATTTAAGTCATGAATTATAGCTCGACCTAATACTTTCGTTTTGTTTCACCGTTTTCATTCGCGCAATCACATTAAGCCCATTACCTTACGCGCACATAGTGGAGTAACCGGTTAGTGACTTTGATCTTTATAATCCAGCTAGAGTCCCGGTAATTATATTTGGTACTCCTTTTACCCAATTACAAATTGCGGGGGATCGGATCGTCATCCGCCTACCAAGTTCAGACCAGGACCACCGAACCAATTCATAATGGATGTTTGCATAAATATTTTATAGTTTCTGCGACTGTTGGATTAAATGATCTGGTAAGGACCATCTAACTTAATAAGTGCATCTTCTAATAAAAATTTTCTTTAAATAACTTGATCAAACACTTATATTCATCGATTCTCCACGTAGTTTGTCGTTTAAGGCGGTGCCGACTGCTTAATAAACTACTCGGGGCTACTTTAAAACTAAGTCTTAAGGTGTTGGTATAATAAGTACTTAAATCAATCTAACACGTTGGGGGTTTTAAAGTGTTAGGACGATAATAATTTTGTTAAGTTTTTACTCGAATTCTTATTTATAAATATATGCAACCTTAATACTAGTTGAATATGTCAATAAATGCGTTTTAATTTTTGTTAAAATTTGTTATGGCTCAAGAAAAGGAGGAATTCAAATAAGCATGAAATTTAAACATAAGAGATTAAAATTTCATAAACATGTATTTTATTGAATGGAAATTTTGCAATACATAGAAAAAGAAAAAAGGGAAAAACTAAATAGAGCAAAGAAAATAAAAACGAACAAAGAAATGTTCTGACTCCCCCAAACTTAAAATAAGCATTGTCCTCAATGCGATAAAACCAGGAGAAATCAGAAAGGGGAAGGGTGATCACTCGAGCAGGGAATCATGAAGGCATGGCACGAATAATTGAAAAGCAGAGAATCTTAATTTGCATGCCTTTTTAGTAATACATGTGACTTGGGGTACGAGATAGGAAATTGATTTGTAGATCACATGCATACATACTACATACTTATATAATATATATATTATAGATGATTTCAAACAATAGGATATAAATATATATATATATATATAATACTAGTATATATAATGCCTTATAATTAATATAATAAATATTGGGAAGTATTAATTTTGTATATTAATAGAAGAATACGATAATAAGAATATTCAATTATTATATAAATATTAATGTAGATTATTTAATTGAATATAATTATCGGTATTTCGGGGAAGTAGTTCAGAAGCATCAGATGAAAAGGGTGCAACCGATAAAATAGAAAAAATTAAAAATTTAACATGAAATAGAAAAATTGAAAATACGAAAAAAGAAAATTAAAATTAAAATTAGAAACTAGAATGACTATTTGTTGATTTTCCATGGCCACTTATCAAGCCATCTCACATATCCCTCACCTTTTCTTTTCTTACGTTTGTAGGGCGGTTTATTCTTTCGAAATTTTGGTAGTGGTCCTGGATTTATCCTAAGTATAAGTTTTTCAATTTTAGGCTTAGTGATTTCATCCATCTCCTCATAAGTTAACCTTACCCTTTTAACAGCAATTATATCCCTAATTTTATGGTCCTCTAATTTTCTCTTTTTAGGTAAGACTTCAAATGGTGGTGAATTAGTATGGATATTTTTCAATACCGCAACGTACGTTTTAGATTGGGAGTCTACCGGAGTTTCCATAAAAATTTTCGGGAAGGGAATTAGTGGGATGTAGTGATTCGGGTTTACAATAGATGCTTCCTTCTCTACCTCTTTTACAACCTCCTCTTCGAACATTGTTGGTTCATTTTTCTCAATCTCCACTATTTTCTCGTCAGAACTTTCCTCGGCCACAATATCACTCTCCTCAAACTCGTCATCACTTTCTAGATTTCCAAGTAGTATTTTCATAATAGTTGTTTCAACATCCACATCTTCCTCAGGTTGAGGTTCTAGAAGGTTTTGTTTGAGTTGGGAGATTTGAGTCTCTAAGAACATGCTGTGAGACGCGAGGGATTCTACCTTAATGGTTAGTTGGCTAAGGGTTTCATTAATTTGAAGACTTTGTTTTCGCACTTCTTCATTATGGATAGTTTGTGCTTCATTTTGGATAATTTGTGCCTCTACAAAGTGCTCAATCATAGACTCTAACCTAGAGTTAATTATCATCTCATCGGAATCCTCTATTGATGTTTCGAAATTAAAATCTTGTGATTCTTCAGAGTCTTGTAAGTAAGTTAAAGTCTCTTTTTGTGTTTCCCTGGCGCGTTCTAACATCCTACATGATTCGTTAAAATCTTCCATTAATATTTCGAGATCAGATTTATATGGTTCTGGTGATTCTTCAAAATATTGGGTGTGATAATTGTAGGAAGAATTGGTTTGAGGAAAAGTTTGGTTGAAATTATAAGTTTCTTGTGGTTCCTCAAAATATGGGGATTGGTAGTTTTGGAGGTAGTTTGGGTAAGAGTAGGTTTGTGAAGCATTAAAGTTTTCCATCAGTATTTCAAGGTTGGATCTATGGGATTCTTGTGGTTCCTCATAATACTGATAATGGGCATAGGAAAAATTTGGGTCATACATGGTAAATAAAATAAAAATGCCTTAGTCTATACGGTGTAACACCAGAGTTACAATATCGACTTAAATAGTCCCCGGCAACGGCGCCAAAAACTTGATCGCGACTTTATCGTCTATTAATCAGCAGACTGCAAGTGCACAGTCCTATCGCGTAGTTTTAAAAGATATCGAACCCACAGAGACTATAAATCGACCTATTGTTATCCTATGTTACGGTATACAGCTAAGGCGAATAATTCTTTAGGATTTTTGGTTAAGGAAAATATAATAAATAAATAAATAGATATCGGTACGTAATTCGTCTAACCTAAGGGGATCTAAATTTCCACTGACGTGTTACTCATGTTGATAAAAATCCTATTTCAGCAAACAATACTTATCTAAAGATCCTATCTCAAACTGTCGCTCTATTGATAAGAATCATGTAATTAAATCCTAACGTATGCTTCCGCTATCCCGCCGAATATAAAAACACTTTTTGAAAATAAATAAAGTTTAATTGATTTTAAAATGCTGTCGCGGTTTTTAAAAACAATACCTAGTACCTACTATCTGATTCTAAACCTCAAACTGTCGCTCTGTTGGTTTCTAATCTTAGTCAGTTTATTAACCTCAAACTTTCGCTCTGTTGGTTTCTAAACTTTTAATAAATGAAATTAGATATCTAAGTCAGAAAGAATATTTTTAACAACGTAACATTATGCCAGTTTATTTTAGATTCCTATGGATCGATTAATTTACGTACCAATATCAGAACTAATTAGCCAGACATATTAATTAATTCAGACATGCATAAATAAATTGATTCAATATATTTAAACATTACCAAAATCAAATAATATCAGGCAACAATAAATTAAATAACATAAAATAAATAAATAAAACCTGAAATTAAGAATGCTGGAAATAACCTTGTTCTTGACTTCTTGAATTGAAGGGAAAAATAAAATACGACAAGGAATAAAAAGCACTGGATCTAACGTAAGGTTAGATCAGTGAAAACTGAAATAAAATAAAATCAAAATACAAGACTGGAAATAAAATTGCGAAATATAAAAATAGCGGTTGTTCGGTGAAATGCCGACCGACCCTTGATTCTCAAAGGGCTCCTATTTATAGATCTATGAAATAACGCCAATCCCGAATTTTCGTAGCTTTTCCTAAGAAATCTCACCTCAACCGCCCACTACTTGAGATGGACGTCCGGATTCTCTCCTCTTTTTCTCCACGTGAGACAGGCGTCTCACGCAACTGCTAGGGTGACATGGCATTGGGGACGGCCGCCTTTTAGGAGGGAGTCCGAGGCGGGCGCCTCACTTGTAGGAGAGAGTGGAGACGTGCGTCTCACTCTCTGCGTGGCTTTTAGGGTTTGTTTGCTAGGGTTTTGCTTGCAATGGGCTTGGCTTTGTTTGGGCCTTGCTTCGCTTTGGGCTTGCTTGGACCTTTGCTGTAATTGTTTTCTACTTCTTAACACCTCCCTTTCACTATATCACCCATTTGCTTCATTTCTTTGCCTTTTTAATACTATTTTTCCTCGTTTTTACTTCTTTGCTCGATTTATCTTTATTTAATGCAAATACCTGAAACATAGAAAATACCAACGTAATATAGAAATAAAGTGAAATAATTAAATAAAAACATTAACATTACTTATGAAAAATACATCAAATATGTTATATAAAATCGTGTTATCACAATCCTGGGATCACTTTGTTAGAAATCTTCCGTATGACACTCCTCTCTACATTATTTGTGGAATAGATGCCAAGCAAATATCGTCCTGCTTGCTCAATAGAGAAACCCTTTGTTTCCTTAATCTCAGCAAGTGCATTATTTACTATATCATTCCAAACACTGTTGGTCCTTTGGTTGAAAACCAATTCCTTTTCGAAACAGCTACGATTCCAAAATCCTGCATCAGAAAACTTACTATCATCAAACAGCTAGCTAACATATCAAACCGCTAGCAGAACTATACTTCATTCAAAAACCTACTATATCTGACAAACTTACTATATCAAACAGCTAGCTAGCTACTATATCTGACAAACTTACTATATCAAACAGCTAGCTAGCATATCAAACTAGCGAACTATACTTCATTCAAAAACCTACTATATCTATACTTCATTCAAAAGCAAATCAGTTTCTAAACACTAATCAAATCATTTGATCAAACAGATAGGATGCATACACTAATCAAATCGGGATGTATACACTAATCAAATCATTTTAGGATGCATATTAGAATCAAATCATTTGATCAAATAGATAGGATGCAGACACTAATAAAAAATGATGCATATTATAATCAAATCATTTGATCAAACAGATAGGATGCAAACGCTAATCAAATGCATACACTAATCATATCAGGATGCATACACTAGTCAAATCATCCATACACTAATCAAATCATTTTAAATCAAATCAGGATGCATACACTAATCAAATCATTTTAGGATGCATATTATAATCAAATCATTTGATCAAACAGATAGGATGCACACACTAATCAAATCAGGATGCATACACTAATCAAATCCTAAATTATAATCAAATCATCGAACAGATAGGGATGCATATTATAATCAAATTAGTTTCTAAATAAAAAATTGACTACACTAAAGTTGAATACACTAATCAATTTGGAAGAAATCATAAAGATAAAGTTGAATCATACTGATCAAGTGACAGAAATCATCACTAATCAAAGATCAATTGGAAGATAAAGTTGAATCATACTTACCTAATTCATTATGCGATCAAGTGAAAGAAATCATCACTAATCAAAGATCAATTGCAAGATATAATCAAAGATCAATTGCAAGATATAATCAAAGATCAATTGCAAGATAAAGTTGAATCATACTTACCTAATTCGATCAAGTGAAAGCAATCATCATACTTACCTAATTCATTGTGCGATAAGTGGAAGAAATCATAAGGATAAAGTTGATTACCTGATTCACTGCGAGATAGTACTAGATCACTGAGCTGAATTGCTCTGCTTCCACGGGTAACTTGAATGGAGTTTGCCATTTCCAAGAGAATGTTGAAAATTTCAAACGAAGAGAATATTTCAGATGTAGAAATTTTGAAATGATGAAATATGGTTTTATAGCACAAAAACTTTGGTGCCAAAATTTCATTTGATTCAGCTTCTTTTTATTCTATTATGTGCTGATTTTTATGCATAGTTTTTTTTTTAACTACTATAGGACTCATATATAGTCTAACCAAAGATATATATATATATATATATATATATATATATATATATTTGATTTCTATATCAAATCAATTCAATTTAACTTGGATTGAATCATGTCCTATTTTGGATAAATCCTAAAGACGACCCAAAAGTAGATGTTGATTCAAGGAAGTCGTGTAGTCTATGAAGCACTGACACGGACCCCGCAACACAGACACTCCGACACCTATATGTCAAAACCCTAAGACACCGACACGGCTATATATGTCATAGTATTTGAGTTTCTTTTATTCATCTACTATCTAAAGAGTTAAAAATATTTTAATAAAAATTAATGTCTTTAATTCTTTATTGATAACATTGCTTCAATATGTGTTTAACTCTTTTAATCGTGCATGAGATTTGTCTAGAAAATGTATAAAGTGTGTTGAGGAATAGAAAAACACAATTTTTTTTTTAAAAACCTTGTCTGAGTTATTAGACACGTATTGTATAAGTGTCATCTAGATATCGGACACCGATTCAAAATGTATAGAAGCAAAGAAAAAAACTATTTTTTTGAGGAAAGTTATCTGACTTTTCCGACACTTGTTTGACTTTTTCTGACACGTGTAATACATGTGTCATACAAGTGTCAGATACTGACACATGTCGGACACCGTGACATGCCTACTTTTAGAGGTGTTCGTGCTTCATAGCGTGTAGGTGATACTTTCATGTATTGTTCAGGTAAGAAACTAAAAGAAAAGTTCAAGTAAGAAACTAAAAGGATGACAAAAACTCAGGTGCTTTCGGGGCATCCCTAACCACATGTTAGGGAGAATGGCTTTAAGGATCATTCCCAGCATTAAATTAAATTGTTCCGGGGAATATAATTACGCTCATTAGCATCCACATGTTAGGAAGGAAGATAGAATATTGTATTGCACAGTTGTCAGGTGAGAATGTCACATTATCCTCATAATTGCACTTGTAAGAAAATATGCATACAAAACTAGAAACCGCATTTCTTGGCACAATAAGCTTAAACAATGGGAATAGAAAGGACAAGAAAAGAAACAAGTATCTATAGTATTCTCTAATTGCTTCCCCTGGACATGTTATGTAGTCGCTCGCCTGATCTCTCTTGTGCTCGGGCAGTGCAACAGGTTTATTGCTAGCTTGATCTCTCTTGTGCTCGGGCAGTACAACATGTTTATCAAGAATCCTACTACCATCATTCATATTCTGCACTGGAACACTTGATTCATCAAAAGCAGTTGGACCAGAAAAATTACTATCACATAACTAAGCAAATTACTATCACATAACTAAGCATATGTTTGTTTCCACTTTAAAAAGTGCACCAGAAGCGCTTCTAGTAGAAGCTCCCTCCCTTTGTAGCTTATGCACGTTGTCGTCCATGCTTAATATTTGTGTAAAAATGAAAGCATTAGAATGCAATATCGTTAGTGTGAATATATACTTGAACGGTATAAAACCATATATAATCATCCTAATGCATAAAGCTCTAACAAGAGACATTAACATAAAATTCAAACAAGGAGGAACTTACTTGAATCCGGAGCCAATTTTGAGTAAACATCCATTTTTCTTTTCTATTTCCACTTGCAATCCAACCATGGTGCTGCTTGTACCAGTGCATGCGATGCCACTCTCATAAAGGCACAATTTGTTCGGCAGAATATCTCGGTCATAAAGGCACAATTTGTTCAGATAATGTGAGGAAGTTGAATAATTTGCAAACATTTATCAACTTGTAAACCGAGATGGAAATACACAAACTTATAAGTATCATTGAAAACCCGAGATAGTCACCACTAGCCATGGATTGTTGACCAAATTTGTTAGATGATGGCTGGATTCCATAATCGAAACCGATACTTTGAGGATACTTTAATGAATCGGTATCGGAGATGAGTGTGTTCCATGATTTGCGACGCATGCATCAAAGATTTGACCATGATTTGTAGACGCATCACAGTGAGATCAAAGATTTGACCGGAAGGCATGATAGAACTTGTGCCGCCGTTGGATCTATGTGACTTGGCTACTTTGAGATCTCTGAACCTTCAAAGGGATTCATGATGACTACTTACGCAGTTTTGAAACTCGAACCTTTCGGAGGATTCATGAGAGTACTTACGCAGTCTTAATCGTGCAAGTGTTGAACCGAACACGATAATAAACACACAAATAAACAGTGTATATGTGTTGTTCAGATGCAGATTTGAAACTCAACCCTGATGATGACAAACACAAACGTGAGATCTTAAGAAACACAAACGTGAGATCTTAAGTATGTACACCTAATTCTCTGTCTTTTTATTTTTCGTTTTCAATTTTAATTTTTAATACCTATTTGGACCTTGGGCTAACATACAAACGTATCAAGTGAGATGTGAGAATTTTTCCTGCCACCCTCCACTTCCTACTTGTTACCCTCCATTTTGTATAAAAAGTCATTTTTGCCCGAGTCTTTTTCATTATTGAGAGTACTTACGCAGTCTTGATCGTGACATAGCTGTTGGAACTTAACCACGATAATAAACACACAAATGTATATGTGTTGTTCAGATGCAGACTTGAAACTCAACCCTGATGATGACAAACACAAACGTGAGATGTTAAGTAAGTACACCAATTTCTCTGTCTTTTTATTTTTCGTTTTCAATTTTAATTTTTAATACCTATTTGGACCTGGGCTAACATACAAACGTATCAAGTGAGATGTGAGAATTTTTCCTGCCACCCTCCACTTCCTACTTGTTACCCTCCATTTTGTATGAAAAGTCATTTTTGCCCGAGTCTTTTTCATTATTGAGAGTACTTATGCAGTCTTGATCGTACGCAAGCAGTGTTCGAACTGAACCATGATAATAAACACACACAAATAAACAGTCTTGATGTGTGTTCGTCACATCTTAGGTAGACAGACGGCTGTTGAAACTCAATCCTAGGTAACTGGAGTACACCTATTTCTCTGTCTTTTATATCTTGGGCCAACATACAAAACTTCTGTTCAGGGCTCAAGATCCACAATTGTACCCCACTATTAATCATGTACCTCTACAATTTTGTAAAAATGTCAATTTTACCGTTAATATAATTTAACTATTTTACCTTTTCACTTTTACCATTTACGAAAAAGTCAAAAACTAATAATCCAGAAAACTCATCCGGAACACAATTCGGAACACTTTCAGTAAGTATTCTGGTTTGTTAAAATACACACTGGAACAGTTTTAACATGTATCTCGGATTCTCAAAAAACATTCTGGAACAGTTTGTGTAAGTGTTCCGGAATAAATAACAAATTGTAAAACAAACCGGAACACTTTGCAAATGTGTTCCGGTTTGTAAGCAGTGCGAACCGGAACACTTTGTCATGTGTTTCGGTTTGTCAAGAATGTAAACCAGAACAGTTTTCTGAAGGGTTCCGGAACGCTTTTTTGAATTTTATTTTTCAGGTATGGAAATTTCAATCCCAGTTTGCCAAAAAAACGAGTCCTCCATAGATACGACTGATGTATTCACTACAACACAAACATTCGCTACACGAGAAGATGTTACTAGTTGGATCAAAGAAGTGAGATTAAGAAATAAAATCACCGTTATTATTAAGCGTTCGGACACTGAAACTGGCAAGAGAGGAAGGAGGAACAAGATAATTTTTGGGTGTGATAAAGGCGGAAAATACAAGGATAAAAATGAACTCAGAGCGCAACTAAGAGATGTGGATGCCCGTTCAAAATTAAATTGACTCCGTCAAAAGATGGGTTTGGATGGAAGGTAGATGTAAAGTGTGGAGTTCATAATCATGGATTTTAAAACAAAATAAAGTGTTTATATAGTATTCCTCAAGGGTTTAAAAAAATTTTGAGCTTTGGAAAATGGTGGAATATGTGTAACTTCCTCATTGGAAAGGGAAAAGGTGGATTTTTAAACTTCCTAGGGAAGTGATGTTTTTTCTGCTAATTATTAGCTATAACTGTTGTGATTGCACGTCTAGGTATGGTGATTGGACATTTTGCAGAAAGTTGGACACTTATTCTGACGTCGTGTGCAGTGTAGTCATCATGAGTTTTGATGTTTTCGAAATTGCATGAGTAATTCTAAAACAAGTATTTCTTTATATCTATCGAAATACATGTTTTTGAGGGGCAATTTGTTAGCTGGCAATTTCGAATAAAGAAGTTATTTGGATATCAAAGGCATATTTCGAATAAAAGTGTAAAAGCTAAAACAAATTGACATCAGTGATGAATATTGGTTAAAATATAGAACCTTTGTTCTATATAGGTCTTCGATTTCTAGTGATAGATGATGGACTTCGATTTGGAATTTTTAGTGTTTAGATATAAAGAGTTCTTTTGTGCAAATATGCAAGGATTGGAGCGGTCCAAGCAAATGATTTAATTCGAATCAAAGAAACTAGCAGAATATTTCGCTGGTACAGGATTCGAATTTCAAATAAGGTCGCCATTCTTAAAAGACGCGTGGAAGCCAGTGAACGTAATAAGCCTGCATGCTTCGAACGTGGCATGATTTTAGAGTAAGACCGTTAGGGTCGAGAAACTATAAATAGGTGTTTTTATGTTAAAATTAGTGTGTTCATTCGTGTACTAAAAAATCTCAAAATACTCAAATTACCGTGACATAAGGGAAACGAGTTTGGAAGACAAAATGTACGTACTGAACATCATGAATTTTTATAATTTAAATCCAAGTCTTCTTATACTCTTCTCGTTTTTACAGTACTCTTGCTCTTAGAATCTTTCAATTTCCTTTTATGTTCTAGTTATACTTGCCTTTACATTTCTATGAAAACTTAAACACTTTTGTCTTTTCAGAAACTTCATTTTTATTACTTTGTTCTTTCATTCAAACAATCTATATTTCCAGAAACCTTTATATTCTCAGAAACTTTTTATCTTTACATTAAATTGTCAAATCTTAAGTTTAATTCGAAGCCTTTCTTTATGCATTCAGTCAATACATTTTCATAGATAATTTTAGAGAGATCCTTTAAGAATCTTATATCCCGCATCAACAAACAATATAAACTTATCAAATAATGGGTATGAATGTAGAAATGAATTATGACACATGTGTCCTAGGATCAATCTAGTCGATCCTGCAAGTAACCAATAATAATCAATAAATTGGAAGACTAGCGGTTGTTTACTAGAAATCACTGTAAACACTTATGCAACATCCGAGAATACGGTTTCAACCCCTCCACCTAGAGTCTCTAATGAAATGTTGCCTCCTCACACTAAGAAGCGAAAGAATCGTTCAGAGGATTGGAATCATTTCTTGTATCATCAGAAGAAGAACAAAAAGCTTCATGCAAATACTGTGGCACAAAAATTAAGTATAGTAATGGAACTAGTTCAATGCATGCTCATTTATCGAGATGTGTTGTTTACAAGAGGCAAAAGATATCATCTTCTATGACAAGTGCTGAAGAACATGTTGGCTCTCCTTTAATTGTCAGGTTTAACCAAGAAGCTATTCGAAGAGAAATGGTTAAGATGTTCATTAACATGGAGATTCCTTTTCGGAAGGTCGAACATGAGTCTCTTCATGAATTTATGAGTCTCGCTTAACCAAGATTTCAGATTTGTTCGCGCACAACATTGGCACGTGATGTCTTAAAACTATGGGACACTGAAAGAATGATCTTGAAAAACTTTATATCTCTTAATTGTCGAAGAGTTTGTCTCACCACTAATATGTGGACTTCTTGTCAAAAGTTGAGCTATATGTTTGTGACGGCCCATTTCATTGACAATAATTGGTACTTACAGAAGAAGATCTTGAATTTTTGTCAAGTCATAAGTCATACAGGGGATGTTATTTGTGAAACAATGGAGATGTGTTTGAATAGTTGGGGTTTAAACCGCGTGCTTAGTTTGACATTTGATAACGCTTCATCTAATGATGTTGGGGTTGAACGTCTCAAGAGAAGGCTTTTGTCTAAGAATAGTTTAGTTATGAGCGAAAACCATTTTCATTTGAGGTGTTGCGCACACGTATTGAATTTAATTGTGAAAGAAGGTTTGAAAGACATTGATGATTCAGTTTATAGAGTTCGTCATGCAGTTTGGTATGCTAGATCTTCTCCCGCAAGGCTTGCTAAATTCAAGGGATGTATTGATGAGGAGAACATGAACTATAAAGGTTTAGTTTCTCTAGATGTTGAGACTCGTTGGAATTCGACTTACTTGATGTTAGTATCTGCATCAAAACATGAAAGAACCTTTGAAGAATTAGTTTTTCGAAATAAAAGGTATGCGAATTCATTTTGTTTCATTAATAGAATATTGTTTTGCTATTGCTACTGTGTAACTTTATAGAAATGTTTTCTTTTAGTGGAATTTAATCATTGCGCGCTATGATATAGTTGCTCCTTTTTATTTTGTAGATTGTAAATCACTTCCATCTCAAATTCATGGTTAACTTTGCAATAACTCCTTATAGGCTTCTTTGTTACCTTTCTTTTTGGTATCCATCTGTTAGCAGTTTACCAAAAATATAATTGATTTGATCTTTGAAAAACTTAAATGTAAGGATTGTCTAATAGATAGGTATTAGGTGTGATGTGGTATTTAATTGTAATAAAATTGGATGTAAGGATAAGTTTATATAGAAAATCAAACTAACACAACATACCATGAAAGCTGGAAATAGCACACAGAATGTGTGTGTGGAAGGAAGTGTTCTAAATGAAATCATATATGAGGAATATTGTGTTGTAGCCCCACTGCTGTTTTGATACAAAACAATGTGAGGAATGTGAAGTAAAAGGAGTAGGAAACCCTATAGGAGAGAACTCACTACTATAGCCTAGCCGATAAGAAATCATATTCTATGTCATGTTTATCGTTGGTGGTAGTAGTTAATTTTTTGGTTTCTTCCCAATTCATTTGTTCATGTAGAATTTTTGGTTTATGGATGCATGTTTTTTCTTGAATTGATGTTGAAAATTTTATGTTGTGCTAGGTATGTGAATGAGTTGACAAAAAAGGGAAAAGGTGTCCCGACGAAAGACGATTGGAATCATATCAACTTAATCATTCCATTCTTGAAGTTGTTTTATGATGCTACTGTACATATATCAGGGTCTTCTTACTTGACAAGCAATATTTATATGTTTGAAGTCCTGGGTATTGGAAAGAGCATTGTGGATATGTGTGCGTCTGAAGATGCACATCTACGTTCAGCACCTCAAAAGATGAAGAAGAAGTATGATAAGTATTGGGGATCTCACGAGAAGCTTAATATGATGTTGTTGATTGCTCTAGCTTTCAATCTTAGACGCAAGGTTAAATTGGTTGATTGGATGGTGCGACGGTATTATAATAAGGTTGATGTTGATGCCTTGAAAGAAACCTTAGAGTCTTGTTTGAAATCTATATATGAGGAATATTGTGTTGGATTTATGCCTCCTCAAGGTAATTCAAATGAGTCGCAAGTTTTTGGTAGTGTTAGCCATCCGTATGGAACTGCTGAGTTTTATCTTTCAGAAGGGTGTGACAATGCAGATAACGAATTAACTACTTATCTTGGAGAGATTTTAGAGCGTAACATGGAGATAAATGTCTTAGAGTGGTGGAAAGTAAATTTTGGCTGTTATCCCATCCTTGCAAACATTGCAAGAGATGTGCTTGCTATACCAATAAGCACAGTGGCGTCTGAATCTGCATTTAGTACAGGAGAAAAGGTGCTTGATCCATATCACAACTCATTATCACCGACAACTGTCGAAGCATTGATATGCACTCAAGATTGGCTCAAAGGAACATATTCATCATTGATTACAAATGAAGATTTTGATATTCTTGAGAGATTTGAGCAAGGTATGATAACTAAGTGTATTCGCTAACGTATTGTTATTTATTATACTTGAGGCATAATGAAATGTATTTATATATTTTGTAGAATTACTTTATATGGAAGATGATGCTAGTTGTTCAACCTCTTCAAACTCTGTTGCATTCGAAGATGACTTAACGGTAAAGAATTCTAAAATTTTATATATGAATTTTCCTTCCATTCTTGAGCTATAGTTTCCTACAAAACATACTAGATTATTTAGAAATAGATGATTAGTCTTTTGATTTAAGTGCTTGTTGACAATTCACTACTCATATTGGATTCTATTCGATTAAGAGAATGAACTGAGTTGTTATTGGTTTATTGGATTATTTAGAAATAGATGATTAGTCTAATAGTCTTTTGATGAATATTGTAATGTGACCTAAAAAATCTATGAATGTCTTATGCAAACTCTAAGCATGAATTATGGTTATGTTGCAGACTTGATGACATCAAGAAGACACGTGTAAGGTTGACTCCTGATTATGATGGATGCATTGGATGTAGCAGTTAATTTTTATGTATTTGTGACTATTTGATTCCGCACAATATTGAGAATGTATTGACTTGATTGTTAATCATTTAATTATAACATTATGAACAATTCAATGGTGTGGTGTGCACATGCTTACTTAAAATTGTCATATGTTTTAAAATTGTCAATGATAATAAATTTTGAGAAATGATCAATTTTTTTAAAATTATTGTTTTTAATATAAAATAATTTTAAAATTTTTTAAATAAAAAAAATTCTTGATATAAAACTTTATTTTTAAAATTGGATTTTTTATAAAACTGATTTTAAAATAATTTTTTTTTAATAAAAATGATTTTATTTATAAAATTGGTTTTGAAATTGGTTTTTTAAAGGAAATTAAAAACTGGTTTTTAGAAAAACTAATTTAAAATTGGTTTTTTTTTAAAATTGGTTTTAGTGAAAAATCGGTTTAAAACCGAACCGATCCACATGTAAATCGGTTTTAAAAATATAAATTGGTTTTAATAAAGTAGTTTTAAAATCCAAACCAAATCATATATATATAGTTCAATTTGGTTTGGTTATTGATCCATGCACACCCCTACCCCTAACTTTATCAATCTTCCCCACATTCAAACTTCTCACTTTCATCACATAAACCTCTTACTACCTCCACGATATAAACCGTGAAACACCGTAACCCAAGCTTCGACACCACTAAGACAACCGACAAACGCGCATCACACACCTATAACAAATGCCTTGGCCCCCCTCTTAATACTACACCAACACACATCAACTACTCCTTAACTCACCACTACCGTCGTGAACCTCCTAACCATATACTTCAACAACCTTCGATCTCACCCAAGCAACAACATCACTACCATACAAACTCTACGAAAACCACCCTTAATACTTTGGATCTGCTTCATTTCTCTTGCAATCACCACAACTGATCCAACTTGAAACTTCTATTCAATAAAAATACTAATTAACAAAATATCCTAGTTATCATTTTCAGCTCATTAAAAACTTTTTATTCTAATAACGAAAACCAATGTGAACCAATCGGTTGTGCTATTAAGTGATCTAAACACATCCAAAAAAGTAAATTTTATAGATGTCGTGATATTTTTAGAAATCTAATTACTTGTTTGATCAATTGAATAATTATATTATTTATTATAGAGATTAATTTATTCAACTATATTATATGACTTAATTTGGTTAAATTTGTGATTTTATCAAAGACTAAATGGCTGTGATGTATAAACCAATGACCCGTGTCGATTTTAAATTATCAATTTATCAAATTTTAGAAAAATGTACAAAGTTTATTTATATTAACGAACTTCTTTAAATTTAATAAGTTCGAACATTTTGAAAATATGTTTTTCTTTTGTAATCATCATAACAAAAGAAATAAATAAAAAATAATAGTAATTTGAATAATTTAAAATTTAAACTCGGCATACAAAATTGATGATGAATTGAATACACCATTGTATAAAAAAAAATTGATCAACAAAATAGACTATATTATCTAAAAAAAATTACAAAAAAGAATATAATTTAAATAATAAAAATACTTGATTATTTAATGAATTTTAAATTTATTAAATATTTGTTCTTATAATAAATGTTTAAATTATAAATATTTAATTATATTTATATTTATGTTTTAAATAAAATCAAAGTTAAATAAACCCGTGCATGGGTGTAAGGGATTACTGCATTTTGTTAACAAATTAAATTCCTGCATTAAGTATACAAATGGGAATAGAGAAAAATAAAATAAATGAAATAGTAGAATATACTATACTAGACAAAAAAATAAAGTTCAGAAATAAAAAATTCCAAAAAGGGAGAATGTGATAAGTAGTATCAGTTATGCATTTGACGAATAAGCAATGGAAAGAAAGTTATTACATCGTGGCACGCATTTGGTATGTAAGACAACAAGACCAACCGCGTATTGAGACAGAATATTGACACGTGTGTTTAGACATTCAAGTACTTACGACTCATACTAACACCACTTACTAAACGTAACCACCGACACAAGTACACTTAGAGTATAAGTACTACTCATGGTGGCACCTCTATACTATACTTAACCACCAAACAATTATTCATTCAAAGACCAGCTTCATCTTCATTTGTTTCAAACCTTTTTCTTTCCCTTCTTCCCTTTTCCACCCTTCCCTTCTGAAGAAAACTCACTAATGGCCTTCCCTTTTCCACCCTCCCCCTCTGGAGGAAACTCAGTAATGGCCTTTTTTTTTCCCTTTCCTTTTCCACCCTTCCCCCCTAGAGGAAACTCAGTAATGGTTTTGGAAAAATCCAGAAGAAACTCAGTAGTAGTGGTATTCTCCCTTTGAGGAAACTTACTAGCAGTAGTAGTGATATTGTCACTTTGAATCACTTTGACAGATGATGAACCTTCACCACTTTGCTCTGACTCCCTTTTCCTTTTCTCTGCTCCAGCTTTCTTTTCCTTTCCATTATCTTTGAATAATATTTCCAGCACAACTTCTTGGTCCTTCCAACTAGTATAATCAATGAAAATCGCATCACTTGGTATTTTAATTTGTTTCTCAGATCCCTGATTCAGTTCAATAATGACCAATTGATTGTCGTGTTCTAGAAGTGCCTGCGACAACCCAACTACCCTTTTATGAAGTGAGCTTTTCTTCCGAAATCCACTCATTAGGTCATAACGAATGTTATCTGGCACCCAACGTATCTCCTCATTCTCTATATCCAATTCCAGAACCTCGGTGGCAGTGTCAATCTACCTGTTTGTTCAAGTTCATAATGGCAATGATGACAAACATCCAAGTTATAAACTCTAGATCCACCATTTTATTTGCCACGGCTAGATAACATTCCCTCTTTTTTTGGCTTTTGTTATCATTCGATGTATACGATTTAATCACATCAACCAAAAAGTTATCGATGGTCTTTAAACCCGGAATCAGCAAAGGCACTTCGCCATATGGTATAGCCACATATTTATGGTAAGATGTGAGATTCTCAGATAGAATCCATTCCACTAACACAGATTTCATGCAGTAAAGATATTGATTTTCCTTATTGCAAAGAGCACTTAAAAGTGATAACCTATCCATCAGATAGACAATACTGCAGAGTGGAAAATAATTGGACTTATGATGAAAATGCTGGTCAGAACAATATTTCAAACCTTTGTAGAGTCGCCACAAAAATGTTAGCTCCTTTCCCATGAATCCAGCAGAATCTAACTCTATTTTGCTTTCAAGCAAATCTTTCAGTGCAGCTCTATTTTGCTTTCAAGCAAATCTTTCAGTGCAGCCATCCGACCAATATCCACTCTGCTATGGATAGCAGCTATCACATCTCTCTCAACTTGATTAGTTGAGTAGATACCAATAAGAGCTGTGCCAGCTTGCTCCAAAGAACAAATCCCCTTCTTTTTCTTTGAATCTTTGATTTTGATTTCTTCCAGTAAATCTTTAGCAATGGTATTGCTAATTTCATTATTTCTTCTCTTCATAAAGAAGTCTTTGGAAAAAGCACTCAAGTTCCCAAAGTCTGAGTTAAAACATACAATATTATATTAAAAAGTGCATAAATTATAACTTGCATCATAATCACATAATCAATTTCATAATCACATCTTTTTCAAACACTTACCAAACTAATGATCGCCTACATATTTTATCAAACAGTTAACATTCAACTTAAGAATATTACCAAACACAATTGCATCATAATCACATAGACAATTGCATCATAATCAAACATTTAACACATCATAATCACATAAATAATTCATTTAATTACATCATAATCGAACATTTAACACATCCAAATTTTATCATCGACTTAGGAATTTTATCAAACATTTAACAATCAAAAGTTAACAATGAAACAACACTTCACATCATCATTATATCAAAGACTTAGGAATTTTATCAAACATTTAACAATCAAAAGTTAACAATGAAACAACACTTCACATCATCATTATATCAAACACTTAGAATTATATATATATATATCAATGGCATCATCAAAGCTGCATCATAATCGAATATTTAACACATCCAAATTTTATCATCCACTTAGGAATTTTATCAAACATTTAACAATCAAAAGTTAACAATCAAACAACACTTCACATCATCATTATATCAAACACTTAGATATATATATATATATATATATATATATATATATATATATATATATATATATATATATATATATATATATATATATATATATATATATATATATATATATATATATATATATATCAATGGCATCATCAAAGTTGCAAATCAACAACAAAATTGAATAAAAACACACTTCACATCATCATTAGATCAAACACTGAGAAATTATATAAAAGGCATCATCAAAGTTGTAATTGAATCAACAAAATTGAATAAAAGATATCAGCATAACGCCATAACCATCACGGTGTGTGATCAGCAATTCCTTCAGATTGAGTGGTGCTCTTCCATCTCCTCCTTTCCTTCTGCGAAGATCCTTCAGATTGAGTGGTGCTCTTCCATCTCCTCCATTCCTTCTGCGAAGATACTGTGAGTTTGCCATTTTTGGCGCGCTTCAAAATCTGTTTTGAGAAAAATGATTTTTCACCTGTTACTAACTCTATATATAAGTGCTTTCGTTGAGTTTTTCTTTTTCTTTTTCTTAAAGAAACTTTAAAACATTTTAATTTATTCTAAAAAGTTACAAAATATCTTCATAATGTAATTTATATAAATATTTTATTACTATTAATTAAATAAATTTAAAATATCTATAAACTATAACTAGTGTTCTTTTTGCTAAACTTACACTAACATAAATGTAAAACAAGTGTTACAAATATCTATAACTATAACTAGTGTTCTTTGTTAAACTTACACTAAATATACTTTTATGTCTCTTTATCTTATGTCTCTATTAAACATGTATTACAAAAGTTTGTCTCCACATCTCAAATGAAACTCACCCTCTAATGAGCTTGGCTTGGCTTAAGTCTTAAGGGGCCATTTGAGAATGTCACATTATCCTCATAATTGCACTTGTAAGAAAATATGCATACAAAACTAGAAACCGCATTTCTTGGCACAATAAGCTTAAACAAAGGGAATAGAAAGAAACCGCATTTCTTGGCACAATAAGCTTAAACAAAGGGAATAGAAAGAAACCGCATTTCTTGGCACAATAAGCTTAAACAAAGGGAATAGAAAGGACAAGAAAAGAAACAAGTATCTATAGTATTCTCTAATTGCTGCACATTCTCTAATTGCTGCACAAGAAAAGAAACAAGTACCTATAGTATTCTCTAATTGCTTCCCCCTGGACATGTTATGTAGTCGCTCGCCTGATCTCTCTTGTGCTCGGGCAGTGCAACAGGTTTATCGCTAGCCTGATCTCTCTTGTGCTCGGACAGTACAACAGGTTTATCAAGAATCCTACTACCATCATTCATATTCTGCACTGGAACACTTGATTCATCAAAAGAAGTTGGACCAGAAAAATTACTATAACCAGTAGCTTTTCCATATAGTTCTCCCATTTGTGCTTTCTTTCAACCATCTGCATGCAACCACCAATAACTCCTAATGTGCTTGAAATTGGGTTGTGGCCCTAAGATTAAAAAAAGGAGCCATATTACACATGACAGAAACATTTATATACAAATATGAGAGCACTCTAATACAATACCATTATGATTTATCAGCTAGATTCAAAAGTTAGTGGGGATATATACTTGAACTTGTAAGTTGTATAAAACCATAAATAAACATTCGTGTATCAGGGCATTTTTTATTCAACATCATATGGGTAACAAAAGAGATGAGTTCACAAACATAAACAAATACAAACACAGTCACTAAAGATCATTCAACATATCTTGAACTTCTTTTTAACAATAGCCAATAGATAGCCTAAGCCATCATAAAATGAATCCGAAATGCCAAGGATTTTAAAACAAAATAAACTAACATAAGTTAACAACAACAGACTTCAAAATTCTGAAGAGGAACTTCTTGAACCCTTAGGAACCAAACTTTCAGCATGGTTTTGGAGAGAATCACTTGCAATCTGTGGTTTGCTGCTTGTACTAGAGTGATGCCTGCGAGTCTTGAATTCCAAATTCCGAATGAGTATTTTGAATATCTTCCAAGACATGAATAGTCGGCAAATGCATAGGGTCTTCCGAATATGTTTAGCAATATCTCGGGCCAACAAGTTAATAGTGTCATTCAAATACACAGCTTCACTGGGATAGGGAACGCGACCCGAATGCTTTAAAGGAACAATGTGAGGAAGTTGAATAATTTTGCAAACATTACCACCAAAAGTAAATATTTCCAAGTTGTTGGGAGGAAAATACACAAACTTATAAGTATGTGTTGAAAACCTGAGATAGTCACCACTAGCCATGGTATGTTTACTTGACCAAATTTGTTAGATAATGTGTCGGTGGATGGATTCCATAACTGAAACCAGGTATTTTGAGGATAGTTTATGATATATGATCTAACAATGAAACCAAACAATCTGAAACTAGGATATATGATCTAACAATGAAACCAAACAATCTGAAACTAGGATATATGATCTAACAATGAAACCGAACAATCCGAAACCAATTTTGAGGATACTTTATGATATATGATCTAACAACGAAACGACCAATCTGAAACCAGGTATTTCGATGATACTTACCGAACAAATCCATTGCAGGAACCAATGAATTGGTAGTTGTAGTTGTTTGGCTGATTTGATTATGGAAGGATTGTTCAGTAAAGTATTAAGAATCCGGAGAGATGTAGAGGATTTGTTTGAGATAACTGTTGTTTAATGAATCTGGGATAGGAGATGAGTGTGTTCCATGATTTGCAGACGCATGCATCAAAGATTTGACCATGATTTGTAGACGCATCACAGCTGCATCAAAAATTTGACCGGAAGGCATGATAGAACTTGTGCCGCCGTTGGATCTATGTGACTTGGCTACTTTGAGATCTACTGAACCTTCAGACTGACTACTTACGCAGTTTTGAAACTACTGAACCTTTTAGAGGGGATTTATGAGAGTACTTACGCAGTCTTGATCGTACGCAAGCAGTGTTGGAATTGAACCCTGATAATAAATACACAAATAAACAGTGTATATGTGTTGTTCAGATGCAGACTTGAAACTCAACCCTGATGATGACAAACACAAACGTGAGATCTTAAGTAAGTACACCTATTTCTCTGTCTTTTTATTTTTCGTTTTCAATTTTAATTTTTAATACCTATTTGGACATTGGGCTAACATACAAACGTATCAAGTGAGATGTGAGAATTTTTCCTGCCACCCTCCACTTCCTACTTGTTACCCTCCATTTTGTATGAAAAGTCATTTTTGCCCGAGTCTTTTTCATTATTGAGAGTACTTACGCAGTCTTGGTCGTACGCAAGCAGTGTTGGAACTGAACCCTGATAATAAACACACAAATAAACAGTGTATATGTGTTGTTCAAATGCTGACATGAAACTCAACCCTGATGATGACAAACACAAACGTGAGATCTTAAGTAAGTACACCTATTTCTCTGTCTTTTTATTTTTCGTTTTCAATTTTAATTTTTAATACCTATTTGGACATTGGGCTAACATACAAATGTATCAAGTGAGATGTGAGAATTTTTCATGCCACCCTCCACTTCCTACTTGTTACCCTCCATTTTGTATGAAAAGTCATTTTTGCCCGAGTCTTTTTCATTATTGAGAGTACTTACGCAGTCTTGGTCGACGCAGCTGTTGAACCGAACCACGATAATAAACACACAAATAAACAGTGTATATGTGTTGTTCAGATGCTGACTTGAAACTCAACCCTGATGATGACAAACACAAACGTGAGATCTTAAGTAAGTACACCTATTTCTCTGTCTTTTTATTTTTCGTTTTCAATTTTAATTTTTAATACCTATTTGGACCTTGGGCTAACATACAAACGTATCAAGTGAGATGTGAGAATTTTTACTGCCACCATCCACTTCCTACATGGCACCCTCTATTTTGTATGAAAAGTCACTTTTGTCCAAGTCTTCTTTATTATTGAAATTTTTGGTATATTTTGTATTTTTCAAAAATTCGGACGATACCGGAAATTTGAGAGAGCTACCGGATTTTTCGCAATTACAAGTAAGTGTTGGAACTGAACCATGATAATAAACACACACAAATAAACAGTCTTGATGTGTGTTCGTCACATCTTAGGTAGACAGACGGCTGTTGAAACTCAATCCTAGGTAATTAGAGTACACCTATTTCTCTGTCTTTTATATCTTGGGCCAACATACAAAACTTCTGTTCATGGGCTCAAGATCCCCAATAGAAAACTGTACTTTGTACCCCACTATTAATCCTGTACCCTTACAATTTTGTAAAAATGCTAATTTTACCCTTAATATAATTTAACTATTTTACCTTTTCACTTTTACTATTTACGAAAAAGTCAAAAATTAACAGTCTAGAAAACTCATCCGGAACACAATTCGGAACACTTTCAGTAAGTATTCTAGTTTGTTAAAATACACACCGGAACTGTTTTAACATGTATTCCAGATTTCTCAAAAAACATTCCGGAACAGTTTGTGTAAGTGTTCCGGAATAAATAACAAATTGTAAAACAAACCGGAACACTTTGCAAATGTGTTCCGGTTTGTAAGCAGTGCGAACCGGAACACTTTGTACATGTGTTCTGGTTTGTCAAGAATATAAACCGGAACAGTTTTCTGAAGGATTCCGGAACGCTCTTTTGAATATTTTTATTTTTTCAGGTATGGAAATTCCAGTCCCAGATTGCCAAAAAAACGAGTCCTCCATAGATACGACTGATGTATTCACTACAACACAAACATTCTCTACACGAGAAGATGTTACTAGTTGGATCAAAGAAGTTGGATTAAGAAATAAAATCATCTTTATTATTAAGCGTTCGGACACTGAAACTGGCAAGAGAGGAAGGAGGAACAAGATAATTTTTGGATGTGATAAAGGCGGAAAATACAAGGATAAAAGTGGAACTCAGAGCGCAACTAAGAGATGTGGATGCCCGTTCAAAATTAAATCGACTCCGTCAAAAGATGGGTTTGGATGGAAGGTAGATGTAAATTGTGGAGTTCATAATCATGGATTACCTGATAGGCTTGAAGGTCATGCGTTTGGCGAGTTGACCTCGGATGAAAAACAACATGTTTTTGATTTAACAAAGAGACATGTTCCTCCTAGACACATCTTGACTTCCCTGCAAGAGAGAAATCCTGAAAATATCACTCGGATCACTCAAATATATAAGCAGAAGAGTGTGATACAAAAAGAGATAAGGGGTCCAAGAACTGAGATACAACATTTGCTAAAGTTAATTGAGGATGCAGGGTATGTCTACTGGAGTAGAAAAAGAGATGGTTCAGATATTGTGAGAGATATTTTTTGGGCGCATCCAGACTCCATCAAGTTGCTGAATATTTTCCCTATTGTCTTAGTTATGGATAACACATATAAGACAAATAAATATAAGCAACCTCTCTTTGAAATTGTTGGCATGACATCGACCGAGTTGACTTTTTCTGTTGCATTTGCTTATATGGAGTATGAGCAGACAGATAGTTTTTGTTGGGTCTTGGAGAAGCTGAAGGAATATGTGGTGAAAGAAATGCAAGAGACCATTGACACATTATGTGAGGAAGTTGTATGGGCTAGTGATGAGGTTGAGTATGCTCAAAAGTTGGAACAACTTGAGCATGCATGTTTTAATTGTGCGGACTTTATTGATTATGTGAAAGACACATGGTTGATTCCACATAGACATAGATTCGTTGGAGCATGGATTGATCGAGTACTTCATTTGGGCAACACCACGACTAACCGGTATGTATTTTATTTTATTGTTTTTATTATTTTTTATATATATTATGCATTAATATTTACAATGTTTTTATATATATTACGCATTAATATTTTTATATATATTACACATTAATATTTTTTAATGTATTATGCATTAATATTTACCTATTTTATCATGTTATATATTTGTTATGCATTCATTTTTAGGGTTGAATCCGCTCATTGGAAGCTAAAGCAGGTGTTGGGAAATAGTCTAGGTGACATGGTCAAATGTTGGGAAGCTATGAACAACAACCTGAGGATACAAATAGGCAACATTCGTGCTTCGTTTCAAGAAAGTTTTTATGAAGTTGAGCATGCACATGTTAGTCCATTGTATGGTAACCTGCGTAGTTTTGTTTCTAGAGCTGCTCTGTGACGCATTGCACAAGAGATAAAGAGAGTTGATTATGTTGGAACTTCTAGAGAAATATGTAGGTGTACTCATAGAACAAATTATGGGTTACCTTGTGCTTGTGAGTTAGGTAGATATGTGCTTAGTGGTGTACCTATACCTATTGAGAGTGTTCATGATCATTGGAGGAAATTAAGTATGGAAGGTGAATTGCAAGCAGATGGAGAAGATGGATTGGAGATTGACATGAATAATGTAATAGAAGAAATATGGAGAAAGTATAGATCATCATATGTTGTTGGGAAAAGAGCATTAAAAAGCAGGTGTAGTGAAATTGCTTATCCCGCAACAACTTCCTTATGTCCACCACCTGAGAAAATAAAAACCAAGGGAGGAGTCAAGAAGAAAGGAA
Source organism: Vicia sativa (assembly GCA_021764765.1). NCBI lineage: Eukaryota > Viridiplantae > Streptophyta > Magnoliopsida > Fabales > Fabaceae > Vicia > Vicia sativa. The sequence continues at coordinate 96,519,847 of CM038796.1, read as the reverse complement.
AGAAACCAGTTGGGTATGATGTTTACAGGGACCCTTCACAGCATGAGTATGTCGAACAAGCATCTCAAACTTCACAAAAGTTGTCTCAGAAATCATAATCAAAGAGGGAATCAAAAAAACTTGCACAGCAAGATTACACTCTTCAGTTTCCAAGTCATATCAGGTCATATAAATTTATTATGCATTAATATTCATAGTGTTAATTATTTTAGGTTTATTATTATGTTATGTATGTATAATGCACTAATATTTATAATGTTAATTTCTTAGATCATATATTCAGGAGATTGTGGATGTTGAATTAGATGGTAATTGTGGATTTAGAGTCATTGCATCGTTGCATGGGTATAGTCAGGATGGTTGGGCAATGGTTCGTCGAGAGTTGGACATGGAAATAAGGGACAAGAAGAGTTTGTATGAGAAGTTATTCGGAGATAGACTATCAAAAGTGAGAAGCGGGTTGATGATACAGTCCACTGGTAGACAGCCAAAGGAAAAATGGTTGACACTACCAGACATGGGTTACTTGATAGCGAACCACTATAATGTCATTCTTGTTCATTTAGGCAATCCCTGCTTGACATTTTTCCCTTTGACATCATCACCTTCACATAATCCTACTATTTGATGTATAGGTTTAGTCAATGGTAACCATTGAGTTCAGGTAATAATTTATATACCCGATAATAGTATTTTCAATTATTATTTACTATACAAAGTGTTGGATTAATTGTTTTTTATACTCAGGTAAACATGAAAGATGGATTCCCCTTACCCCCGGTGCCTACAGATTGGAAGAAGTTTCGTCACCCGGATGCAACTGCATGGATGGTATCATTAGCGAGACGATTGCAACTATGGCTACATCTTTCGCCAGTTTTACCTTCTTATATTCGCTTAGCATAAGCTTATCATAAAATTATATTTTTTGTAATGTAGAACTAAATTTTTATGAAATGTAGCAAAGCATTACAACAACGCACCGACGTTATTTTTATTCATCCAAATATTTGAATGAATCCAATGATAGATTAATGATAACATACACTAAAGAGAAATAATGCATAAATCCAATGATAACATATATCATAAAAATAAGTCATATAAATATTTGAAGACAAAGAAAAATATTTAAAGAGTTACTAAAAATTATATAAATCATAAAATCACTCTTCATTACATAAATGCAACGCGACAAATAAATCCGTAAACTGTGGATCATCCTCTTCAACAACAAATTTTTGTAGGTGACGATGAATTAATGCGGAGATACGAGCCAACTTAGGATCGGATGACCCTGCTGCAAACTGAGGAACTGGAACCTCTCTTGGTTCATCAACCGGCGGTGGTACCAATCGAGGGTGTGACACCCGATAATACCAGTCCAAATAATTTCTCACAGTCTCAGAGGGAAATGTGACAGCTGTTGTGTGACATCCCGAAAATAATTCGGTAATTAAATAATTATGATTTTAATTATTAAATTAATTGAGAACATAATTTATTTAATATATTGAATTATTGAGATTAATTATGGATTTATTGGATGTATGTTGAGTAAAGTGGGGTGTGAGGAGTAAAAGACTCTACTCACATTAATTGATTTATTTAATTTATGTTAAAAAGGAATAAAAGGAATTAAATAAGAAAAAGAGGAAAAAGAAATCATTTTGGAGAAAACAAGATACGTGAAGTGAGAAGAGAAGGAAAGAAGGAAAAAGACCTAGGAGCGTCAGAAATCGAAGAACCCACAAGGTAAGGGGTGATTTCGATTGGTTATTGCTTATTATAGGTTTTGATTTTAATATTATGGATCATGGCATGTTAGGAAATCTATGTTTAGGAATTTCTAGGTTTCCATGGATGTGTACCTAATAGTGTCAGTTGTTGTCAAATTGAGTCTGATTATGTCAGAATATGTATGGAATACGATTAAGGTGTCAGTTAATGAACAGAAATGATGGAAAGAGGATAATTGATGTAATGAATGATGCAAAATGATGTATTTTAGTGTTTCCAATGATGGGATTCGTATGGGTAAAAATGGGTTTAATTGAAAATGAAAGGATGCTGTCAAAAGTGCAGAAAATGACATTTTAACACGTGGGAACCGGTTCCTGTATGGGTAGGAACCGGGTTGCCCTTTGAAAAATTTAAAAACTCGAAAATGTACTCGGAACCGGTTCTGTATGGGTAGGAACCGGTTCCCATACATTTTCCGAAGCGCTTTTTGAACATCAGGAACCGGTTCTGTATAGGTAGGAACCGGTTACGCTTATTTTAAAAAATTCTAAAACTTCAAAAATTCATAACTTTCAAACCGTAAGTCCGTTTTGAGCGCCGTTTTGGACGTTATTTCCTAAATTTAATGCTCTACCTTATGAAATGAAAATATTTTAGAAAACTTGAAATTATTTTGGGAAAGGGTTGAATTTCGAAATAAATGATTATTAACTGACACATAAGGATGTATGTGTAGTAGAGGAACTTTGATGATGAGGACACTGGTAATGTGTAGATGTAATAGCATGTTTATGCTGATGTTAGATGTATGCATGATTGGTTGATATATCATGTTGATTGGTTTGCATGTTTATGCTGATGTTAGATGTATGCATGATTGGTTGATATATCATGTTGATTGTTGTGATTCAGTTATGTTAAATAAATGTGTACGTAGACTGATTGATGTTGCATGCTAGTGATGTGCGTGCATTTGCATTGTTTGGTGAAGTTAATTCCCATTGTGCGGAATTTGAATTGGATTGCCGATAACCGATACCCGAGTGAGGATGGGTGGTTAGGCTGGATTCGTGTCCGAGTGGTTATGGACGAATCGATGGTACTGTATCCGGTTGATGATGGATTAGTGTTGGGTGACTTGGTCACGAGTCGGTACCGCATGCATTGAGTCTGCATTATATTTGTATGAAGTGGTAACATGTTAGGATGTCTTCCAGTGTTACTCTTCGTTGATTGTTATGATTAAGCATGATGAATATGGTTGTGTGTGTGAATCTGAATTTATGTTAAGTGGGTGAAATAATATGCTTGTGATATATTATTGATTGAAAGACTTATAATATGCTTTAATTATGAGAAGTCTCACCTTACTTTACCATTTCAGATTAAATTAGCGGTGAGGAGTCGGTGAGGATGGCTCTAGAGCTTATCTTTTAGTCGGTGTCGTTGTCATGCTCGATTAGATTGTAACGGGAACGATAGTTAAGAGAATCATTATTTTTTAATTATTCTGGATTTGAATTCTTTGAGAACCTTGATGTTTTATTAAATTTTGATTTTGGTATTTCCGCTGTGTAAGACATGGTCTTATAATGATTGAATTGTTGGATGATGATCCTCAGTGTAGCATGGCTACTGTTTGAATGAAGTTTTGATTTAATTGTTAATTGTGACATCCCTTGTTATACCGTGTTAACTCTGATTAAAGATGATTTAGATATTAATTTAATTAATATATTCGGGGTATTTAGATGGGGTGTTACATGTTGTGTGACCGACTACATCTACAACACTCTGGTCGTGACCAATCCAGTTAACATCCACATCTGCCTCAATAATATCAGTGGGTGAACGTGGTATATACTGAATAAGACCAAACTGGCGTAAACATCTGTCAGCCAAATATAATACATAGGTACCTCCCCAAAAAAGTCCTCCTCTGAAATAAGCAAGCTCGTCGAATGGATGAAACTGCCTATTATCCTCTAATGGACGCCACACCACATCCATCGGTGTCAATCTATCGAGGACAGCTCGCAATGCATCCACCTTCAACACTCCCTGCTTGTAGGCCCATCTCATTGCTCTCAGTATTCCAACGTTCTCACTTGGATGCCAGTTTTCCAGTACTCTTCCAATTCTAGGAAAATACTCATGGATCCAACACTGTGTCAATAAAAATTATAAATAACATTTTTGTAATATTTTTTACTGAACAATTAATAATAATTAAAAATTATCTAAACAATTAATAATAACATAAATAATAAATGAATTACCTGAAGAAGAGTCGGATAACCAACAAGTTGTTTGGTGCCAAACACACATGCATCTCCAAGTGAATCATAAAGTGTCACCAATGCAACTGTCCCCCAACTGTATCTTTCAACACCCTCTAAGTTTGCAAAAAGAGATATATATTTTGCTTCGACAAGCGTAAACGTCTTGTCGGCAAAAATGGTGCAACCTACTAACATCATTAGGTAATCCCTGGTCGCATATGCCCAATTATTAAGAGCTCTATGGGCAACAAATGTATCATACAACCATTCTAACTTATAGTAGGCACCTCTGTTGCCACAAACTTGAGTCACGGCTTCTCTACGTGACACTCATAAATATGTCACAGCAAGCTCAGCAGCAGCATCTTCAGTGATATGATGGGGAGTCCAGAAAATACCTCTAATAGGGAGGTGAAGAAGACAAGATACGTCATCGAGAGTAATCGTCATCTCACCAAATGACATGTGAAATGACGATGTCTCAGAATGCCATCTCTCTACAAATGCAGTGATCAAATTCGGGTCTACCTTTGTCATACTAGATCTTTGCAAATGTGCAAGACCCGAATTTGTCACCCATCTTTCTATCTCTCTAGGGAGTTGCAGGGGAACCCATTCTTTGAGTTTTTGGTCGTGTGCAGCACATTTTAATTATTTTTTAGGTCCTCTTTCCTGGAAAAAAAATGTTGAAAAAAATGTAACATATTAATAAACTATGACAAAAATTAAGTTAATTCATTTCACATTAAATTTTCATTTACTTACCTCTCCATACCACAAATTTAGAGCACAGTGCTGCTCGTATCTAACTAATAAAGATAAATCTGATGGTCCACCCGGAAATTCCCTAGGCACCTCCGGAGGATGTGACCCGGATCTAGATGCACTGTCGGTTCTACGAGGGAGTCGTCCGTCAGGGCCTAATCTTCGAGGCATTCTGAAAAAAATAATAACATAAAAATATTTTAAAAAAATAAAAATAAAAATAAAAAACAAACCGGAACACTTGGGAAGAGTGTTTCGGAATGTATTTCGGAACACTTAGAAAGAGTGTTCCGGAATGCAGTTTCCCAATCCAGAACACTTTTATATACTGTTCTGGTATGTCCTTTGCAAACCGGAACACTTTCTAAAAGTGTTCCGAAAAAATGACAACAATTCACTAAAACCGGAACACTTTTTAAAAGTGTCCCGGTTCATATTTATTTCCGGAATACTTACTTGAACTGTTTCGGTTTGTATTTTTGTAAACCAGAAGACTTTGCTTAACTGTTCCGAAATGCAACTTGTTGAGAGAGAATTCGGAACACTTTGAAACGAAATGTGAAAAGTGAAATTTTTTTAAATCTTATACTATTTATATGAGGGTATTTTAGTCAAAAAAATACTGTAGTGGGGGTACAGGTTTAAAAGTGAGGGTACAAAGTAAAATTTTCTCCACAATATCTACTCCCTTCGTCTCAAAATAATTGTAGTTTAAAGTTGTTACATACAGATTAAAAAAAGTAATGATTTAGTCAATAAAGGTAATATTTTTACAAAATTACCCTTAATTACTACTGATTGTTATATATTGTCATATCTTGAAAAGAGTGTAAATAAGAGGTAAAGTTGATAAAAGTTGCATTAAGAAAGTAAAGTGACTATTATTTAAAGACAAATTTTTATGGGTAAAAAAACATTTATTTTGAGACAAAGAGAGTAACATTTTGTCATGTTAACCCCAATTATACTTATACTCTCATGTAGTGATGCTTTTGTCATTATACCCTTAAAGAATTTTCTTGATGTTTTAGAAAGTGTTGTGTTGTTCCTTATTACTATATGTTAGAAAATTGATTTTTCATTTTATTTTATGGGATTTAACGTGAATTTTACCAAACTTTTTATAAAGCTTATCGATAATTTTTTTGGAATAATTAGGTATTGAAAAAAATACACTGATAAAACAACTTTTTGAAAATATTACTTAAATAATTATGTTTCAGAAATCATTCAAATGGTCACGCCATTTGAGATGGCGCATGCACCTAATTTTTAAAGGGAGACGTCATATGAGATGGCGCCTGGATGCATCTGATTTCTCATAAGCCATCTCATACGATGCCAAGGTGCAATATGAGATGTTTTTTTTAATAATAATAAACAATTCAATCATAAAAAAAGTTTGATTTTTAAGAATAATGAAACTATTACATTTGAGAATAAAAATTACATATCATTTAATTTTCACTCAGGAGTAGATAACGACCAGTGGTTCCGCACCCGAGATTCACGCGGTAAGTAGAGAATTATAGCACATATCGCTTACGCCTCTTCCATATTCGATATCATTCTGGAGCGTATTCTTTCCCATTGTTAACATTCCACTGAGCGTCAACCTTAAGGAGATGCCATGGTGACAAACAAGTCGGGGAACGCAATATTTTTTATGCATGTCAAATTGCATTTTGACATGATTGATGTGGTGCATCTCCATAACGTTGAACCTTAACACTAATAATATACGTGAGCCAAATTCTCATATTTCAAAAAGAGACTAGAGGTCAAACTTGATCGAGGTCTAATGTCACATATCTTCTACCAACATCTTGTTTTTTTATTTTGTAGGAACCAAATAAAATTTTATCAGGTAGAGGTTTAAGATGGCAAAGATCTTCAAAATATATTATGTACTTGTGTCAACGAAAATGGAATATTTTGTCGACTGTTTTGGGCTTTTCAACCTTGCATCAAAGAGTTTACGTTCTACAGACATGTTATTCAAATAGATGGAACGTGGTTGTATGAGAAATATAAAGGCACGCTACTGATGGTAGTTACACAATATGGTAACAATAATATTTTCCCTATTGTTTTTTCTCAAGACGAGGGATATACTAGTGTGGTTGGAGTTTCTTTCTCAAGAATCTATGAACACATGTAGCTCCGCAATCGGCTCTCTGTTTGATTTCCCACATACATGCTTCTATTGAGAGTTCATACAATAATCATGCTAATGGTTGGCATGGCCCTCTTCTACACATGTCTATTGTGTTAGACATATCGTACGAAATTTCATGTAGGAGATCAAAGACAGGGCTCTTCGGAAAACAATTATGAACGTAATGTATGCATTAACTCATCATTCGAACACTATAGCAGCGAGATCCGATTGTCAAATATGGATGCGAATATGTGGATTGATAATCTTTCAGCGGAGAAATGGACGAGGCCATACGACAATCGATAATGATGGGCCACATGACAACAATTATTGTTGAATCAATGAACGGTGTCTTCAAAGGCACATGAAACCTCCCTGTAGTCCCTTTGGTGAAATAAACCTATTTTAGGATGGCTTTGTTGTTCTCAAAAAAGGTGAAAGGTGGAACGCAGTGTTACAATCGGGATAAATGTGAACTGGAGGTTGCATCAAATTTATGAAGGTAGAAAGTGCCAAAGACAACACCCATCAGGTTACAAGATTCGACCAACATAACCATAATTTCATTATCAATGAGACAATCGACCATAATGAGGGGCTGCCAAGACAAGCGTATATGGTTCTACTAGCATCTTGTTGGTGCGATTGCGGAATGTTTCAAGCCTTTTGTATGCCTTGCTCTCATGTCATTAAAGCATGTATGTATAATCATCAAGATTCAGTACCACTTCTATCTCCCGCTTACAAAACAGAGACCTTGCTTAATGTATACAACAACGATTTTTCAATGGTAGCAAAAGAGGATTATTGACCTATGTACGAAGGGGAAATAGTTTGGAACAAGGACCAAATGCTAATGAATAAAAAATGCCATCCTAAAAGTAAGTGTATTACAACTGAAATGGACACACTTGACAAGGTAGAAAGAAAGTGTGGCATATCCCGTCAGGTCGGACACAACCAAAAAAATTTCTGGCTCGTGCTACTAGCTCGACAACCTAAAAATTGTATGCAAACTTTATAACTTATTTTTAGATCTAAACGGGAATTTTTTCATTACGCCAGATAAAATTAGTTAACACGACAAAATATCTAAGAAATTACAACCGTCAAAACAATTTTATCTGATCCATGCATCATCACCATTATGTCAGTGTCTGTTTTGACATCCTCTCACCAACGTTGAGGCTTTCCGGTTGTAACACCCCAATTTTTAGTAATTAGTTATATATATTATAATAATTAATTATTTGTGTGATTTTGTGTGTAGTTGGTTATTTAAATTATTTGATATGTGTGTTATGTGATGAGTTAGTCGGGTTAAGTACATTGAACCGTAGTATTATAATTAGTAATATTGTCAGTTATGATAGAATTATTTTATTAGTGATAGTTATATAAATATAATAGAATATAGGTAATTAGGCCTAATGGGTGAGAAAGGGAAGAGTAATGTGGGGGTGTGTTAGTAAGCTCATTAGTGGTTACTAGAGTTTGTAATTTGTAAGAGTTTAATAAAAAGAGAAAAATATAGTTAGTAAGGGAAAAAAGAGGAAAAGAGGCAAAGCCTAGAGAAAAGGGAAAAGGAGAAAAAACAGAAGAGAAACCTAATGAGAAGATTCGAAAAGTTTATCGACAATCAAGGTAAGGATGAGTTTTTACATGGTTATTGGAATTGTATGATAACGTATGATGGGTAGTGTCATACCCCAATTTTTGACCTAATATACCACCTTACATTTGCATCACTGTATCACTAACAGTTCAGAACAGAATTGATCGTGTGTGGCTTACAGAAGTTGAAACCAGGGTTTCTACAAAATTTCATCTGTTCAAGATGTGATCAATTAGGGTTTGAGTTTCCACTCACCTCAAATGATCTATCTTAATCAATCATCAACATATGATCTTCAGATTCTCAACTTTTTCTCATGATCTATCAAGAATCGACCAATTAGGGTTTTTATCGAGGATATTGAATCACTGATTTTCTGATCAATGAATGACCTATTTTATTGGAGATTGATGTCTTCAATACAACATCTTAACCTAATTTCTTGATTCAAAACATCATAAAAGTTCATGATTTTCATCAGACAAATTTTGAAACATCTGATGAAAATTCATCTGCATAGAAAAGTCAAACTTTGACTTTTGGTCAACTTTTTCAAAATCAAACTTTTTCAATCATCAAAATATTTCAAATGATCCATCATGATCATACAAAATCAAGAAATTTGAAAAAGTCAACAAAAAAGTCAAATTTGAAAAATTTCTAACACTTAGAAAAATTTTCAAGTGTTAGAAATACATGTTTTTTCTTACTTTCATGGCAATTTTTCACATAGTTCCATTGAGATTCAGAAAAAACTCAAAACATGAAAGTTGTAGACCTTGTTACAAGCTTTCCAAAATGTTCAAGAACTTGCAAAACCATTTTTTCTAGCTATAGTTTTGATTTTGAAACATAGAGCTCCAAAAGCCATGGATTTCAAGTTCATACTTCAAAGTTATAAGTCATTTTTGCAAAAATCTCCTTCTAGAAGCCTTGTCACCAAGTTGAGATAGGCTAGAGCTGATAAAAATCAGATGAGAAGTAATAATGAAGGAGATAATATCAAGTGAGATTTTAACCATGGTTAAAAGAATATTCCATTTGCATTTATGACAAAAATGTCTTTCTTGCCCTTGAAGGCAAGTTGCTCAAGTTCAAGCCAATCTTCTCTACTTACCATTCAGAATTCTTGACCTATAAATAGAGGTCATTTCCTCAAATTCAAACCACACCAAAGCTATACAAATCAAGCTTTCATTCACTCTTTCTTGAATTGTAAGTTTCATAGTTCAAAAGTGAGGATTTTGCATTTTTTCAAATCTTGTAAAAAGTTGTGAGAAACTTGGTGTCTAACATGTTTTAAACATCAAATGAAACTTGTTTGAAACTTAAAATCAACTCAATAACTGCCCAAACTCATAATCCATGTTTAAAACCAAAAGCTTGCAAAACTTGCCTTAACTTTCAAACTGATCATTTGCTCGAGCTAGTCTTGATTTAACACTTCAAACATCATCGACATACTTCATATAAGTGATCCAGATCATTATCCTTGACCTGTAACACCTCCAACCTCGAATTCGAAACTCACACCAAGGAACTGTAGTTAGACTTGGGTGGAGTAGTTCAGACCATTTCAAAGCAAGCATAGTGATCAAACACCTTCCATAAGGTTCAGTGGTGCTATAGCCATCATCAAACATCAACTGGAAACACTCTAAGAAGGATTTCGATTTCAGTTTGAAGAGGTAAGCCACTCATACTTCGAACTCTATGATTCATGCATTCCAGTTCAAAAAACGCTTGGCCGTTTTGTTTCTGCACCTTCACTGATCCTTAACCCTCAATCAATTGCTTAATTCCATGGCCATACACGATTTCATATTGAATTTCAGAATTAGGGTTCTTCGTGTTCTGGGAAAAATTAATCATTCAAAACTAAAAATAAATGAAATTAAACACCACCATCATGTTCCTGGTTAAATTTCGAGCAAGTTTGATGTTTATAACTTTCAATTTCATCAAGAAACGAAGAATCTAGTATTGGATGAAGATTGGAGAAGATGAAGAACAGTTCGCGCGTGTTTTTGTTTTCCAGAATTTCAAATTTCCATTTTATAATATAATTAAATGAAGTAAGTTATATGAACGGATGTATTACCGCCCCAGCGGTTGCCAGCTCACTCTTAGTCCTTTGCCTTGCCTTGCCCAATGGTCCGTGGGAACCCGAGACCATTTTGTCACTTTTTTTTCCTTTTCTTCACATTTTTTTACCAAACTTCAACACTTTCAAAACCCAATCAAAACTTCTCATTTTGAGATGATTTTTTGTACACTTGTCATTTAATATATATATTTTATGATTATGTCAAAAATCCAAAAATATTTTCTTTTGATTATATTTTCATTAAGTCGAAAACGAGACATTTTAAGGAATTTTCAAGTACTTTTCAAGGATGTTTTTTTCAAACTTTCAAAACTCGAAACTTTTTCAAACTTCTTGTGGATATATTTCATCTTTCAAAAACATTTTCAAGATCTTTTCAAAACATTTCAACAAACTTACACATCTTTTTTCCATGATCGATCCGATTTGAAGATAAAACCGAATCAGTTTTTCCTTGAATTTCTTAATCGATCATGGGCCTCCCTCACGGTGTAAGTCCCAATTCTTTTTATGTACATATTTATTTCCTTGTACATATCCAATTCTTTTATGTACATATTAAAACTTTCTTTGTACATATTCAATCATCTTTGTAAATATTCAAAGCATAAACAAACTTCTTTCGTTTGTTTTCATTCGTTTATTTATACACCGATCCATTGGTATTAAGAGAAGAATCATTTCCGGTGAAACTACTCTTAAAATCAATGGGCCTCCCTTACGGTGTAAGTCCCAACCTTCCTATGTACATATTCATCTCTTTGTACATAAACACCCCTTCGTGTACATATTCATTTTCTTGTACACACTCAAACTTGTATATATTCAAGTTACACTTGCTTTAAACGTTTATTTTCACACATTTGTTTATATTTCCTTCATAAACTCCTGTAAATAAACACCATACATTTGTTTATAAGACTGTCTAGTTATAACATGACAACTAGTTTAACAACTAGGTTCCCCGCAGAGTTAGCCTCCTCTTGGGCTTTATACAAGATAACTCATTCATCTGAGTTAGCCTCCTCTTAGGCTTCATATAAGAAAACTCATTTATTGAGTTTAGCCTCCGCTTAGGCTTCATATAAGACAACACTCCCCTGCTGAGTCAGCCTCCTCTTGGGCTTCGTTCAAAAGAACTCCTCGTTGAGTTTAGCCTTCTCTTGGGTATCAAACAAGAAAGAGACCAGGAAATCTCTTAACAGCCTCCTATGGGCTTCCAATACAAAGAACCACCCGCGCTAGGATAGAACCCTGAGAGTATGATTTCCCGGTGAAATCACTCTAAATCCTAAGAGGATGGTTTCCCGGTGAAACCACTCTTAAAGCCAAAGCCATCCATACCCTATAGCTTCCTCTTGAGCTTCATACAAGGACCCTCGATGACCCTCAGAATTCCTTCTATTGGGCTAACAATACAAGGACCCTCGATGATCCTCGGAATGCCTTCTCTTGGGCTTACAATACAAGGACCCATGGGCTTCTTAAAAGCATCCCTCTAATCCAATCAATTTCTCCTTGAGATTTAGACATTTATCATCTCTATGGAAGAAGTATCCTATCTATCACATCACATACAATCAAATACTTTTCAAACTCTTTTCAAACAAAAACATCTCTTAATAGTAAGTGGTAACGCTTGTACACTCAAGCAAAACACCCAATGCTTACAATTAAAAGATTCAATCATCTTTTCAAACATCTTTCTTAAACTCGTAAGTGGTAACGCTTGTACACTCAAGCAAAACACCTATGAAAGATTTTAATCAATCAATCTTTTCAAAATATATGTGATGAAATAGATTAGATACATTTTTCATTAAGATGACATTTGTCTTTGTCTCTTAACAACATCCCGTTGCTTCCACTAGCATAAGTGGGAACTACGATTGCTCTGACTTTCTCAACATCCCTTTGAGAATACGTAGGCACAAGGTCTCATCCTTGGCGAGCATACTTCTTTCTCCCTCAAACCAAACAAACCATAGCTCCCTTTAGATCCAAGCTACAAATGCTCTGATTCCCATTAAGGGATATGTATGCAGAAGATCCCAATGATCTTTGCGAGCACAATAATAACAAAACCTAGGATCCCACATAAACTTCCCTTCTAAAAATCCAAAGGAGAAACTTTCCCAATCATAGAAATAACAATTTAAAACACACAAACATATCAAACATATTCATATATAAAGCTATGGATAACCATATATATATTTAGGGTGCCACATCTATTCCCTTTATATAACAAACCCCCTTGCCCGGAATCTCCCCAATGCGTTGCGTCTAGTTCGCGCTAGTCGTAATGCATATCATATCAATTGAGGGTATTGCAGCTTTCCCCTTTTTCATAATCATTTTTCTTGTGTTGGAAAAAATAAAGCTTGATGCTCGCGACATCTTTATAAACAAATCAAAAGAGTAAATCGTTTCGAGCCAGAGATTCGAATTCCGATTCGATTCCCTCGCGCGTCACTTTTTAACGCGAACAGGTAGAAACATGTTTAGGATGAAATCCCTAAATTTACATGGTTTTGAAATTGTTAGGTTTTGATGAGAAATCTTATATGTAATTGTAATTTTGGTGGATTAGAATGTTGTTGATAATGTGGGTGAATGGGTAAATGAAATTGAAACTTAAATATGCAATGTTTCATGAAATTTGGGGCTTTGGAGTTGTGATGAAAGAGATTTCTGTACAGTCACTATTGGTTTTCAAAAAATTAGTTATGTACAGGGTGCAATCGATTTCACAGTGTTGGACATCATTTTGTAAAACTTCAAAAATTCATAACTTTCAAACCGGGTATCTCTTTTAAGTATTGTTCGAAGCTTTAGAAAGCTAGCGCGATAATATTTTCAATAAAAATAATTTTTTTGGAAATAAATGATTTAATCATTGTGTGGTTGTGCGAAATGACATGTATCTGTGTTATGCATATTGTGATTGGTGTTGGATTATAACGACATTTTGTACATTATTTATTATGTGTTGTGAGGATGTTTTGGTTCATGGATACTATGAATATGAATTATATGTGAATAATTCATGATTATGTGTATATATGTGCAAATGTGTGGTAATTCAAATGTGATGAATTATTGAAGATATACATAGATGTTAAGATTAGAGAATGATCTTAATTGTATATGGTTGTTGTAGTTGCACACACATCATTTGTTGTCAAGAGACAAGCTTGTTAGTTCTGAAGGAGCTGGTGACTTATCCTAAATCTAGATAGGGGTTTGAAAGCTTAGAGGACGAGCTTTTGTGTGTTATTGGTTTAGAGGACAAACTCAGTTTAAAGTAAAAATTGAATAAAAATAACAATGATAATAACACATGAATAAGTATTGCATTTGAGTTGCATTGCATCATATCGTGTGTATGTTTACAATATGGAATTATGTGAACTATGTGGGATTGTTTTATTTTGTGAAATTGTGAATGATTAATGAATACTTGTGAATAGTGTGATTATTTGGGTGATGTTATGTTTTTTTAAGAATATGAAGTGTGATAATATTATTTGTATGCATGTATGTTATGCATTATATATTGTTACATGATTTCAATAATTACGTGATTTCTCACCCTTCTGTTAGAATATTGTTTTATACTACATCACTTAGGTACTAAAGATTAGAGTTGCTTCTAGCACGAGAGTAGCTGATGGAGTAGCTTATTTTATTTCTGTATTTATTTTGGTTGAGTCATTCTCTAGTCATGTAACAAACATTGGGGAACGTTTGGATTCATGTTTATTGAGAGATACATTATGTACTCATTTTGATTTTGTTATTCTGATTTGAATTATGTGAAGTGGCTTTTATGTCTAAGTTGATTAAATAGTTTAATTTTATTTTAGAGACTTGAATATTATATTCATTTAAATGAAGGTGAAATTCTCTGCTACATACTTATGTGAAAGTGATATGAAAAACATGAACTTAATTTAGTGTTATTAAGAATGACAAGTGCATTTGTGATGTATGGAGCATGTGTGACACCCTTAACTAATATACATGTTATATTTACTCTTATTTATGACGTAATATTCTATGGAGTTTTAGAGGGTGTTACATTAGTGGTATCTGTAACACCCCTTCTAAAATACCCCGAATAATTATTTAGTTTAATAATGAAATCAGCTTTAATCAGAGTTAACACGGTAATACAAGGGATGCCACAATGGTAAAATAAACAAAACTTCAAATAAAACACAGTAGCCATGCTACACTGAGGGTCACTATTAAAATAATCAATTAAGTTAAGACCATGTCTTACACAGCGGAAATAACAGCATCAAAAAAAACGGAATAAATCAAACTCTTATTTATTCCTAAAGTAATTCCAGATAACAATTGAATAAAGAATAATTCCTCAGCTAAACGTTCCCCAGTGTTACAACCTATCAGAGCATGACACTAACACGCGGACTTAAATGAATATAGCTCAAGAGCCATCCTCACCAACTCCTGAGCTGCTGACTTTAATATGAAATTGTTAAAGTAAGGGTGAGATTTCTCATAATTAAAATACATTATAAGCTTCTCAATCAACAATATATCACAACATATTATTTCACCCATCTTAGCATAGATTCAGATTCAACACGCAGATACAACCATACAAGTCATTATGCACAACAAATAACAACAACAAAATTGTAACACTGGAAAACATCCTAACATGTTACAATCCCATGCAAACACAAATGCAGACACAATGCATGTGGTACCAACACGTGACCAAGTCACACACACTGATCCATCATCAACCGGATACAGCAATCATCGATTCGCCCAGACACCACTGAGTCAAGAATCCAGCCTAACCACCACTATCCACTGGGGGTACGGTTTACGGCTATACAAGTCAAATTCCACACAATGGGAATTAACTTCACCAAAAATGCATATGCATGCACAACACCAGCATGCAACATTTAATCAGTCTATGAAATGCATCAAACCATCATAACTAAATCAAAGCCGAAACATGATATTCTCAACAATCAAGCACACAATCAACAGCATAACATGTCTTTCATTCACACAAATCAGATACCTCAATGTCACAGGTACACTACCTCCCATACGCCAAATACACATCGAATAAATAATCACTTATTTTGAAATCCGACACATTTTCCAAATAATTTTAAGTTACAGTAAATTCTTTCATTTCATAAAATAGAGCATTTAATTTAAGAAATAACGTCCAAAACTGCGACTAAAACAGACTTACGGTTTGAAAGTTATGAATTTTCAAAGTTTAGTATTTTTCAAAAAGTTGCAGTAGAACCCGGTTCCTCCATATGCAGGAACCGATTCCTGCGAAGTCTGAAAACACGCCCCCTGGAAAAATGTATGAGAACCCGGTTCCTCCAGGTAGGGAAACCGGTTCCCAGAGAAAATCTTATTTTCTTTGGAAAAATTACACGTGGAACCCGGTTCCTCCCCAGGGACAACCCGGTTCCTGAGTTCAAAAATGCCCAGTTTTACAATTTTACACACTGGAACCCGGTTCCTCCCACTGGGAAACCAGTTCCCACGACCTTCAGAGCAAAAAAAACACAGTTGACAGCAAACAGTTTTCCCAAAATCATTTTTCATTCTTTCCAAAACATACCCATATAATCCAATACCAGAAAATCACTTAATCAATACCATTAACATGCAATATAACATGTTTTATTCATTCCAATTAACCCTATAACACACAAACCAAAAGATTCTACATAATCCGGCACAATAGAGACAATTCTACGGAAACCTAGAATTCCTAAACTGAGATTTCCTAACTTGCTATGATCCATACGGTCGAATTCAAAACCGATAATACATAATAATTAATCGAAATCACCCCTTACCTTGTAGGTTCTTCGACTTCCGACACGAAACAGCTTTTTCTCCTTCCTTTCCTCTTCTCAATTTCACGTACTGTGAGTTTCTCCAAAAGTGATTCCTTTTTCTCTTTTTCCTTCTTTTATTCCTTTTATTATTCTAATAAAATAAAATAAAGTAATTAATGTGAGTAGAGTCTTTTACTCCTCACACCCTCACTTTATTCATCACACCACCTATAATTTCATTTCCTTATTCCATAATTAATCCCAATAAATCCAATATATTAATAAATTATATTCTCAATTAAATTAATAATTAAAAATCATAATTATTTAATAATCGAATTATTTGGGGTGTCACAACTCTCCCCAACTAAAAGAGTTTTCGTCCTCGAAAACATACCTTAGACGAAAAGTTGGGGATACGAGTCATTCATCTGACTCTCCAGCTCCCACGTTACATTTCCTCCAGCTGGTCCTCCCCAAGCCACTCTCACCAAAGCGATCTCTTTGCCTCGCAACTGTTTCAACTTCCGATCCTCAATTCTCGCAGGTACCGTTTCAACAGTCAAATTCTCTCGTACCTGTATATCATCTACTTGAATCTCATGAGACGAATCAACAATGTACTTCCTCAGCTGAGATACATGGAAAACATCATGCAAATTTACAAGTGACGGCGGCAAAGCAATCTGATACGCAACCTTTCCAATTCTCTTGGTAATCTGAAAAAGACCAATAAAACGCGGAGTCAACTTCTTTGACTTCAAGGCTCGACTAATACCGGTCATCGGAGTAACTCGCATAAACACATGTTCTCCTTCGCTAAACTCAAGATCTTTTCTTCTCTTATCATGATAACTCTTCTGACGACTCTGAGAAGTCCTCATCTTCTCCGGAATCATCTTAATCTTTTCCGAAGTCTGTTGAACAATTTCTGGTCCAATCACAGCACTCTCTCCAGATTCATACCAACACAACGGTGTCCGACACCTCCTACCATACAATGCCTCAAACGGAGCCATACCAATACTCGAATGAAAACTATTGTTGTAGGTAAACTCAATCAATGGCAGATAACTATCCCAAGCTCCTCCTTTCTCTAACACACAAGCTCTTAACAAATCCTCCAACGATGAATCGTTCTTCCGTCGACCACCATCTCGGGATGATAAGCGTAACTCAATCGCAACTTAGTACCCAAAGCTTCCTGTAATCCCGTCCAGAACTTAGATG
Organism: Vicia sativa; assembly: GCA_021764765.1. Lineage (NCBI taxonomy): Eukaryota > Viridiplantae > Streptophyta > Magnoliopsida > Fabales > Fabaceae > Vicia > Vicia sativa. The sequence goes on along the minus strand of CM038796.1, from coordinate 96,502,086 downwards.
TAAACCTCGGATCTCGATCCGACACAATACTAGAAGGAATACCATGTAGACTCATAATCTTTTCGACATACAATTCTGCCAACCTCTCCATCGGATAATCCATTCTTATCAGAATGAAGTCGCAGACAACCGATCAATAAACCGGATAGAATCACAATTCTTTGTTGTCCTCGGCAAACCAGACACAAAATCCATAGAGATTCCATCCCATTTCCGTTTCGGAACAAACAACGGTTCCATCAATCCTGACGGTTTCTGATGCTCAATCTTCGATTTCTGACACACCAAACAAGCATACACAAACTCAGCAATTTCCTTTTTCATTCCAGGCCACCAAAACAACTTCTTCAAATCATGATACATTTTAGTAGCACCGGGATGGATACTTAACCCACTACGGTGTCCTTCTTCCAAAATACTTTTTCTAATCTCAGCAACATCCGGAACACACACCCTGTCACCAAACCTCATAACGCCATTCTCATCAATCCGGAACTCACCTCCTTGACCTTGGTTGATCAATGTCCATTTATCAATTAATCCAACATTAGATTTCTGTCCATTTCTAATCTCTTCCAGAATACCACTAGTCAGCTTCAACATACCCAATTTCACACTATTCGGAGTAGTTTCACAAAGCAAACTTAAGTCTCTGAACTGTTCAACCAAATCTAACTCACGAACCATTAACATCGACATGTGCAAGGACTTCCTACTCAAGGCATCTGCAACAACGTTTGCCTTACCAGGATGGTAATTCAAACCGAAATCATAATCCTTCAGAAATTCCAACCATCTCCTCTGCCTCATATTCAACTCTTTCTGATCAAAGAGATACTTCAGGCTCTTATGATTACTGAACACCTCAAACCGAGAACCATATAAATAATGCCTCCATAACTTCAAAACAAATACAACAGCTGCCAATTCCAAATCATGGGTCGGATAATTCCTTTCATGAATCTTCAATTGTCTCGAAGCATAAGCCACAACCTGCTTATCTTGCATCAACACACCACCTAATCCCATCAGTGACGCATCACAATACACAACAAAGGACTTCGCCGGATTCGGCAAAATCAAGATCGGAGCACTAGTCAACCTCCTATTCATCTTTTGAAATCCTTTCTCACATTCAACATCCCAAACAAACATCTGACCCTTCCTGGTCAACTTAGTCAACGACAACGCTAGTTTGGAAAATCCTTCTATAAACTTCCTGTAATAACCTGCAAGACCCAGAAAACTACGGATCTCAGAAGCATTCTTTGGCGCTTCCCACTGAGATACTGATTCTACCTTCGTAGGATCCACAGCAATTCCATTCCTGGAAATTACATGGCCAAGAAAACTCAATTCACTTACCCAGAATTCACATTTGGACAACTTCGCATAAAGCTTCTTCTCTTTCAACAATCCCAATACAACTCTGAGATGTTCTGCATGCTCTTCATCATTCTTCGAGTAGATTAAAATATCATCAATGAACACCACCACAAACTTATCAAGATACGGGTGAAATATCCTGTTCATGTACTCCATGAAAACACCAGGTGCATTAGTAACTCCAAACGGCATAACAGAATATTCATAATGCCCATACCTCGTTCTAAATACAGTTTTCTGAATATCCTCCGACTTCACACGAATCTGATGATATCCAGATCTCAGATCAATCTTACTAAATACACAAGCTCCAAGTAGTTGATCCATCAAATCATCAATCCTCGGCAAAGGATACTGATTCTTGATTGTAACTTTATTCAGCTGTCTGTAATCAACACATAACCTCATTGAGCCTTCTTTCTTCTTAACCAACAACACCGGAGCACCCCACGGCGAAACACTAGGACGAATAAACTTCTTCTCAAGCAACTCCTCTAACTGCTTCTTCAGTTCAGCTAATTCAGATGCCGACATGCGATAAGGCGCCATCGACACCAGACTAGTTCCAGGAATCACATCTATAGCAAACTCCAGTTCTCTCTCAGGTGGTAGCTCACTAACATCTTCCGGAAACACTTCTGGAAATTCATTCACCACTAGCAATTCATTACTCTCAGCCTTTCCTTTCGCTTCCGTCGAAGAATACAACATAAACACCACACCATCATTAACAACTACGTAACTCTGATCATCCATCTTAATCCATTGTCCTTATTAGAGTCTTCGTCTACTCATATGGTTCACAAGCTTCTACCTCACTTCATCCATATTCATCACTTTATGCCCCATTTAGATAGTAAGACAATTATATACCATCCAATATGATTCCGTCTACCATCAACAAGAGATTAAGGGTGATCAAGTCCTCAATTTGTCAATAGACATCCGATAATCATACTGGAGTATAAACCAGCATTACCAACACTTTCTCGTCTCGAATCGTATTTTTGCACTTCCAACTATAACTCATGGTCCAAACGATTCCAACAACTCTAACCACACTTGTGTTCTCAAGCAAGCACCAACGACTTACAATCGAACATATCCGGAAGCATCTCTTCTCCCCACTTAGTTTCAAACTACCCGCAATAATCAATCGAAGTAACAAGTACCGACGTTGTGCACACTTGTCGCGTACAAAGGGATAATGACATTAAGACACTGGTCAAAACGACCGACTATGCTCTGATACCACTATTGTAACACCCCTTCTAAAATACCCCGAATAATTATTTAGTTTAATAATGAAATCAACTTTAATCAGAGTTAACACGGTAATACAAGGGATGCCACAATGGTAAAATAAACAAAACTTCAAATAAAACACAGTAGCCATGCTACACTGAGGGTCACTATTAAAATAATCAATTAAGTTAAGACCATGTCTTACACAGCGGAAATAACAACATCAAAACAAAACGAAATAAATCAAACTCTTATTTATTCCTAAAGTAATTCCAGATAACAATTGAATAAAGAATAATTCCTCAGCTAAACGTTCCCCAGTGTTACAACCTATCAGAGCATGACACTGACACGCGGACTTAAATGAATATAGCTCTAGAGCCATCCTCACCAACTCCTGAGCTACTAACTTTAATCTGAAATTGTTAAAGTAAGGGTGAGATTTCTCATAATTAAAATACATTATAAGCTTCTCAATCAACAATATATCACAACATATTATTTCACCCATCTTAGCATAGATTCAAATTCAACACGCAGATACAACCATACAAGTCATTATGCACAACAAATAACAACAAAAGAATTGTAACACTGGAAGACATCCTAACATGTTACAATCCCATGCAAACACAAATGCAGACACAATGCATGTGGTACCAACACGTGACCAAGTCACACACACTGATCCATCATCAACCGGATACAACAATCCTCGATTCGCCCAGACACCACTGAGTCAAGAATCCAGCCTAACCACCACTATCCACTGGGTACGGTTAACGGCTATACAAGTCAAATTCCACACAATGGGAATTAACTTCACCAAAAATGCATATGCATTCACAACACCAGCATGTCTTTCAACAACATAACATGTCTTTCATTCACATAAATCAGATACCTCAATGTCACAGGTACACTACCTCCCATACGCCAAATACACATCGAATAAATAATCACTTATTTCGAAATCCGACACATTTTCCAAATAATTTTAAGTTACAGTAAATTCTTTCATTTCATAAAATAGAGCATTTAATTTAAGAAATAACATCCAAAACGGCGACTAAAACAGACTTACGGTTTGAAAGTTATGAATTTTCAAAGTTTAGTATTTTTCAAAAAGTTACAGTAGAACCCGGTTCCTCCATATGCAGAACCTCTCAAGTCTGAAACACCCCTGAAAATGTATGGGAACCCGGTTCCTCCAGGTAGGGAAACCGGTTCCCAGAGAAAATCTTATTTTCTTTGGAAAAATTACACGTGGAACCCGGTTCCTCCCCAGGGACAACTCGGTTCCTGAGTTCAAAATGCTTTACAATTTTACACGGAACCCTTCCTCCCATCGGGAACCGTTCCCACGACCTTCGAGCCAAAAAAAAAACAGTTGACAGCAAACAGTTTTCCGAAAATCATTTTTCATTCTTTCCAAAACATACCCATATAATCCAATACCAGAAAATCACTTAATCAATACCATTAACATGCAATATGACATGTTTTATTCATTCCAATTAACCCTATAACACACAAACCAAAAGATTCTACACAATCCGGCACAATAGAGACAATTCTACGGAAACCTAGAATTCCTAAACTGAGATTTCCTAACTTGCTATGATCCATACGGTCGAATTCAAAACCGATAATACATAATAATTAATCGAAATCACCCCTTACCTTGTGGGTTCTTCGACTTCCGACACGAAACGACTTTTTCTCCTTCCTTTCCTCTTCTCAATTTCACGTACTGTGAGTTTCTCCAAAAGTGATTCCTTTTTCTCTTTTCCTTCTTTTATTCCTTTTATTATTCTAATAAAATAAAATAAAGTAATTAATGTGAGTAGTGTCTTTTACTCCTCACACCCTCACTTTATTCATCACACCACCAATAATTTCATTTCCTTATTCTATAATTAATCCCAATAAATCCAATATATTAATAAATTATATTCTCTATTAAATTAATAATTAAAAATCATAATTATTTAATAATCGAATTATTTGGGGTGTCGTAGTATCCGAGCATAGTCGGCCAGTTGACCAAATTGTTAATGTGTTTATTCCCATTTATATTCGATATGTATATGTGGAACTATCAATATTGTTTGTTCTAATGAGAATTTGTTGTTGGAAATTCTAAGATTAATGGTTGGAGGAAGTAATGACAAGGCTATCACTGAAGCTTTGGCAATGCTAGATGGAACAATTGGCAGAATCAGCATGTCAATGTGAATGTCGGGAACAATAATGATGATGAATTTCGTGTTTGGGTAAGTTTCAAAAAAATAATCTGCCAAGTTTTAGGGAGTGCATGAACTTGACAAGGCACTGGTATGGAAAAAGGCGATTGAGAAGATCTTTCGAGTCATGAACTATTCATATGTGCAAAAGGTGCAGTTTGGCACCCATATCCTTGAGAAGGAAGTTGAGGACTGGTGGGGTAACACTAGTCAGATATTTGAGAAAGAGGAAATTAAGGTTTATTGGGTTGTTTTCAGATAAGGATTTATGGGAGAAGTATTTTCCAGAAGATGTGTGTGGGGAGAAGGAAATTGAATTTCTTAAGATGAAGTAAGGTAACTCAACTATGGCAGAGTATGCTGTAATGTTTGAAGACTTGATTAAGTTTTGTCCTTACTATAACACTACTAATGCCGATAGATCCAAATTCCTTAAGTTTGTGAATGGCTTGAGGCCTTAGATCAAGCAAGCCATGAGTTACAATAGATTACACAATTTTCTGAGCTGGTTAACAACATTATGATCTATGATGAGGATATTAGAGCTCATTCTCTCATTACAAGAGTTTGAATGATAAGAATGGAAAGGGTCAATTCAAAGGAAAGTTGTATGTGACTTCTGCTGATAAGGTGAAACAAAAAGATAGATATGACAAGAATCTGGGTGGAGGGGAGCTCCTGCTCTGGTTAAGTTCTATAACTGTGGTGTTGAAGGACATCGTGCTCCTGAGTGCATGAGTACTGAGCAAAATGTTTCAAGTGTGGCAAGCCCGGTCACAAAGCTTATGAGTGCAAGTGAGGTGCGAATGTGACTTGCTACAACTGTGGTAAGCAAGGGCACATTAGTACCAAGTGTGATAAACTGAAGAAGGAGAAATCTAGAGGAAATGTGTTTGCTCTATCAGGTTATGAGACTATTGTTAAAGAGATATTAATCAGAGGCATGTCTTTCTTTAATGCTACAACTTTGATTGCTATAATTGATACTGGAGTAACACATTCTTTCATTACTTTAGATTGTGTTAAGAGATTAAATCTCGAGTTATTTGATATGAATGAAAGTATGGTTATTGATACTCCTACTATGGGTTTAATGACTACTTCATATATGTGTTTGAATTGTCCATTTAGTATTTTTAGTAGGGACTTTGTAATTGAGTTAATGTCTCTTCCGTTAGATCAACTTGATGTTATCCTTAAGATGTTTTGGTTGAAAATCAACCATGTTTATATAAACTATTTTGCTAAGACATATATTTTTCTTGAATCTGAGAATAAAGGAGACATGTTTATGTATGCTAAACAAGGGAACGAGTCGGTGCAGGATGGCGCTGAGATGTTTATGTTGATGGAGAATTTGAGTATTAGTGGAAAAGGAACAATAGGTGTATTAGCAATTGTTAGTGAGTGTAACACGGTGGGAGAACTAACTTGTTTGTTTTGCATTTTATCGCAAATGTTGCAGATAGCAAGAGTCACCACCGACTTTTCTTTTATCCAATAAAAGGAAGGTGAATAGAACAGGAAAAGACATTCGCTAGATTCTGAGTACGTGAGGCAATTATGAAAGGGAATGTATTAGCACCCTTTCCATCCGTAGTTATCTACGGGCTCTTAGTTGCTTAGCTCACTTTGAAAAATTGCTTTCTTTGTTTGTATAGTTTGAAAAGTATTTTGAAAGACATTTCGCTTTGACTTCGTAATGATTCTCATTGGAATGTATACAAAGTGTTCGGAAATGTTTGTTTGACAGATGTTTAACTTTGTAATGATTCTCGCTGGAATGTGTACAATGTGTTTGAAAAATGTGAGGTGTGAAAAATCATTTTGATTGGAGCAAGCAACGGAGTCTAATTACCTACTCAGAATGGTCGTTTCCATGTTATTTTCCTTCTCCTTTAGAATAAGGCTATCCAACACTTCTGATTTCCTCTTTGGTTTAGATGACATAAAGGAAACTCGTCTTTACTTACCTGCCAAACAATGTGAACACTTTCTCAACTTTGCATCGGAAACACCATACAACACATTCTTCTTTGCCAAAATGCTCAAACCTTTTTCACTCATATGACCCAAATACTTGTGCCATAATTCAGATGAGCTATCATTATCACAAGTGTTGATGTAGCATTTCGAAACCCCAAGTTAGACAACATACAAGTTTGAATTCCTTTTTCATTTAGCAACCACTATTGAGCCTTTCTTTAACTTCCATTCATTACCCGAAAAAGAATTATCATATCCTTCATTATCCAACTTTCCAATGGATACAAGATTGAATCGAAGTTCCGGAATGTGTTTCACACCTTTTAGAACTAAAGTTGACTCATTGCTAGTTTCGACATAAATATCTCCCATTCTGATGACATTAGCTTGCCCATTATTTCCCATACGAACAACCCCAAAGTCACCGGTATCGTAAGTAGAAAAAAGATCATGTCTCGAGGTTGCATAAGTAGAAGCACCATTATCAACCACCCAATCCATCTCATCACATGATATATTAACATTCTCAACACAACTATCACAAACAATAAAGAAATCATCAACAATAGAAACATCTTAATTATTGTTACCTTCCTTTTTGTCGTTGTTGTAGTTCTTATTCTTGTTTTCCCTTTTCAACTTACGACAATACCTTTTTATGTCTCCATTTTCCCCACAATGATGACACTCAATATGAGAGAATCTATTAGAGCCCCCTTGAGATTTACCACTGTAGTTTCACGATTATTAGAACCTCTACTTTGATGTCTCCCCCTTGATTCAGTAATTAACACCTCGAAATGTGAAGAAGAAACTTGTGACTTACGCCTTAACTCCTCATTCAACACACTATTTTTAGCCAATTCCATCGAGATGGTACCATTCGGAGCGGAGTTAGACAAGGATGTCCTAAAAGTCTCCCAAGAATTAGGCAAAGTACCAAGAATCCACAAACCTTGAATTTCATCATCAAAAGTAAGATTCATCTCCGAAAATTGATTAAGAATACCTTGAAATGTGTTCAAGTGATTGGTCATTGGTGAACCATCACTATACCTCAATTACATCAATTGCTTGAACAAAAACAACTTATTGTTCCTCGTCTTTCTTGCATACAATTCCTCAAGTTTGGTCCAAAGAGAGCGAGCATGAGTCACGAACTCACATGATTCAAAACATTATCATCCACCCATTGACGAATATAACCACAAACTTGTCTATGCAACATAGTCCATTATTCGTCACTTTTTCCATCGGGTTTTTCTTTAGAGAAAACCGGAAAATGAAAACCTTTCACATAAGGCAAATCTTCCATTTTTCCTTTCCAAACATTATAATTGGAACCATTCAAACTCACCATCCTAGATGTGTTTGTCTCCATCGTTACACAAACCAAACCACGACTCTAGATACCACTTGTTGGAAAGAAATCACAATGCAACAAAATAATTCAACAAGACAATCTCTCCCAAATATCAAATGTAACTTAAAGACAATTAACAAAAACACACCAAACAACACAAACCAATTTTATTGTGGAAAAACCTTTGTTAACTAGGAGAAAAAAACCAAGGGACCTGTAGGCCACTTAAATCCTCCACTATGATCAACAATGGGTACAAGCAAGATTCTCTCTAACACAAGTTATAGGCATACATAAACATCATCAAGATTTATAATCTATCTTGGAATACAACAATAATCAAGAGAGACAAAACAACCCAAAACACCAAAAAATTCTGACCCCAAAGATGAACTTGATGGAACCACTTACAAAACTACGATTGAAATGAAAATTTGTGAGAATGTGCTCCCATGAGTCATGAACGTTGTGTCAAAATTTCAGGACGATCCGACCGACGGATTTTGCGCAAGCTCCAATTTACTGAGACTGATTTATGCATAATTGAGGCTACGAAATTTCACTCTTCTCTCTTCTTTCCACTTGTTTTTTCACCCTAAAACCCTATTACTCTTTTTTGAATAATAACAAAGGCTTACACACATATGAGCCATTAACCCACATCATTTGGGTCCACTCCAAATAGGAGGGATAGCCCAACATTACATTGTCACATTTTCATATAATTTATTCATTCTCATATATATATATATATATATATATATATATATATATATATATATATATATATATATATATATATATATATATATATATATATATATATATATATATATATATATATATATATATATATATATATATGTTTCATTATATGTATTTAAAATTACTAACATTTAAATTCATCATTATCAATTATTTAAAACGGTAACAATATGACATTGCAAAATAATAAATTTAATTATTTAATTTAGAAAGTATTGAAAGGATCTAGACAAACCAAAAAATCAATTTATTAACTGAAAGTAATATTTAATTATCATTAATAAATGAGCGATCAAAAAATAATGTGTTGCAAAATTCTCTTTCAATAAAATCAATGACTAATGAAAATGAATATTGAATAATTTCTTTATATCCACTTAAAAGAGTAAAGTATTATAGTTTGATAAAAAAATTATTCACGACATTTTAAATAATTTTTATACTGACAATGAATAAGAGACATGAATTATAATTATGTTTATTTTTATTTTTAAAGTATTGCAATTATATGAAAAAATTTAAAAATTTTAATTGATTGTATATATAAAATTGGTTTACAAAGTACACTATCTATAAACTCTTATTATTTAATTACAAAATCATTTAAAAAGATATTACTCATACTAAATATGTTAAAGAGTATCTATATTGATTTGGTAAGGGTTAAATAAGTTTTTGTCCCTATAAATATCTCAAATTTCGTTTTTAGTCCCTTTAAAATTTTTCTTCAAAGAATGGTCTTCCTAAAATTTTAAATTTTAACTTTTGGTCCCTCGGGGCAAAACCGTCGTAAAAATCGTCGCTAAAACCGTCGTAAAAACCGTCGCTAAATTAAAAATCTTCGTAAAAACCGTCGCTAAATTGTAAGAACCGTCGCTAAATTGCAGGAGGGACCAAAAGTTAAAATTTAAATTTTTAGGAGGACCATTCTTTGAAGGAAAATTTTAGAGGGACTAAAAACGAAATATGAGATATTTATAGGGACCAAAAACTTATTTAACCCAATTGGTAATTATGATGACTTTGTAGTGGACTCAAAATTAATATATAAAGGGTTAAATAAGTTTTTGGTCCCTCTCAAATTTCCAAATTTCGGTTTTAGTCCCTCAAATATTTTCTTTCCAGTATTGGTCCCTTCAATATTTTTCGTCTGAGGAATTGGTCCCCCACGTTAAAAACCATTAACGGATGTTGAGCTGACATGATAGGTGGGTAAATTTTATTGTTCCATTTTAAATTAAAACTCAATTTTATGCTGAGCTGGCATAAAGCCAATTGTTTCACCTAAATTAAACCCAGTGCCTCTCTCGTTGAACCCTAATTCCTTTCCTTTCTGCATTCCATTCTTGTGGTCCCTTCTAAATTAAACGCTCTCTGTTTCTGAAAAGCCAAAGCTACTGGACTATACCAGCGTTGACGAAGTGGAGCCCCTTGTTTTGGTCCCACGAACAACAATTAGGTAAGTCCCACTATGTGTAGTTTAATGGCTGTGAGTTTTGGATTGTTTGTATGTGGTCCCAGAATCTATGGTAATGTCTAATATACCCTTATGTTTCGTGAATTTTGTAGGAAATGGGGTTATTTAAGGTTGTTTTTCATACAAAAGGGTCATTTGTAAAGGAAGAAGGCTTGAGATACGAAGGGGGGATGTTTATGCAGTGTGTGGTCAAGATCCTGATTTCTTGTCTTATTTTGAAGCATGTGACATAATCAAGGGTATAGATTCGTCTTTTAATCGTGAAGAGGTGAAGATGTGGTGGAAGTCTGAACATGGGTCACTTGAAAATGATCTAAAACTATTTTTTAATGATGAGGATGCAAGTTTGTTAGCTATGTGTGCTGAGGAGACTAAGTGTGATGTTGAGATATATACAAAGGAAAAGTCATGTAGTGGTGAGAAGACTTATATGGAGAGGTTAAAAGAGAAAGAAAAAGGTCATGTTAATGTTGAGGAAAGTGAAGAGGGTGAGGGTAGTCAATCATCAGAAGACTCTTCGGATGGTATACACTTTGATGATAGTGAAGAGGAAAGGATGCACGATTTTAATGATGCTATTGGTGAGGGTCAAGTAGATGGTAATGGTTCAGTTCAAGGAGATAATACTGGCACAGTTCAAGCATATGGTACTGGCACAGTTCAAGCAGATGATACTGGCACAATTCAAGCAGATGATACTGGTAGAGTTCAAGCAGATGGCACTGGCACAAGTCAAGGCATACATAAAGGGTTCACTATAACAGAGATGGATAGGGAACATGTCATTGATGATGATTACATCACAAATAAGCTAGATAGTGGGGAATATGATGATAGTGACGATGGTAGGTCTGCAGGGATAAGGTTTAATGAAGATGAAAACCTTAGAAAATATTTTAAATTCAAGGTGGGAATGGAATTTTCTTCTCTAAAGCAATTTAAAAAGGCTGTATTGGAACACAATGTGTTGAATGGTAGGGAGGTTATGTTTGCCAAAAATGATGGTGTAAGGTGTAGGGTTGTTTGTAAGGAGAAAAAACTATGTGATTACACTGTATTATGCAATAGAGTTTTGAGAACAACATCATTTAGGATTAAAACACTATTTCAGAAGCACAAATGTGGAAGGAAGTTTTTCAACAAGAATGCAAATGCTGATTGGGTTTCTAAAGTTATTATTGATAAGTTGAAGAAAAATTCAAGTATGAAACTGAATGAAGTTGTAGCAGATGTCAGGTTAAGGTTTGCTACATAAATTACTGGATTTAGGGCATTCAAAGCACGGCAGCTAGCTAGAAGGGTTGTTGAAGGAGACTCAACTAAGCAATATAGCATGCTTTGGTCATATGGAGCAGAATTGAGGAGGGCAAACAAAGGCAATACTTTTAAGCTGAACATTTCTGGTTTGCCACCTAGGTTTGACAGGTGTTATATGTGCTTTGATGGTACAAAGAGAGCATTGAAGGTTGGATGTAGACCATTCATAAGGTTAGATGGATGTCACCTTAAAAACAAATATGGTGGAATCTTATTGATAGCTGTCAGTAGGGATGCCAATGATCAGTATCTTCCCCTTGCCTTTGGGGTTGTGGAAAATGAAAGTAAAGATACTCGGAGTTGGTTTGTTAAATTACTTTTTGAAGACATGCGTTCTGACACTAAATGGTGCTTTATTTCTGATCAACAAAAGGTATGCTTACTTGATAATTTTGTGCTTAATGTATGTTACTTATTGATGATACTTTCAATTATTTGTAGGGATTGGTGAATGTATTTGAGGAAGAGTATCCTGAGTTTGAACACAGGTTCTGTCTAAGGCACCTATATGCTAACTTCAAGAAGAAGTTTGGAGGTGGAACATTGTATAGAGATCTTATTATGGTTGCAGCAAAGGCAACATATTTTGAAGCTCATGAGGAAAAGATGAATCAGATTAAAGAGGTAAGTCCAAATGCTTTTGACTGGTTAAATGCTATTCCCAAGAAAAAGTGGTGTAAACATGCCTTTCCTCTGTACTCTAAGTGTGATGTTCTTATGAACAACCTAAGTGAATCTTTCAATGCTACTATTTTGATGCAAAGGGATAAACCTATAATTACCATGTTTGAGTGGATTAGAAACTATCTTATGGGTAGGTTTAATACTTTTAGGGAGAAAGTAGAGAATTACAAAGGAGAGATCATGTCTAAACCCCTTAGAAAGCTAGATAGGGAGATAGAAAAAAGTGCTAGCTGGCTGCCAACATATGGAGGTAGACTTACCTTTCAAGTCACTCATTTACAATTCACAGATAGTTTTATTGTAGATTTGCAAAAATATACTTGTTCTTGTGGTTTTTGGGACTTGGTTGGGATCCCATGTAGACATGTTGTTGCAGCCATACATAGGAAGCTAGATAATCCCATTAAGTATGTAGATAAGTGTTACCACAAGTCTACTTATGTATCATGTTACAATGAGGTTATCAGTCCCATTAATGGCCAAAACAAATGGCTGTCATACCCCAATTTTTTACCTAAGATACCACCTTACATATGCATCACTGCATCACTAACAATTTCAGAATAGAATAGATCGTGTGTGGCTTCTAGAAGTCAAAGTTAGGGTTTCATCAAAATTTCATCTGTTCAAGATATGATCAATTAGGGTTTGAGTTTCCACTCACCTCAATTGATCTATCTTAATCAATCATCAACGTTTGATCTTCAAATTCCCAACTTTTTCTCATGATCTACCTTGAATCGACCAATTAGGGTTTTGATCGAAGATAGTGTATCATTGACTTTATGCTCAATGGATGACCTATTTGCTTGAAGGTTGATCTTAACATCTTCAATGCAACATCTTGACCTAACTTCTTGGTTCAAAACATTGCAAAAGTCCATGTTTCTTCATCAGACAAATTCTGAACCATCTGATGAAAATTCATCTGCTCAAAAAAATCAAACTTTGACTTTTGGTCAACTTTTTCAAGACTAAACTTTTTCAATCATAAAAACATTTCAAATAATCCATCATGATCATAAAAAATCAAGAAATGTGGAAAAGTCAACAAAAAGTCAAGATTTGAATTTTTTCTAACATTTATTAGATTAGGATTTTTTTTCTGTGATTGCTTTATTTTTGTAGATTATTATATCTGTTTGGAGGAAAATAGTGGGAGAAGTTTGCCAAGAAAGTGAATAGTATAACCTCATTGTGTATGAGTTGCTAATGATTGTTATCAATTTGTTAGATTTGTATTGTTATTGATTAATATCACTATGAATTTGCAAGGTTATTCCAAAAGCTCTAATATTGTGTAGTATTGAAATGTTCATTGAACATAAAAGTGTAGTTGTTGATTCCATGGGTGAATACTACATGATTAAGGATGGAAACAATTTTGAACACTTTTGCAAAGGTATGGCTGAACTGAAACTACAACATGTTTCTCGAATTGAGTTGGATGATTTCGTTATTAAATTGATGACTGATGCACTGAGTATGACTTGAAATGTGACTGAATTTGAAGAAACACCAAGTGTTTGAGCCAATGTCCCAATGAGTAGGCCAAGGCACATAATGCTTAGGCTTAATTTTTTACTGTCAACTATATTTGTAATGAGCTGGCCACACAAATTTTTGTATGTTCCAACTTTGGTTGGTGGCTGATGTACATCATAAAAATTTTATTCATTAGAAATTTTGTAGATTAACATTTGATTTATCAAAACATTATGCTTTATGTTTCTATGCATCAAGTTAATTGAAGCTTTATTTTTAACTAATGTTTGTGTAGATTTAGGATACAACACAATGCAAGAAAATAAGATCTATGGAAGGGCATCAATTATGCGTCGGAACCTTAGGATGAAGTTCATCTCTGACGTATAGTTCTGTGGTTTGGATGCCACCCACGACAAGTCAACGCTCTGCGTACACTCGGCCCGGTACCTTGGTATTGCGTATCTACCTCGTCGACCGGTTGATCCATTAAATCTAAAAAGTAGCAAGAGGACAATGAATTCAACATCATCAAATCCACCCTTCCACCGCAGGTCAAGTGAAAGGGCGAGATATACGACGAGGAGCTCCCCGCGGGAGTGCGTGAAACTCAAACCCTTGGCTCTGAAAGGACAACGTTCCTCGGGCACATTTCACCGATAAAATGCCAAGGGGTGAATCGCAGGGGGAAACATCCCCGACTCAGTGCTATCTTAAACCCGTCGGGGAATCATCATATCCTCGATATCTTCATCCAAAACTCGTGAATGTTCATGAGGATCCTCGAGACATTCATCCAAAACTAATGAATGTTCATGAAGATCCTCGGGACATTCATCTGAAACTCATGAAGGTTCATGAATATCCTTGAATATTCATGAGTTTCCAAAAAAATCTAGGGTTTTCCCCCCAGAAACCCGAGATCTTCAGAAGGAATCTAGACTAAACTGTAGAAAAGAAGAACACAGTTGAATGAAACTTACTTTGATTGATGAATATTGAAGGGTTTCTGATGAAGATTGAAGAATTTCTATTGGAGACTAAAGAACCTCGCACCAAGAGCACCAACCTTCAAGCCAGAGAGCAAATATAAAATAATTCAATTATTAAATAATTAGAATTTTAATTATTAATTTAATTAGAAGTTTAATTATTAGTATTTTTGAATTATTGGAAATTGATTAATTAAATAAATGGAAGAATTGGTGGTGTGAGGTGTAATGTGGGGGTGTGAGGAGTAAAACACTCTACCTATTCTAATTATTATTTTATTATTATTGGAATAATAAAAGGAATAAAATAGAGGAAAAGAGGAAAAAGAGAGATATCGAGAAGTTTTCACTCTGCGTGCATTAGAGAAGAGAAGAGAAAGAGGAGAAAAAGCCAAAGGTGTCGGAATTCGAAGAATCCATAAGGTAAGGGTTGATTTTGTCTGATTGTTATGCCTTATGAGTTTTGATAATCAATAGAGTTGATTAACATGTTGATCCAAATTTACCCAATTGCATGAAATTAGAATGAATGGATGTTATAGGATTGTTGGATGTGGTTAAATGGTGTTAAACCTCACTATTATACTGTTGTTGGGATGATTTTTGTGGTGTTGGATGTGTTGATTCATGGAGGAATGATGGGGTTTGAGTTGGGAAGCAGAATGCTGTCAAATTGAGTATTTTCTGCTACAGAACGCGCAGGAACCGGTTCCCAGTATGAAGGAATCAGTTTCCCTTTGTAAAACTCACTAAAATTGTCACTTTTGAACGCAGGAACCGGGTTCCCAGTACAAACTTTACACATGAAAATGACATTTTTTTCAGGAACCGGTTCCCCATTTGGAGGAACCCGTTCCCACTGTTACTTTTTGAAAAATACTAAACTTTAAAAATTCATAACTTTCAAACCGAAGTCCGTTTTAGTCGCCGTTTTGGACGTTGTTTCTTCAATTAAATACTCTATTTTATAAAATGAAGAAAATTATAATTAATGGATTTTATTTTGAAAAGAGTCGTTTTTCCGATTTGTGAACAATGGGAGTTATGGGAATGGTGGATGAATGAGTATAGGATTGTCCTGACAGGTTGAATGTGGAATGAAGCTTGTATGCTATTTTCCTATTGTTTATTCATGATTGTATTGATATCATGTGTTGTTATCGATGTTTTATATTCATGATGTTTGTTGATATCTTATGTCGTTGTTGATGTTGTATATACCTGGTAGTTGTTAATCTCAGTTGTTGTTGTATATACTGGTGATAGTCTTACTAATTGAAGGGTAAGCGTTTGGCATATTTATGCTTTGTGATGATTTATTTCATGATAGGTGATGATATCATGTTGTGGTTGATGATGGTTTATGATGTCTGATGTGGTCATAACCTGTGTTGAATGTTGCATGCTTTATGATGTGCATGCAAATACATTCTGGTGGTAGCTAATTCCCATTGTGTGGAATTAGTGAGTATTGCCAATAACCGTTCCCGGGTGATTATGGGTGGTGAGGCTGGATTCATGTCTGGTGATTATGGACGAATCGATGTTCGTGACTTAGTTCACTTTTTGGTACCACATACATAGAGTCTGCATCATTACTTGTTTGAATTATAACATGTTAGGATGGATTCCAGTGTTATAGTCTGTTGTTTGTGTATGACGTATATTTATGACTTGTGTATGAAGCAGATCTGATTATGCTGAACAGGGTGGACTGATGTCTTATGATATTTTATTGCTTTTGATGAACTTATAATGCATTTTAATTGTGATGAAATCTCACCCTTACTTTGATGATTTCAGATTGAAGTCTTAGCTGCTTAGGAGTTGGTGAGGATGGCTCTTGAGCTATGCATTTAGTTTATCTGCGTGTCAGTGTCATGCTCTGGTAGTTGTAACACTGGGGAACGTTTGGTTGCGAGTTATATTTTGAAACTCTGTTGTTATTTTGGTTAATTTTGGGAATAATTATTGATTGAATTCTATTCCATTTTGATGATAATTGTCATACCCTAATTCTTGACCTAAGATACCACCTTACATATGCATCACTGCATCACTAACAATTTCAGAACAGAATAGATCGTGCGTGGCTTCTAGAAGTCAAAATCAGGGTTTCTTCAAAATTTCATCTGTTCAAGAGATGATCAATTAAGGTTTGAGTTTCCACTCACCTCAAATGATCTATCTTAATCAATCATCAACATTTGATCTTCAGATTCCCAACTTTTTCTCATGATCTACCATGAATCGACCAATTAGGGTTTTGATCGAGGATAGTGAATCATTGACTTTCTGCTCAATGAATGACCTATTTGCTTGAAGATTGATCTTAACATCTTCAAAACAACATGTTGACCTAATTTCTTGATTCAAAACATTTCAAAAGTCCATGTTTCTTCATCAGACAAATTCTGAATCATCTGATGAAAATTCATCTGCTCAAAAAAGTCAAACTTTGACTTTTGGTCAAATTTTTCAAGACCAAACTTTTTCAATCATAAAAACATTTCAAATAACCCATCATGATCATAAAAAATCAAGAAATGTGAAAAATTCAACAAAAAGTCAAGATTTGTAAAAATTCTAACACTTAGAAACATTTTCAAGTGTTAAGAAACATGGTTTTGCCCCACTTTCATGGCCATTTTTCACCTAGATCCATTTGGATTCAAAAAAAACTCAAAACATGAAAGTTGTAGCCCTTGTTACAAGATTTCCAAAATATCCAAGAACTTGCAAAACCATTTTGTCTAGCTATACTTTTGATTTTGAAACATAGAGTTCCAAAACCATGGAATTTCAAGTACATGCTTCAAAATTATAAGTCTTTTTTCACAAATCTCCCTTCTAGAAGCCTTGTCACAAGCTAGAGGTATATTATAACTGATAAATATCAGTTTGAATGATTGAGGAAAGGATTGAATCAAAGAGAAAAACTTAACCATGGTTAGGAAAGTAACTTTTGCATTAAATGCAAAAGATTCCTTCTTACCTCTTAAGCAAGTTGTAAGTTTCCCTCAATGATAGCATTGCCATATCATTCAGATTTCTTGGCCTATAAATAGAGGTCATTTCCTCAAATTCAAATCACACCAAATCTATCATAATCAAACTTTCCTTCTTTCTTGCTTAAATCCCAAGTTTCTAAGTTTAAAGAGAGAATTTTTGCAATTTTTAAACCTTGCAAAATCTGAGTAAGTTTAGGTTTCTAACATGTTGTAAACATCCATTAGAAGTTGTTCAAAACATAAAACCATCACAAGAACTGTCCAAACTCAGAATCATTTTCAAAATTTCAAAAGTTTGCAAATGATGCCTTAACTTGCCATCTCTTAATTTGCTCGAGCTAGCTATGATTTAACACTTCAAAAACCTTCCATATACTTCATATGAGTGATCTAAATCATCATCCATGACCTGTAACATCTCCAACATCAAAATCGAAACTCATAGCAAGTGGCTGCAGTTGGACTTGGGTAGAGAGTTCCAGACCATTTCAAAGCAAGCATAACATTCAAACACCTTCCATAAGGTCCAGTGGTGCTGTAGCAATCATCAAACAACAACTGGAAACACTCTAAATAGGATTTCTATTTCAGTTCGAAGAGGTAAGCCACTCATACTTTGAACTCATTAATTTCTAACTTCCATTTCAAAAATGGCTTGGCCATTTTGTTTCTGCACCATCACTGATCATTAACCCTCAATCAATTGCTTAATTCCATAGCCATACACGATTTCATGATCAATTATTAGAACTAGGGTTCTTCGTGTTCTTGCGAAAATTAATCATTCTAAATTGAAAATAAATGAAATTAATCATCACCATCATGTTCCTGGGTTCAAAACGAGCAAGTTTGATGTTTACATCTTTTAATTTCATTAAGAAATGAAGAATTTATGAATTGATGAAGATTGAAGAAGATGATGAACAATTGCGCGCGTGATTTTGTTTCCAGAAATTCAAATAATTAAGTTTATAATATAATAACATGGAATGAAATAATTAAACGGATGTATTACCGCCCCAACGGTTGCCATCACGCTTTTCATGTCCTTTGCCTTGCCTATGGTCCAGGGTTCGAATCCCCCTGAGACCATTTTGTCATTTTTTCACTTTCCTTCATTTTTAAACATTTCCAAAGACTTGTTTTTAAATATAATTAAATGGAAGCGTGTAAATAACAAGATAAACACTTGGCTCAGTGGTAAAGCTTTTCACTTCTAAGCCAAAGGTCTTGAGTTCAAACCTCCTTAGGACCAAAATCAAATTTTTACTACTTGTTTTCTTCACCTTTTCTATCAAACTTCAACATTTTCAAAAACCAATCAAAACTTCTCATTTAGAGATACTTTTTTGCACACTTGTCATTTAATATACCTATTTTATGATTATGTCAAAAAAAATCCAAAAGTATTTTCTTTTGATTATATTTTCATTAAGTCAAAAATGAGACATTTTAAGCGTTTTTTAATACTTTTCAAAAGATGTTTTCTTTCAAACTTTCAAATCTAATCTTTTCAAAACTTCTTGTGAATATACTTCACTTTTCAAAATAATTTTCAAACCCTTTTCAAAACATTTCAACAAACTTACACACCTTTTTCCATGATCGACTTGATTTGAAGATAAAACCGAACCAGTTTTTTCCTCGAATTTCTTAATCGATCATGGGTCTCCCTCACGGTGTAAGTCCCAATCCTTTTATGTACATATTCAATTTCCTTGTACATATTCAATCATCTTTGATATTATTCAAGCATAAACAAATTTCGTTCCTTCGTTTTCATTCGCTTGTTTATACACCAAATCCATTGGTATTAAGAGAAGAATTATTCTCGGTGAAACTGCTCCTAAACCAATGGGCCTCCCTCACGGTGTAAGTCCCAACCCTCCTATGTACATATTCATTTCCTTGTACATAATCACCTCTTCGTGTACATATTCTTTTCCTTGTACACAACTTCGTAAATATTCAAGTTACACTTGCTTTAAACGCTCGTTTTATACACTTGTTTATATTTCCTTCATAAACTCCTGTGAGTACATATCACACACTAGTTCATGTAACTGTTCAAATATAACATAACAATTATCCCAACAACTAGGTTCCCCTATAGCCTCCTCTTGGGCTTTCTACAAGATAACTCATTTATTGAGTTAGCCTCCTCTTAGGTTTCATATAAGAAAACTCATTTACTGAGTTTAGCCTCCTCTTAGGCTTCATATAAGAAAACTCATTTACTGAGTTTAGCCTCCGCTTAGGCTTCATATAAGACAACACTCCCCTGCTGAGTTAGCCTCCTCTTAGGCTTCGTTCAAAAGAACTCCTCGTTGAGTTTAGCCTTCTCTTAGGCATCAAACAAGAAAGAGACCCGAAAATCTCTTAACAGCCTCCTATTGGGCTTCCAATACAAAGAATCACCCACGCTAGGATAGAACCCCGAGAGGATGATTTCCCGGTGAAATCACCTATAACTTACGATTGAAAGATTTTAATCAGTCAAACCTTTCAAAATGTATGTGATGAAATAGATTAGATACATTTTTCATTAAGATGACATTTGTCTTTGTCTCTTAATAACTTCCGTTTCTTCCACTAGCATAAGTGGGAACTACGATTGCTTTGACTTTCTCAACATCCCTTTGAGAATACGTAGGCACAAGGTCTCATCCTTGCCGAGCAAATTTCTTTCTCCCTCATACCAAACAAAACCATAGCTCCCTTAGATCCGAGCTACAAATGCTCTGATTCCCATTAAGGGATATGTATGCAGAAGATCCCAATGGTCTTTGCGAGCACAATAATAACAAAACCTAGGATCCCATAAACAACCCTTCTTAAAAATCCAAAGAAGAAACTTTCCCAACAATAGAAATAGCAATTTAAAACACGCAAACATATCAAACTATTCATATATAAAGCTATAGATAACTATATATATTTAGGGTGCCACATCTATTCCCTTTATATAACAATACCCCTTTCCCGGAATCTCCCCAATGCGTTGCGTCTAGTTCGCGCTAGTCGTAATGCATATCATATCAATTGAGGGTATTCCAGCTTTCCCCTTTTTCATAATCATTTTTCTTGTGTTGGAAATAATAAAGCTTGATGCTCGCGGCATCTTTATAAACAAATCAAAAGAGTAAATCGTTTCCGCTGTTTAGAACATGTCTTCTGGTTTAATTATTTTAATGAAGTTCTTCAGTAAAGCATGACAATTGTATGAGACTTTCTTTTAAATAAATTCTAATGCCCTTGTTTTTATATGTTAGCTCTGAAATAATTATTAATATTCGTGGGTTTTTTTAGAAGGGTGTTACATCCAACATCCCCATTTTATAACAATTGCCCCACATTCGAGGCAGCACACGAAACGTCATATTTTACTGAGTCTCTTAAGCTTCCCCAAGTAAAGATGTTTCTTTAAATCACTGACACGTGAGAGCTAGCACCTATTGGGTCAAACCTCTGCCATAGGCCCACGCGTCAAAACAACCAATATGTTCGCGACCAGTTGCTCGACTCCAAATTCGGCACTTACCAGTAAACACTTCCTCGACATAAGAAAGCGTCACAGCCATTCACTTGTGAACATCCTTTCTATATCTGTTCTCCCTGAGGCCGCGCGAGCGCAAATGTGCTAGTCGCGAAAGTTGTCGTTTTTCCCCCGATTGAAGAAAATACCCTTATGTATGAAGATCTACTCCTCGATAATCGAGTGTTGGGCTTAGGTTATTACTCTCACCCAATAGTAATAAATTGGGGGACTCCTATTATGGTCTGGGCCAACACTTGGCCCACATTCACTTAGGCCCAATCTAGTGCCTTAAAATGACCTAGAGGCCAACTTGCTCATGACCGTTGGGGACTTCCCTAATGTGCGTATTAGGGCAATGTGGCCAACAATAGTTTGACCATCATCATGCCCTCCAAGAATAACAAGTCAACACTCCTTATAACTCGGAGTTGTAGACCATGGAGGAGGCCATGTGCTGGACTCCATACACGTGTAAGCCCTGGAAGTCTTAGTGGGCTCGATAATCCAGCTTACTAAGCAGACCATAGCCCAGCGCTGGTGGCTATAAATACCCTTTCACTTGAAATGGTCAAATATTCATTCTCTTACTCTATTGTACTTGCGCTCTGATTGCTCTCTTTCTCACTTTGGCATCAGAGTACCTTGTAGGTATACCCCCCTCATTTCCAACTACGAAAGATCACTTTCAATTTGTGGGCCAGCGACAATATTTTTGATAAGGTACAATCAATTTTGCATCATATTTTTCTAATTTTAGAACCGGATAAAGAAAGTGTTAGAACAAAGTTTGTTTCTAAATATATATTAAAGTTTTGATGATAACAAGCATAATAAATTTTGTATGAATGAATATGATACTCTGACTTGTACATGTTTTCATTTTAAAAGATGTTCTGACTCTAGCGCAAAAATGGAAGATATATTATGCTGAGCAGAAGATGAAGTTAGAAGTTTTAATGAGAGCAGAACTTCTGATCAAGCATGCTCAAAGCAACTGCTGATAGAAACGAGCCTTAGATGTTCTAATGAGAGAAGAACTTCTAGAACACGCACGCTACCTACAAAGCTTCTGAAGTAAAGAATGAAATTTAACTTCTGAGAGAAGCAAGCAAAGTGTAACCTCTGATAAAAAGCACCAACAATATGTTCTGAATAAAAGATGTATAACAAGGCTTACAGAAGATCATGAAGTATTAGAAGTTTTAATGAAGACAGAACTTCTAGTTAGGCAAGCTAAGAAGCAACTTCTGATAGAAGCAAGCTAAACGCAACTTCTGATAGAAGTAACTTCTGATAGAAGCAGATAAGCACAATTTTGATAGAAAGTACCAACAGAATGTTCTGATAAGAAGATACTCTAACAAGGCTTACAAAAGATTATCATCTAAATATACGTCATCTTCTAAGAGACAAAACCTGCTACAACAACGTTATCCTACTAAGCTAAAAAGGATAAGTACTTGAGTGGAACAACTTCCAAGGTTCATTGGTTAAGCAAAATCACGTGGATATTAGCAAGTTAATTATGTTTTTCATTCTTCAAGACACGCTACCTCCAACGGAAAGTTTTCCTAGAAAGCTCTACATAAAGTCTTCAATTCAAAAAGGAAAATAACAACAACAAGAATAATTCTTCAACGCACAACAAACATTCATTTATTTTCTCAAGTAAACTCACGTTGCAAAAACAAAGAGTCATTTCTATAAATTAGTTTACTATACATTTGAGCTTCATTTATGTGTAAACTTCACTTTGTGAAGAATAACTTTTCTAGAAGCAATATTGTACATAGTCAATCAGAATTCATTTATCTGATAGTTGTTCCTTGAGAGACCAGTTTGGGGAAGTAATCTCGAGAGGGCTAGGACTAGTTGAGTCTTAGAGGTGTTAGTCACAATAGTTGGTTGTGCAGATTATTCCCTGAGAAGACCAGTTGGGTCAGTATTCTTGAGAGGGCTAGTGTAACACCCCTTCTAAATCACCCCGCGAATTAATATTTAAATCAGAGTTTAACATAAACAAAAGGGAATTACAATTAATTAAAATACACAAAACAATAAAATATCAACATAATGTCATGCTTTTACTGAAGAACATTATTCAAATAGCCAAATCCATAATCATGTTCTACACAGCGGAAAAATACCAATAATCAGGATCAACTCAAAATCATAATTATTCCCAAATAATTCAAAGAACAAATGAAATACGAAAACATTCTCAGTCAAACGTTCCCCAGTGTAACAACCTATCAGAGCATGACACTGACACGCGAATGCTAACTAACACAGCTCTAAAGCTCTTCTCACCAATCCTGAGCTGCTAACTTTAATCTGAAATCATTAAAGTAAGGGTGAGATTTCATCATAATTAAAATGCATTATAAGTTCCTCAAACAATATAATATCACAAGTATATGAATCCACCAATTCTAGCATAATTCAGATTTCAGTACACAATTGTAAACCACACAATTCATCATGCCCAACAACAACAACCATGAAATTATAACACTGGAAACCATCCTAAGATGTTACAATTTCATACAAATGCAAATGCAGACTCAATGCATGTTGTACCAAAACGTGAACTAAGTCACCAACATCGATTCGTCCATAATCACCCGGACATGAATCCAGCCTCACCACCCATCATCACCAGGGAACGGTTATTGGCAATACAAGTCAAATTCCACACAATGGGAATTAACTCCACCATAATGTATATGCATGCACAACAAAAGCATGCAACATTCAGTTAAACAGAATATGATCACAACATCATTCCATACATGATCTACACCATCAAGCAATACATGATCACAACATAATCGTGCATAAACAACAAACACAACACATAAGTGCATAATCCTCAATCCAATCAATCAGAACAATTCTAATCTGCTTGTCACATTTCTAAAATTGCATTTTGGTTCACAAAATCGGAAAATCGACACTTTTTAAAATAAAATTCATGAAATAGGATTTTCTCAATTTTATAGGATAATACATTTAATTTAGAGAATGCTGCACAAAACGACATTCAAATCGGAGTTACGGTTCATAAAATACGAGTTTTCAAAGTTGGAATATTTTTGAAAATAACACAATGGGAACCGGTTCCTCCTAGGGAGAACCCGGTTCCCACAGGTTTGAAATAGCACGCCCCCTGGAAAATGTATGGGGAACTCGGTTCCTCCAGGAAGGAAACCGGTTCCCATAAAAAAAATAGTTTTCTTTGAAAAATTTGAACTGGGAACCCGATTCCTCCCCAGAAATATGCAATTTTGACAACAGTATGCATACCAACTCAATTCCTATCAATTTCACATGAATCCAAACATCCAAATGCAATATAATCACACAACCAACAACAGTAACATGCAATATAACATACTCTGATCATCCCTAACGACCCTATAACATACGAATTACTCAATCCTACACAATCCGACACCAATTGGGATAATTCCTAAAAACCTAGAATTACTAAATTGAGATTCTTAACATACTATGATCAATTATATCACAATCAAAACCGATAAGGCATATTAATCAACCGAAATCACCCCTTACCTTGTGGATTCTTCGAATTCCGGCAACTTTACTCTTTTCCTCTTTCTCTTCTCTTCTCCAATGTCATGTATGATAAAAACTTCTTCTATTTCCCTTTTTCCTTCTTTTCCTTTTATTATTCCTTTTATTATTCCAATAATAAATATAAAATAATAATTAGAATAAGTAGAGCACTTTACTCCTCACACCTTCTAATTACTCCTCACACCACCAACTCTTCCATTCATTTAATTAATTAATTAAATCTAATAATTCAAAATATCAATAATTAAACTCTAATTAAATTAATAATTAAAATTCTAATTATTTAATAATTGAATCATCTTTGGGGTGTCACAACTAGGACTAGTGAGTCTTAGAGGAAGTTAGTCATGTAACACCCTATTTCCCAATACTAGTAAATATAATAAAATACGCATCATATATCACAGTGCTCCACGTTGGGATGTCACATAATTCAAATTCTCATGAAGTTTCAAAATATATTTTTATTTCAAAATAATTATTCATTCAGCGGAAGACAATTCAATTTGGTTTTCATGGCATTCTAGCCTCAACATCAACTCAAATCCACAAAGACACGTGGTTCAACAAAATTCATAGTTAAGATATGTAACAATGAATACAAATAAGAGAACATGTCAATTTCCCAAATTCTGTGTTACGTATCAGAGCAAGACTCTCTATATTCGACAAGCACACTAGAGACTCCAAGCTACCATCACACTTCTACGAACTATTCTCGATCACATGCACGTTACCAATATAAAGGCAATGGTGAAAACAAGCAAAGAGTGAGATATCAAACCATATAATTGAGATTATGATAAATAATATATAGTTCGAATTATATAAAATCACTATTTTGCGATCACACCACTATTCCACAACAACATAATTCAACTACAAAAACAACATAATTCCATCACAAAACAACATAATTCAATCATCAAATACAACGTCATTCAATCACAAAAACAACATAATCCGATCACCAAATACAACGTCATTCAATCACAACAACAACATTCTCGAGTGTTATGATATGCAACTCAACAAATGCAAATGCATGTTGTACCATCGGAGTAAAACTCCCAACGTAAATAATTGCCAGTAATTACGAGGCATCAAGGCGTAAGCCTTCAATGTAATCTTCCTTCCCCTAACGGATCAACATGGTTTTCCCCTCATGGTTCAACGTAATATGAAAATGTATGTATACAACCACATTCACAATGTCAACTTATCAACAACGACAACGAAATCACAATTGGCTTACAAGCCTATAACATAATCATTTTGCCCCTTACGGCCAACGTAATCATTTTGCCATTTACGACTCAACAAAATAAATTCATTAACACTGGCCATAGGCCTGTACGTAATCAACAAAAATCCAACCATCAACGTTACCTATCAAGTCTCTACCAACAACAACGTTCAATAACAATTTCCTACAACATCAACTTCTAATAACTCTCAATAACAACGAATTTCCATACGGAAAACACATCAATTCAGCAAGATGTCCACTTCCTATGTTTTCAACTACTTATTTAGGATAAATCATACTTTTAGCTATCCAAGGGTTCAAACGGCAACTAAATCGGAGTTACGGTCACAAAGATATGACCAAAATAGTGTTTTAGAATTATTTTTCTGTTTTTGTACAGTATGAGCCGATACAAAAGTCCTTGTATCGATGCATAACCAGCTTAAATCGACACAAGCTTCATATGAGTCGACTCATGATATTTCAAATTCTGTTTTCTGATTTTCTTCAGTATGAGTCGATACATAACAGGTTTGTATCGATACATACTTCACAATTTCCCTCTATGAGCCAATGCATTGTTATTTGTATCGATGCAAGCTAATTCTACGCTTCTGGTTTTTAACATCAGTACAACATGTATCGATGCATACATGCATGAGTCGATACATGCTTCACAGTTTGACCCCATGAGCCAATGCATTGAAGTTTGTATCGATGCATAATGTTTTCTGGCTTCTGGTTTTTAAAACAAATGCAGCATGTATCGATACATACTTTCTTGAGTCGGCTCATGCAGCGTGAAAACGCCCAAACACCAGTTTTCCACGAAATCCCACAATCCAATTTGGGATTTTCATCAAACACAACAACAACATGATACAAACAAGCAAGATTATAAATCCCTAACTACCTATCATCCATCATGAAATTCCTGGCAGCAGATACGTGATGTCACAGAGAATGTTATGACACAGTATCTGACACTCTGTTAACAATTCACACAGTAAATTCAAACAACAGTAAAGAACACAATAAATTGTTTACCCAGTTCAGTGTGTAACTACACCTACATCTGGGGGCTACCAAGCCAGGGAGGAAATTCACTATTAGTAGAATTAATTCAGGAATAAACCAACCAGTTTATTTCCTTCACTTAAAACCTACCCAATTCAACTTCAATCTAAGTCCTACTTAGACCTGAGTTCCTACTCACTCCCCCTCAATCACAGCAGTGATATCAACCTATTGATTAATTGAATTGTGAAGACACTCTTCAATAAACAAACTTGATTTTGCTTCAAAGCTTTAATCAAGAGACACAACACTCGTGCTTCAAAGCTTTGAGTGATAAACTACCCTTACAACCAAATCCTAGTCCAAAGCACTTATCAATTGATAATTACTTGGCTCACAAGAGTAACTAGAATTACACAAAATACAACCTGCTAAATCTTCAATACAGTCCAGAGGCGCATCAGCAGAGTAAGGGTTCTATTCCTATTATAGAAGCAGTCCTGAAAATTCAGTTTTGGGCTTCCATAATAATAGCTAGGGTTCACTTAATTAATCCTAAAAACTTGATCTTTTCAACAACCAATTTAGGTTTAACTAAGATTAACCAATTTAGCTACGTGAGCATGTAATCTAATAACATATAACAATAATAGAACAGCTCAACAAACTTCCTGAAAAATCTCAGGAAAAAAACAGATTCTGCAGAACAGAATGTCACACAGGATGTCATGACATCTGTTATGACATCAATCAAACTTCTGCAGAATTTCCAGCACAGCACTTGCTTCCAGATCTGAGCTGTACTAAAGCATCCTTATCATGTAGGATTTATCTTCAATCTCTGAATGTCATGACATTTATCAAGACATTGCTATAGTCTAGTTTTACCAAAAAGTAATGCCAACTTAAAACACTAACAAACTCCCCCTTTGGCACATTTTTGGCTAAAACAACTTAAGTCACCAGAGTACCTATGCAGCAGAAGAAAACAGACTAGTTCTAAGCTATCCTAAGCTTAAAAAACCAGCACCTAGAGAAGATAAATTCTACCCATGATTTTTCATACAATTTCCCAATTGCAGATAAATTCTACCCATGATTTTTCATACAATTTCCCAGTTGCCCACATTTTCCCACATATAAATCTCCATACAGTTTCCCCAATTGTCACACATATACTTCTCCCACTTTTTAGCCTCAAAGGGGCCAAAGGAACCAGTACAAATACCCCAACATTCATCATATATTATAGAAAGTACCATCACAATTAAGTTTACCGCTCTGTCAAATTTAATACAATCATCCAAAACAAAATAGGGAAATAACCTAACAAAGTTTAATCATCAAGGCAATAAAACAACAATTGACAAGCTTCCATCTCAAGTGCTCTCTTCTCCTGAAGAAACACTATGAAAGGAAGCATCTTCAGAACTTTCTTCAGCTCCATCCATCTGAACATCATGATCAGCATTACCATCTAACCCTTCATCCTCAACTTCCTGTGTCCTGCTCTAGTTGAGAGATCAGTTCTTCAAGTCTTTGCTTCCTTGCTTCAAGCTCTTTGCAGGTTGCTTTCAACACAGCTAAGACTGTTGCCTTCTGAGAAATTACCTTAACATTGGATGTCTCACCAGATGTCATGACAATGTCTGGGACATGTCTTCCTTGAAACAACTTGTAGTGAAATCCAAGAGCAGGGGCTCTTTTGCAGACTGTATCTCTGTCAACTAGTATATCAGGATATTGATCCATTATGATGCCACACAGGAGGGAGGGAAAAGCTATTGGTCCTTTGATTGCATAGCTTTCAGCATGCTTGAGGGTCTGCTCAAATATGTAGGTTCCATAGTCAAATTTTGCTTGTGTACCTACTGCAAATATAAATCTGCCCAGTCCAATAGAAATAGTTGACTTGTGATTGGTTGGGACCCAGTTAGCAGCACCTATTTTGTGCAGGATGGCAAATTTTACACTTAGCTTGCTTGCTGTGAGTTTTCCCTTCAGAGGCCATTGCTTCACTTTTTTGGCAGTGATTGTTTGACAGATCTTGTTATCAGTTTCCTCAAGGTCTGGCTGAGCATCATCTGATCTCCCCAAGAATCTGTTGACCACACATGGAGAGAACTTTACTTTTCTCCCCCTCACATACACAGTCCTATAGTCTGCAGACCTCCCATCACCACAACCACTTGACAAATTTACTATAAACTCTTTTACTAAAACATCATAGCAGTTTGAGAAACTCACAACTGTCTTCATTAATCCAGCCTCCTTAATCAGATTAACAATCTCTTTGCACTTAAGGGCACTCTTATTCAGCTCCCTTTCTAAAGCAATCCTCTTCAAGAACACATACTTCCATCTCCCAGCATTCTCAGGATGATGGAATGAGATGTTGTCAATAGCCACTTCAGGCACCTTGGGCAGTTTCCCAAGAGTTGGCTTCTTCCTTGGATGAATGTCTGTGACATTCTCCTCAACATCAAAGTCGAATCTTGATCGACTGAAGGTCGCACCTTCCTCTTCTTTACAACAGGTGTTCTCTTGGGTCTAGAGCCACCACCAACAGTTTTTACTCTACACTTCTTTGTAGAGGGTCCAGCCTTGGTGTTCTTCTCAGCTTTATACACATCTTCAACACCCTTTTCTTTAACAGACTCGGAGGCGACTGTTTTCCTTCCTTCTCATCATCCTCTTTGCAATGCTTGGATTGACATTGGCAATGAGGTCATTGTCTGAGAATTCTTCATCCAAATCAATGACAGGAGGTTCAACTAAATTTTCAGAATCTTGAACTGGAGACTTTTCAAGATTATCACCATTTGGTTTTTCTGGAGTCTCTTCTAAGATACTATCAGAAATGTAATCAGCAGGGGTTTTATCAGAAGCACAATTTTCTGAGGATTCTTCAAGAATACCATCAGAAATATTATCTTCATTAACAACACAGGACTCATTACAAGCATCATCAATACACACTTCAGAATCTTTAACTGAGGGATTAACAGTATTCTTGACAGGAGAATCAACAGGAGTTTCAGTATCAGGATCCATAGGGGTTTTCTTGACATGATCATCAGATGTCTTGACATTCTCAGTGACATCCGGATCACGCTAAACTAGGGCTAGGACTTTTGGTTTAGAGGACGAAACCCAGTGCAGTGGTTTTCGTTTAGGATCCTGGTTACTATCCTAGCAATGGCTTCAGAGGTCTTACCAGACGGTGAAGCGAGTGACCTTCGTGCATTCCTTGTGTGCAGTTTCTTGACCTTCTCAGGGTCTGTAGCCATTGCACGCAGAGGGATGACCTTCACAGGTTCAACATGCATGGCTTGCTTCCCTAATCTCACCATGGTAGGAGATGAAAACCGAATCTTGGGATGATGAGGAGGATGATGACGTGTTGT
Organism: Vicia sativa; assembly: GCA_021764765.1. Classification (NCBI taxonomy): domain Eukaryota; kingdom Viridiplantae; phylum Streptophyta; class Magnoliopsida; order Fabales; family Fabaceae; genus Vicia; species Vicia sativa. The sequence continues at coordinate 96,471,318 of CM038796.1, read as the reverse complement.
TGAGACATCTTGAGGAATGCAAGAAAATTTTCACAGAGGGCTTGAGAGTGTTTGTTGTTGAAAAGGCAGTAGAGACTTTCAAAAGAAGAAACTGAAATATATATATGCCCCTTCCTATTCTTAGACTTTTCAAAAACAAGGAGAAAATTATTAATTACTCCACTTAGAATTAAATGAAAAAAGTCTCTCCATTCCTTGTTGTGAGCAATCTTAATTGCTACAATTCCTCATATTGACAAATACCCGTTTGCCCTTAAATTCTCAAACCGACTAGCATCAAGAGCTTTAGTAAAATGTCAGATTGAAGTTCGGTGGCTACATGTTCCAATTTAATCACTTTCTCTTCCACAAGGTCTCGATGAAGTGATGTCTAATGTCAATGTGCTTAGTCGCATTGTGTTGTATAGGATTCTTTGAAATATTAATAGCACTCAGTTGTCACAAGACAATGTCATGACATCTGTGTGACATTGTACTCGATCAAGATCTGCTTCATCCGACCATTTGAGAACAATCGCTACATTATGTATTCACTTCAGATGGACAAGGACACACGCTTTGCTTCTTGAACCAAGAAACAAGATTGTTCCCCAAGAAAAAGCATCCTAAGTGCTTTTCTATCATCTACCATCAATCAAGCATCACAATAGCCAGACAGAATTGGTTCACATCCATGAGAATACAGTATCCCATAATTGCAAGTACCACTCACATACTTCATAATTCTTTTTACCTGATTGATGTGACTTACCTTAGGTTCAGCTTGGTATCTTGCACACACCCCAATAACAAATGCAATGTCAGGTCTGCTGGCTGTCAAGTATAGCAAGCTTCTATCATGCTTCTATACAAGCTTTGATCAACATTTTCTCCACTTGTGTCCTTGGACAACTTCAAATGTGTAGGAGCAGGAGTCCTTTTATGGCTGGCATTCTCCATTCCAAACTTCTAGACAATATTCCTTGAATACTTGCTTTGTGAAAGGAATGTTGAGTCTTCCATCTGTGTGACTTGCAGTCCAAGAAAATAAGTCAACTCTCCCATGAGGCTCATTTCAAACTCAGCTTGCATTTGCTTGGCAAAATGTCTCACTATTGTGTCTGACATTCCTCCAAATACTATGTCATCAACATAAATTTGAGCCACCATTATCTTTCCTCCTTCATTCTTGACAAAGAGAGTTTTATCCAAGGCTCCTTTCCTATATCCTTTGTCAGTAAGGAACTTGGTCAGCCTTTCATACCAGGCCCTAGGAGCTTGCTTCAGCACTTTAGAAGTGGTCAGATGTCTAGACATTGGGTGTGACATTTTGGTTTGCTTTCCAACCTGACACTCACCACAGACTCTCCCTTCATCAATATGGAGTCTTGGTATCCCTCTAACAGCCTCCATGGAAATGATCTTTTTCATTCCTCTGAGATGCAAATGACCAAGTTTTTGGTGCCACAATTTTACCTCCTTTTCATCTTTGTCCAGAGCACACGAACAGTTGGTGTTCTCGATTCCCACATGTGTAGCTTGTCCTTTGATCGACCTCTCATAACCACTTCTTGTTTATCATTGATTACAATACATTCGGACCTAGTGAAGTTGACTTTGAATCCCATATCGCATAGTCGACTTATGCTTATGAGATTAGCGATCAAACCTTTACCAAGAACACTCCATTTAGGTTTGGAACACGTAAGCCCAAGTGTCCAACACCTTTGATTTCTCCTTTAGCTCCATCCCCAAAAGTAACAAAACGGTAGAGTGAGGTTTGACATCTTTCGAAGATTTTGATTCGGTCATATGCTTAGAACACCTTGTCAAAGTACCAATCTTCCTTGGCGACACTCTAAGGGAAGTATGAGCTATCGAGTCTTCTTCTTCCAATGATGAGTGTAGGATACTTTGTTGACCTTAGGCTTGACATAAGGAACTTGATTAGGATATCCATGTAGTCTAAAGCAAAAGGCTTTATGTGACCAAACCTCCACAATAATGACATCTCCATCTTTGAAACTTTTCTTCATGTTTCTTTGATCTTGATGTTGTACCCAATGTTGTGACATCTGCTTAGACATTGGCTTATTAGGTTTGTTCTTCCTTTTGTTATCGAAATTTCTTTGCCTCCACATATCTGAGCCGGACCTATTTCTGTCTTGTGGTGTGACATCTTCTTTGACATTGACTTGCAGTGTCTTCTTCTTCTTGTCACCGCAGGTTTTTTGCACTTCATATCCCACCATGCTTATTTCGCATTACATCAGTGAAGAATTTCCTCCAACTTATCAGTACCAGATGTCAACATTTTGACTGACTTAGACATCTGATCAAGTTTGGAGTTCAACACTAAAATTTCACTATTGAGGTGACTTATAGTAGTTGTGTTTTCCTTCTTCTCAGCCTCCAATTTTGCATTCTCAGCCTCCAACTTCTCAATCAGCTTTTTTTGTTTCTCATTTTGCTGACATACTTCACCACTTTTTATACACAGCATCTTGTAGGTTTCAGCAAGCTCTTCAAATGTCACTTCCTCATCACTAGAATCCATATCAGAATTTCACACTTTAGAGAGAGCAGTGAAAAGTTTGGCTGCTTCTTCCTCAGATTCACTTTCTGAGTCACAATCAGACCAAGTGACAGCCATCCCTTTCTTTTGTTTCTTCAGAAAGGTAGGGCATTCAGCTCTAATATGTCCATATCCTTCACAACCATGACATTGGATCTGTTTGACTTCCTTTTCTTGACTTGGATCTTCTTGAGTCATAAGATCCGCTAATGTCGGATGAAATGTTCTTGACATTGGACCTTGACTTTGGATCAATTCTCTTGATGAGTTTATTGAGCGCCCAAGCATAGTTATAGCTTGAGATATCTTCTCTTCATCATCCTCCTTGCATCCCTCTTCAGTATTGGATACAAGTGATATGCTCTTGTTCTTCCTGTCAACAGTTTCACTGATTCCCATCTCATAAGTCTGGAGAGATCCACCAAGTTCTTCCACCTTCAAGGTGCTGATGTCCCGAGCTTCCTCTATAACAGTCACTTTCATTGCAAACCTTTTAGGCAATGATCTGAGAATCTTTCTCACCAGCTTTTCTTCTGACGTCTTTTCACCAAGAGCTCCTGAGGTGTTGGCAATCTCCAAGATATTCATGTGAAACTCATGAATGGTCTCATCTTCTTTCATCTTCAAATTTTCAAATTTGGTAGTGAGCATCTGAACTCTTGACATCTTCACCTTGGATGTCCCCTCATGAGTAGTTTTGAGAGTGTCCCAAACATCCTTGGCCAGCTCACATTGATGAACTAGTCTGAAGATATTTCTGTCAATTCCATTGAATAAGGCATTCAATGCTTTAGAGTTCCCTGCTAGCTCCTCTTCTTCTTTGTTCCATTCTTCCTCAAGTTTCAAGAAGAGTTCCATCCTTCTCAAGCTTGGTGGGATGTTTCCATCCTTTGTCGCCAGCCTCCAAGCTTTAATATCCGACCTCAAAAGGCAACCATACGAGGTTTCTAGTAATCATAATTAGATCCATCCGGATAGGTGGTCTACCTCCAAATCCTCCTTCCTTATCCATTACGCGAAACTATTATCCCTAGATCTCACCGAAATAACGGTGCCCGCCCGATGCCAATTGAAATTCGAGATCGTGATGTCATAGAGAATGTTATGACACGATTCGACACTGCTAACAATTCACACAAGAAATTCAAACAGAAAAGAACACAATAAATTGTTTACGTAGTTCAGTGTGTAACTACACCTACATCTGGGGGCTACCAAGCCAGGGAGGAAATTCACTATTAGTAGAATTAATTCAGGAATAAACCAACCAGTTTATTTCCTTCACTTAAAACCTACCCAATTCAACTTCAATCTAAGTCCTACTTAGACCTGAGTTCCTACTCACTCCCCCTCAATCACAGCAGTGATATCAACCTATTGATTAATTGAATTGTGAAGACACTCTTCAATAAACAAACTTGATTTTGCTTCAAAGCTTTAATCAAGAGACACAACACTCGTGCTTCAAAGCTTTGAGTGATAAACTACCCTTACAACCAAATCCTAGTCCAAAGCACTTATCAATTGATAATTACTTGGCTCACAAGAGTAACTAGAATTACACAAAATACAACCTGCTAAATCTTCAATACAGTCCAGAGGCGCATCAGCAGAGTAAGGGTTCTATTCCTATTATAGAAGCAGTCCTGAAAATTCAGTTTTGGGCTTCCATAATAATAGCTAGGGTTCACTTAATTAATCCTAAAAACTTGGTCTTTTCAACAACCAATTTAGGTTTAACTAAGATTAACCAATTTAGCTACGTGAGCATGTAATCTAATAACATATAACAATAATAGAACAGCTCAACAAACTTCCTGAAAAATCTCAGAAAAACGCGAGAATGTCACAGGATGTCATGACATCATTATGACATCAATCAAACTTCTGAATTTCCGACACACTTGCTTCGGATCTGAAACTAAAGCATCCTTATCATGTAGGATTTATCTTCAATCTCTGAATGTCATGACATTTATCAAGACATTGCTATAGTCTAGTTTTACCAAAAAGTAATGCCAACTTAAAACACTAACACATCATATTCCCAATTAGAGAGCAAGAACCCCACCCTTACCTTGGATTCAAAGTAGTTCAACTCCCCGATCGCATCCTAATTCTGGTCGAGTGCAAACCTTGGCCTCTTCCCAGCAATTCATCTATCGGTTCCTTTTTCGTCAAAACCTTTGTTCTTCTTTGTCTGCAATTTCCTTTCACGATCTCTTTTCCCAAAACCAAGGCCTTATTCTCTACTGAAACCTAATTCCTTCTATTTCTTTTTAATCCAATAATAATAATAATAAAGTAATTCTATTATTCTTAATGGACCTACTAATCGTACCTCCCATTCCGTAACTTCCCAACATGACGGTCCCAGCCCAAAAGCTTAAATAAATAATCTAATACTCATATTATTTCTACCACTTCCTCCATCCATCAATTAAATAGTATCAACTCATAAATAACATTCTAATAATAAATCTCCGATTAAACCAACTAATCAACTAATACCCATAATTCAACTCTTCGTAGAATAATTCCAATGAAATCAATAATACCATTCTTAATATTATTCCTCTGATTTACCCGACTAAAATCCGACTTTACCTTAATAATCCAAACACGCCTCTTACAATAATACCAACAAATCCAATCACTCAGAGTAATTCTCAAACTTCATCTAAATCCAATAATAAAATACTTCAATAATTTAATTAACTAATTAATTAAATTTGGGGCGTTACAAGTCACACCAGTTGGGTAGTGCACTTTGTAATCGTTGATTATAGTGGATTAAGTCCTCGTTGAGAGAGGCGAAATCACCTTGATGGGTGGACTGGAGTAGTTTGAGTTTCAAATGAACCAGAATAAAAATCCTTGAGTATTTAGTTTGTTGTTTGGGTAAAATATTTAAAAAGTAAGAAAAACTTATTCAACCCCCCCCCCCTTCTAAGTGTTTTTCCAAGCCTTCAATTGGTATCAAAGCTCTTGGTTCTGGGTGCACAATACTTAACTGTGTCAAAAAAAGATCCAGAAGGGAAGAACATAATGGCAACAAATCAAAGTAACAACAACACTAAAGCTCCAATGTTTGATGGAGAATACTTTTAATATTGGAAGGACAGACTAGAAAGCTTTATCTCAGGATATGATCCTGATCTATGGGATGTGGTGTTGCATGGTTACAAATATCCAGTAGATGCAAAAGGAAACAAGATAGATAGAAATTCAATGGAGAAATAATAGAAGATAGATTACTAAAATCATCACAAGGCCAGAAACATTCTATTAAGCACCGTCTCTAAAGTCGAATATGAAAATATCTCAAACAAAGACACAGCATATGACGTTTTTGAATCACTAAAAATGTCACATGAAGGGAACGCACAAGTCAAGAAGACCAAGGCTCTAGCACTCATCCAGAAGTATGAAGCTTTTAAAATGGAGGATGACGAGTCTATTGAGCAAATGTTATCAAGGTTCCAAACTCTGACTGCTGGTCTAAGAGTGTTGGGCAAAGGCTACACAAATGCTGACCACGTAAAGAAGATCATCAAGAGCTTACCTAGAAGATGGGCGCCTATGGTGACAGCCTTCAAATATTCAAAGGATCTGAATGCAATCTCGTTAGAAGAACTGATTAGTGCGCTGAGGATTCATGAGATAGAAATTAACGAGTTTGAACCTCAGAAGAAAGGTAAGTCAATTGTGTTGAAATCTACAAAGAAATCTAATGTAAATATTTTTCAGGTTGGAGACGGAAACTCTGAAGATTCAGAGTCAGAAGATGAACTATCCATGCTCTCCAGAAGAATAAACAAAATGTGGAAGCACAGGAAAAGGAAGTTCAATCAACACAGAAGATATGAAGACAAGGGAGAATCTTCTAGACATAAGATGTTCAGCAAGAAAGGCATCCAATGCTACGAATGCAAAGAACTAGGAAATGTCAGAAGTGAATACCCCCAACATACAAAAAGAAAAACCAAAGAAGAGATTTGAAACGAGAAGAGGAATGATGGCCACGTGGGATGATTCAAAATCCTCTAAAGCTGAAACCGACTCAGAAGATGAACATGCAAACCTTGCGTTCATGGCAACTATAGCAGATGACTCTGCCTCTGAATCTGAGTCAGAAGAGGTATTTTCTGAACTAACTAGAACTGAGTTAGAAGATAGTCTTTCAGAACTTCTGGAAACCTATAGTCAACTCAAAATCAAATACAAGAAACTCAGAAAGAATCTTGTATCTGAAATTGAGGAACTAAAAGTAGAAAACTCTAAGCTTAAAAAAAATAACAATAAACTCAAAAATGATTTTCAAAAAGCCAAACTAATTTCAAGCTCAGAAGATGCTTCAAGTTCTAAATAAATTCTGAAAGAGTATGACTATAGCTTTTAGAAGAATCTAGCTAAAAGCATAGATAGAAGCAAGATGGCTTCCATGATCTATGGAGTTTCTGGAAACAACAGAAAAGGGTTAGAATATAAAGCCCCCAGAGGGAAAGATATATATAAACCAAAATCTGTTGATGAAATGAAAATCACATATAAACCACTGCACAAACAATTTGAGTATGGTCACACACAACATTAAATACACATCATACTCTGAAGATTTTCATGCTAAACCAAAGTTCAAAAAGAACTTCTGGAACACTAACCATAAAGCACCCAAAAAGATATGGGTACCTAAGGAGAAAATAATTTATGTTGCAGACATCCTTAACAGCCAAACTGAAACACTAGTCATGACGGGAAGAAGATCTATGTTCCAAAACCTGAAACTTAAATCTGGAGGGGTCGTGAAGTTTAGAGGTAACCAGAAGGGAAAAATTATTGGTTCTGGAACCATTGGTAATGGTAACCTTCCTTCCATATCTAATGTTTTATTAGTAGAAGGATTAGCTCACAATTTATTGTTCATAAGTTAATTAAGTGACAATGGTTATGATATAATCTTTAATCAAAAGTCATCTAAGGATGTTAGTTAGAAGGATGGATCAATCCTATTTTCTAGAAAGAGAAAGAACAACATTTATAAAATTAATCTTTCATATTTAAAATCCCAAAATGTAAAAAGCCTTCTGACCATTCACGATGAACAATGGGTCTGGCACAGAAGATTGGGACATGTTAGCATGAGAAAAATTTCTCAAATTAACAAACTCAATCTGGTTAGAGACATCCTAATTTGAAGTTTAACTCAGAAGTTCTATGTGAAGCCTGTCAGAAGGGAAAATTTTCAAAACCATCTTTTAAATCAAAAAATGTTATCTCTTCCTCTAGGCCATTAGAACTTCTGCACATTGATCTATTTGGACCAGTGAAAACTGCATCCATTAGAGGCAAGAAGAATGGATTGGTCATTGTAGATGACTACAGCAGATTGACATGGGTAAAGTTCTTGAAACACACGGATGAGTCACATTCTGTGTTCTTTGACTTCTGCAATCAAATTCAAAATGAAAAAGAATTTAAAATCATAAAAGTAAGAAGTGATCATGGTGGTGAATTTGAAAACCAATTTTTTGAAAATATTTTAAAGAAAAAGGCATCTCCCATGATTTCTCTTGTCCTATAATTCCTCAACAAAATGGAGTTTTAGAACGAAAGAATAAGACTCTACAAGAAATGGCCAGAACCATGATCAATGAAACTAATATGGCTAAACACTTTTGGGCAGAAGCTGTGAACACAGCATGTTACATTCAGAATAGAGTTTCTATTAGACCTATTCTTGAAAAGACTCCCTATGAATTGTGGAGGAACAGAAAGCCCAACATCTCATAATTTCATCCATTTGGATGCACGTGTTATATTCTTAACACAAAAGATCATCTGAACAAGTTTGATTCTAAAGCACGAAAGTGTATTCTGCTTGGATACTCTGAACGATCAAAAGGCTATAGAGTGTACAACACAGAAACTCTGATTGTGGAGGAATCAATCAAAGTAAGATTTGATGATAAGCTTGGCCAGAAAATGCCAAAACAAGTTGAAAATACCGCAGGTACAGAAGTTCACATGCCAACTTCTGAAGATTCAGAACAGAAGAACCACTCAGAAGTTCTGGCTATTGAAGAAACTCTGAACAACGTCAGAACATCTGAAGAAAATTCCCACAGAAAATATCCAAGAATTACCTCAGCTCATCCAGAAGATGTCATTATAGGAAACAAAGATGACCCTATCAGAACTAGGTCCACCCTAAAAATAAATGAAGAATCTTTGTTTGGACTAGTCTCTATGATTAAACCAACTTCTGTAGATGAAGCTCTGAAAGATAATGATTAGATTATATCTATGGAAGAAGAACTCAACCAATTCTCCAGAAATGATGTATGGGATTTAGTTCCAAGACCAAATGGATTTAACATCATTAAAACAAAGTGGGTGTTCAAAAACAAGCTATATGAGCAAGGAGAAGTTGTCAGAAACAAGGCACGACTGGTTGCACAAGGGTATAGTCAGCAAAAAGGTATTAATTATAATGAAACCTTTGCTCCAGTTTCCAGGTTAGAATCCATTAGATTGTTAATTTCTTTTGATGTACAAAACAATATTACTTTATATCAAATGGATGTTAAAAGTGCATTCTTAAATGGTTATATAGAAGAAGAAGTTTATGTCTATCAACGTCCTGGTTTTGAAGACTCAAAATTTCCAGAACATGTTTTTAAACTGAAAAATCTCTTTATGGTTTAAACCAAGCTCCCAGAGCTTGGTATGAGCGCCTTAGTAATTTTCTTTTAGAAAAAAGACTTTACCAGAGGGAAAGTGGACACAACCTTATTCAGAAAAGCTTTTAAAAATGACATTTTAATCTGTCAGATATATGTTGATGATATTATATTTGGAACTTCTAATGTTTCTCTTGGAAGAGAATTTGCTAACTCTATACAGGAAGAATTTGAAATGAGCATGATGGGGGAGCTAAAATTCTTTCTAGGAATTCAAATCAATCAATGCTCAGAAGGTACATCAAACGAAGTATGTGAAGGAACTTCTGAAGAAATTCCAGTTATCAGAAAGTAAAGAAGCCAAGACTCCAATGCATCCCACATGCATCTTGGGAAAAGATGAGGTAAGTAAGAAGGTAGATCAGAAGCTCTACAGAGGTATGATTGGCTCTCTTCTATATCTAAATGCATCTAGGCCAAATATTCTGTTTAGTGTATGTTTATGTGCAAGATTTCAATCAGATCCCAGAGAATCTCACTTAACTGATGTTAAGCGAATTCTGAGGTATCTAAAAGGTACTACTAATGTTGGATTATGTTACAGAAAATCCAAAGATTTCAATTTAGTAGGATTTTGTGATGCTGACTTTGCTGGAGATAGAGTGGAGCATAAAAGTACTCTTGGAAGTTGTCAATTTCTGGGCAACAACTTGATCTCTTGGTACAGTAAAAAGCAAGCCACTATAACACTCTCAACAACAGAAGCAGAATACGTTGTTGCTTCTGTAATGCCCCAAATTTAATTAATTAGTTAATTAAATTATTGAAGCATTTCATTATTGGATTAATATGCTAGTTAAGCGGTTAAGTTGATAGTTGAGCGATAGCCGGTTTAATCGGAGAAATAATGTTAGAAATAATATTATTATGGAATTATTATTTGATTAAAAGTTGGATTTAGTGGTGGTGTGAGAAATAATGTGGGAGGTGTTAATTAGTTGGTCCATTAGATCAAATAATAGTATTATTATTATTATTGGATTAAAAAGAATTAGGTTCAGTAGAAGGAGGTTTTTGGTTTTGGAAAACAGATCGTGAAAAAGAGAAACTACAGACCAAAGGGAACAGGGGTTTTGACGGAGAAAAATGGAACGATCAAGAATTCTTAGAGTAACCTTCAATCCAAGGTAAGGGTGGGGTTCTTGCTCTATAATTGGGGATATGATGGGACGTAGGTAGTTTTGGTATGTATGATTCGCTAGGTTGTGTCATGCCGATGTGATTAACCATAGAAAATCACAATTGGAATATATGAATTTGGCTATTAGGAGTAAATTGTTGTTGTTGATTGAAAAGATGCATAATTCTGCTGTTAGATGATAGGTTGTTGTTAATGTTTGCAAAGAATTCCAATCGAATCGTGAAACCTTGGAGAAAACTGGTTTTTGGATGCATTTGTACTACATGAGCCGACTCAAGAAAGCATGTATCGATACATGCTATGTTTGTTTTGAAAACTAGAAGTTTAGAAGCATCATGCATCGATACAAGCTGCAATGTATTGGCTCATGGGGTAAAATTAGGAAGCATGTATCGAATCATGCATGTATGCATCGATACATGCAGTGCTGTTGTTAAAAACCAGGAGCGCGGGAACAACTTGTATCGATTCAAAAGGGCATGTATCGGCTCATGGAGGCAGGCTGTGATGTATGCGTCGATACAAAGCATGTGTGCATCGAATCATACTGAAGGAAAATGGAAAAACACAATTTTGAAAAGCTATGAGCCGACTCATACGATGTATGTGTCGATATAAATGGGTTTGTCATCGATGCATGGAGTTTTGTATTGGCTCATACTGAACAGCAACAGAAAAATAATTCTGGAAAATTGTTTTGGTCGTATTTTCGTGACCGTAACTCCGGTTTTGATGTCATTTGGACCGTTGGAAATCTAGAATCATGAATTAGCCTAAAATAATGTCTTCAGGTAAAGTAGGTGAGTTTTTGGATGATTTGTTGTAGTTTCCGTAAGTGAATCTGTTGTTGTCGTTATTGTTGAACGTTGTTGTAGAGGCTTTGATAACTAAGGTTGATGGTTGTTGTTGTTGTTGATTACGTCGGCCGTAAGGGGAAAAATGAATATGTTGTAAGTTGGTTTCCGTTGTGGATTACATTGTTGTTGTTGTTGTTTTATGTTGTTTAATTTCATTGCATACATACATTTACATATTATGTTGAGCCGTGAGGGGAAAAACCACGTTGAGCCGTTAGGGGCATGTTGTTTATGTTGAAGGCTTACGTCTTGATGCCTCGGAATTACTGACAACTATTTACGTTGGGAGTTATACTCCGATGGATCCACATGCATTTGCATAGTTGAGATTCGAATTGTTGATTACGTTGTTGTTGTTGTTTGAGTCGTTGTTGTTGTTTGAGTAATTGTTGTTGTTGTTGATGTTCATGTTGCCGGTTGATATATGTTGTTATGGTTGTTGAATATGATTCGCTATTAATATAATTTGCCATTGAATTTAGTGTTTGTTTGATAAATGTCATCGAATATTAGTTGTTGTTTATATGTTGTTGTATTGAATTACGTTGTTGTGAATGATCGTATGTTGTTACGGAATAGTTGCGTGTTAGCGTTGATTAGTCGTGTGATTACAGAATGGTGATATTATATGATTTCGAACTATATATTGTTTATCATAATCTCAATTATATGGTTTGATATTTCACCCTTTGCTTGTTTTCTCCGTTGCCTTTATATTGGTAACGTGATGGTAATGAAGGATGAAGAGTTAGTAGCCGTTAGTTCGAGTATGGTGTCATTTGCTCTAATACGTAACACTCGGATTAGGGATAAATGTTTTGAAATGTTTATTTTGATTTGGTTTTCTGTTGTTGATTCCGATTGGAGTAGTTTGAACTCCGGAATAATTAATTGAAATTATTTTGTTGAGAATTGAAATATTTCCGCTATTTCAATGAAGTTTAGATTCAGACTATGTTACGTTTATTCTAATCATGTGTTATGTATCTAATTGAATGAGCTATATGGTTTTTAAAGCATGTAACATCCTAATTTATGTTGTTTGAAATTTTAAATTTACTCTGATTATTATATAAATATGCCACAAGGAAGTCAGGGTGTTACAGTTGCTGGCTGCAGTACCCAGATGCTCTGAATGAAGAGTCAATTAGAAGATTATCATTTGTATGAGAGTAAGATTCCTATCTTCTGTGACAGTACTTCTGCTATTTGCCTCTCTAAAAATCCTATTTTACACTCAAAGGCAAAACATATTGAAATTAAACATCATTTCATTAGGGGCTATATTCAGAAAGGAATTTTAAACTTAAACTTTGTTGATACAGACCATCAATGGGCTGATATTTTCACAAAACCACTTTCTGAAGATAGATTTAAATTTATTTTGAAAAATTTAAGTATGGAAAATAGCCCTGAATGAAATTCTGTTCAATATCAATATAGTCATAAGTTCTGTGTTAAATGAATCTCTAATTAATTAACTCTTCAGAAGTGAGAAGGGAAGTTAAGTTAGAACCATAGCTAGAAGTTCTGAAACCCTTAGAAACGTTTCATTTCTGATTATGGTTAAAAGTTCATTAAAGTAAAACAGCTGTAACGTTGTAACCCAAAAGTTGAACAAGTGTTCAGAAACTTCTGATAGGTTAATTAACATGCGTGCTAGCTATTGACAAGAAATGCCTTTGTATCTGTTGAAATCGTTTCAAATCTCAAGAAACTCCTCTAATGTGAGACGCTACTTATGTGTGATGATTGCTTTGATCTTAATTTTTTTTTAATATTTTGGTTTTTTGACAAACCGTGAGTAATTTTTTTTATCAGAACTTCGTTTCTCTGTATATTTTTTTTCAAGAATATATTTTTTATTATGACAAAAAGGAGGAGAAAACTGAGATTTCGAACTGATTCATTATAACATGTTGCTGGAACAAAATGTCAAACATCTCCAACAAAATATACTAGTGCACATTTTTGCTTCTAAGTGATACAGATATACACAAGCTCTGAAAGAACAAGATGAAAAGAATTATGCAAAAGCTCAAAAGACCAAGTGCTGAAATCAATACTCTGAAAAGTGAACTCTGGATGAAAAGAATTATGCAAAAGCTCAAAAGACCAAGTGTTGAAAGCAAACTCTGAAAAGTAAACTCTGGAAGGAAAGAAAAATCTCAGGGAAGTTCTACCTTGCAATTTTTTCTTTTCAATATTTAGTTCAGGGGAGACTATTAATTTCAGGGGGGATATTTTTTTACATATACAAAATTTCTTAAATCAAAATCTAGATAGTTTTGTTATCATCAAAAAGGGGGAGATTGTTAGAACAAAGTTTGTTTCTAAATATATATCAAAGTTTTGATGACAACGAGCATAATAAATTTTGTATGAATTAATATGATACTCTAACTTGTACATGTGTTTATTTCAGAACATGTTCTGACTTTAGCGTAAAAATGGAAGATATGCTATGCTGAGCAGAAGATGAAGTTAGAAGTTGTGATGAGAGTAGAACTTCTGATCAAGCATACTCAAAGCAACTGCTGATAGAAACGAGCCTTAGAAGTTCTAATGAGAGAAGAACTTCTGGAACATGCACGCTACCTACAAAGCTTCTTAAGTAAAGAATGAAATTCAACTTCTGAGAGAAGCAAGCAAAGCGCAACCTCTGATAAAAAACACCAACAATATGTTCTGAATAGAAGATGTATAACAAGGCTTACAGAAGATCATGAAGTATTAGAAGTTCTAATGAAGACAGAAATTCTGGTCACGCAAGCTAGGAAGCAACTTTTGATAGAAGCAAGCTAAACGCAACTTCTGATAAAAGTAACTTCTGATAGAAGCAGATAAGCACAATTCTGATAGAAAGTACCAACAGAATATTCTGATAAGAAGATATTCTAACAAGGCTTACAGAATATCATCATCTAAATATACGTCATCTTCTAAGAGACAAAACCTGCTACAACAACGTTATCCTACTAAGCTTAAAAGGCTAAGTACTTGAGTGGCACAAATTCCAAGGTTCATTGGTTAAGCAAAATCACGTGGAGATTAGCAAGTTAATTACGTTTTCCATTCTTCAAGCCACGCTACCTCCAACAGAAAGTTTTCCTAGAAAGCTCTACATAAAGTCTTCAATTCAAAAAGGAAAAGAACAACAACAAGAATAATTCTTCAACGCACAACAAATATTCATTTATTTTCTCAAGTAAACTCACGCTGCAAAAACAAAGAGTCATTTTTGTAAATTTGTTTACTATACATTTGAGCTTCATTTTTGTGTAAACTTCACTTTGTGAAGAATAGCTTTTCTAGAAGCAATATTGTACACAGTCAATCAGAATTCATTTATCTGATAGTTGTTCCTTGAGAGACCAGTTTGGGTCAGTAATCTTGAGAGGGCTAGGACTAGTTGAGTCTTAGAGGTTTTAGTCACAACAGTTGGTTGTGCAGATTGTTCCTGGAGAAGACCAGTTGGGTCAGTATTCTTGAGAGGGATATGACTAGTGAGTCTTAGAGGAAGATAGTCACACCAATTGAGTAGTGCACTCTGTAATCGTTGATTATAGTGGATTAAGTCCTCGTTGAGAGAGGCGAAATCACCTTGACGGGTGGACTTGAGTAGTTTGAGTTTGAAACGAACCAGGATAAAAATTCTTGAGTATTTAGTTTGTTATTTGGATAAAAGATTTAAAAAGTAAGAAAAACTTATTCAACCCCCTTCTAAGTATTTTTCCAAACCTTCGTAAAGTTACAACAAAGTTGTTTCGTATTCACATTAAATAGTCTATAATACACAATATAAATGCATTGCTAGCCACCACTTGCAAATATTAACACTAAGAAAAGTATTCACAATATTCAAAAACAACAAATCTTAAATTCTATCTATATATATATATATATATATATATATATATATATATATATATATATATATATATATATATATATATATATATATATATATATATATATATATATATATTAAGACTAATTAGTAACAGACTCATTAATAAAAATAAAATAAGTCCATAAATTTCCTTCCTTCCTATCAAAGTCCTAGTCATGATATTGTCAAAAGTTATAATACACCATAAAGAGTTTATATGCAAATATTTTCACATTACTCTATCTTTTTCTTTGATTGCTTCATGTATTTTATGCAAATATATACTCAGTATTTATATTTTTGTGTTTTAGTTTATTTTCTCTCTTTTTTAATTTATGGTGACATTTTAATACACTAAAGATATTTTTTATCATTATTTCTTAATTATAATTCAAATTTTCATAAAATTATTTATTATAAATATTATCAAAACAAAAAAAAAATTAAATACAAACAAAAATATATTGTTTATTCAAGAACAACTTTGCTATTGATTCAAAAATTAATGTTAAACAAAAATTATATTTATGTACGGGAAACAGATACGTTGTTGATTAAATGAGCTCTAATTATATTTTATTAAAATTATAAAACAAAATTAGATATTTTTATTTCATTTTTTGATATTTTATTGATTAGTTAAATTGTCTGTAAGTATGTTATTGATCTAAATATTTTTATATACGAAAAAATTATTATTGATCTAAATATTTTTTTCTTTTTTAAACTTCTATTTAAAATAAATATATTATGTAAACAAATGCGGTAACAAACCAGAACCTGCGCGTACGCACGAGTTTGTTACTAGTTAAACATAATATTTGAACCACTCACGGTTACATAGATTAAAGATCTTATTATACCTCTATATTTGGTAATGTCAATTTCTATGTCATTCTCATTTTTATCTATTAGCGCATTTGACACCATGGATGTTGAAATGCTCTTCGAACTTTGCATATCGAACTTTTTTAGAAGCTCCAAGCAATACTTTGTTTGTCTTAAAAATGTTCCATCTTTCGCTTTCTTGATTTTCAATCCTAGGAAATAGGTAAGCTCTCACATTAGACATTTCAAACCCCTTTTCATCAAACTCGCAAAATCCTTGCAAAGGGATTAATCACTAGATCCAAATATAATACCATCAAGTAAATTTAAACTAAAAGAATATGGTTTGCTTTATCTATCATAAACAATGTTGTGTCCGCTTTTCCATAATTAATTCCTTGTTTTATTAAAAAATCCACTAAGGCACTCAAATCAAGTTCTAGGAACTTGTTTGAGACCATAGGTGACTTTTTTGAGTTTGAAAGCATAGTTTGGATTTTTGTGGTCCTCAAAACCAGGAGGTAGAAATACATTGAATTATTTGCTTATAAATCCATTAAGAAAAGTCAATTTAACATCCATTTGATATAATTTAAAATTAAGGCAGCAAGTGAATCCAAAAAGAAGTCTAATAATTTTAAGACGAGCTACGAGATTATACATCACCTGATAGTTGATTCTTTCTTCCTGATTATACCATTTTGCCACTATCCTTGATATATGTCTTGTAACTATGCCATTTTCATTCAATTTGTTTCTAAACACTCATCTAGTGCCAATGACGGTTTTATTATATGGACATGGAACAAGGTCCCAAAATAATTTAGTTTAAATTTATTGAGCTCTTGTAGCATAGCAAGGATCCATTCCTCATCAAGTAGAGTATTCAATACCCTTTTAGGTTCAATTTGAAAGATGAAAGTAAAATACTTATAAAAACTGTTAACCGAATATCTTATACTTACACCCTTCTTGATACCGCCTAGTACTTGATTCAACGAATGACCTTTTGCAACAATCTAATCTAAAGGCATCTCAGTTGAGGTCTCTTGTTTATCTTCCTCTTGTTCTCTTTCTTCTTTGTCTTCACTAATGTAATCTTCATTTATTGTTGGATAATGATTCTCTTTGTGAATGTTGTCATCAATCAAATTTTATGTTATCACACCTGAAACATCAATTAAATTATCCTACCTCGTCTTTTGGGTTGAGGTTTTATCTAAAGCTACATGAATTAAATTTTGCAGTTTGTGTGAGATCTGAAGGTAAGGAGATGAAACTAGAAAGGAATAGTTTAATGACTACAAAGATGAGATTCGACAATGAAGAATGTATTCAAAAAAAATTCTCAGTAACATTTTATTTTTCATGGCTTAAAGTTTAATTCATTACTTATTGGTGTACTGATTGTGCCTTTTTTTTATTTCCTTTAAATTTCTGTCATATTTTATTCAATACTCAATAGTTGTATATTTAACACTTAATATTTGGATTGAGATTTTTTGCGAGACATTGATACATTACCTCTATCTCATGTGATGGAAAATATCGAAACAATTAAAGCTAAATGTTTCATATAGAAATAGAAGCAGTCCCTTTCCCATCACATGATTTCCCTTTTTGCTAATCAAAAGTAAGATGAACATTTGCTTAATTGACTTGATTTTATTTTCTCATGTTTCATTTTGGGACATCACTACTGTACTTGGTTTTACTTGCAAAAATAGCTTGCAATGAGATAACAATACTCAAAGTTCTACACTTGGTATTGTTAGTTACCTAATGGCTTGAAATGAGAATAATAATACTCAAAGTTCTACAATTGGTATTGTTAGTTACCTAATGGCTTGAAATGAGAATAATAATACTCAAAGTTCTACACTTGGTATTGTTACCCAAAGAAGATTTCAAAAGGTAAAAAGGCTAGCAAAAGTTGGGGAATCTTAAATTTCTAAGAAGATAGGACACTTATTATCCTAAATAATGGAAAAATTAAAGTGGCCATTGAGATGGGATAATACACAGTGTAGACATTTTGGGGTAGGATATGGTGTTTGTTAATAGTGTACGCATTTTATCTTTTGAATATATTTTGACTTTTCAATTGTAAGTACATCTGTTTGTGCATAAGTGTTTCAGAGTTTCTCCAGCAGATCAGTCGGTTTCAATTGTTAGTACATGTGTTGTTTGTTTTTGCATAATTTTTCGTGTAGAGGTGTTTCAGAATTGTTTGCGTCTTAAACCAGTCGCGACATTTGCATATTCTTAGGTCATGTTAGTTTGTGTCTATAGGAGTGGTTGTTCAAGGAGTTATGAGGTTTTGTTGTTTGGAGTGATATCACCTCTGTTAGGTTCATGGTTAGGGGCTTGTGTGTTTGAAAGTCTAGTGGAGTTTATATTTGGCTTGCATTTATGTATTATTGGTGTTATAAGTGGCTGAGATTGTACGTGGATTGAGGAGTTTGGTTGTGTGCAGTTGTGTTTTCATTCAGGGGATGGAACGTGATCTTCCCTATCTAATCACCATTGAACCAATTAATAATTGATGTATCGCGTGCTTTTATGAGAATATTATCACATTCCTAAATAAATATAACCACATTCCTAAATGACATTTTTATTTGCAATTTAGTGACACTTATTTTTTTAAAAAACTCACCAAATTGTTGGCAATACTGTTGTTCTAAAGAATTAAAATTTGCATATTCATGACTCACAAAATGTCCAATTAACTGTTCAAACTCAATTTTACCGGTTTAGTTTGGACTTGACGTTTCAGATGTACAATTTTTGTCAAACTCTGATAATGAGGCACAATTTTGACACTAGAAATTGGACTAACTTTTAAAAATATTGACAGTGTATACTTGTAAATTATTGAGAAAATCTTATACTTAGAAACAGGGATAGTATCATTTTAGTATGTGCAAAGTAAGTAACTTAACCATATATACGAGTAAATGTCAAAACACAGCCAAAGGAACTAACTAATGAAGTAACTTACACAAATTAATGTCCTACGATTGATACCTTATCTTTAGACTTTCACTATAACGAATTTTTGATTTATGGTGTTTGTCAATAATGTAACACCCTATTTCCCAATACTAGTGAATATAATAAAATACACAACATATATCAGAGTGCTCCACAATGGGATGTCACATAATTCAAATTCTCATGAAGTTTCAAAAATATATTTTATTTTAAAACAATTATTCATTCAGCGGAAGACAATTCAATTCGGTTTCCATGGCATTCTAGCCTCAACATCAATTCAAATCCACAAAGACACGTGGTTTAACAAAATTCATAAATTAACATATGTAACGATAAAACAAATAAAAGAACATAGCAATTTCCCAAATCTCGTGTTACGTATTAGAGCAAGACTCTATATATTCGACAAGCACACTAGAGACTCCAAGCTATCATCACACTTCTACGAACTATTCTCGATCACCTGCACGTTACCAATATAAAGGCAACGACGAAAACAAGCAAAGGGTGAGATATCAAACCATATAATTGAGATTATGATAAATAATATATAGTTCGAATTATATAAAATCACTATTTTGCGATCACACCACTATTCCACAACAACATAATCCAATCACAAAAACAACATCATTCGATGACAAAAACAACATAATTCAATCACAAAAACAACATCATTCGATCACAAAAACAACATCATTCGATCACAAAAACAACATCCTCGGGTGTTATGATATGCAACTCAACGAATGCAAATGCATGTGGTACCATCGGAGTAAAACTCCGAACATAAACAATTGCCAGTAATTCCGAGGCATCAAGGCGTAAGCCTTCAATGTAATCATCCTACCCCTAACGGCTCAACGTGGTTCTGCCCCTCACGGCTCAACGAAATATGCAAATGTATGTGTGTGATAATATTAAATGACATACAGCAATAGCAATGTAATCACAACGTAAAACAACAACTCAATCATCAACGTTGACTATCAAGTCTCTACCAACAACAACGTTCGATAACAATTTCCTACAACATCAACTTCTAACAACTCTCAATAACAACAAATTTCCATACGGAACAAAACATAAATTCATCAAGATCTTCACCTCCTACGTTTGAAACTACTTTTATAGTATAAATCATGCTTTTAGCTATCCAAGGGTTCAAACGACAACTAAATCGGAGTTACGGTCGCAAAGATATGACCAAAACAATTTTTTCAAAGTTATGTTCTGTTTCTGTACAATATGTGTGACACCCCAAATTAATTCAACTATTAAATAATTATAAATTTAATCATTAATTTAATTAAAGGTTTAATTATTAGTATTTTTGGATTTATGGATTTAATTAATTAATTAAATAGATGAGATGTTGGAGTTGTGAAGTAGATTTGGAGGTGTGTAGAGTAAAAGACTCTAATTAATCTAATTTATTTATTTCTATTATTTGGAAAATAAAAAGGAATAAATAAAAGGGAAAAAGTGGGAAGAGAAATTAGGATTTCATTCCACGTACTTTGGAGAAGAGAAGAGAAAGAGGAGAAAAAGCCAAATCGTCAGAATTCGAAGATTCATCGCGAGGTAAGAGGTGATTTGATCAGATTATTATGTCTTATAGGTTTTGATGATCAATAGAATGAATTGATCCGTTAGGAATCTCGAATTAGGAATTTTAGGTTGTGTCCTAACGTTATGATCTGACGTAATAATTCAATTGGGAATGATAATAATGATTAATTGCGTAGGATGATTGTAGGATGATTAGAAAATATAATTCTAGTGTTAATTAGGTGTGAAAATACATAAGAATTATTGTTTATGTTGTGACATGGCTATTGGTGGTGAGTGAATCAATGGGAATTGCAAACAGTGAGGATAAAACTGATTTTTAGAGAAGAAAACGCAGTATGGATCGACACATACTATTATGTATCGATACAAGTGGCAAAATGTTTGAAAACCAGGAGCTGGAACAAAGCTTGTATCGACACAAAACCATTTGTATCGATCCATAGGGCAATTTTGGAAGCTTTGCATCGACACAAAGATGCTATGTATCGACACAAGGGAGTCTTGTATCAACACAAGATGATTATGGATCGACTCATACTGAAGAAACTTTTAAAAATGGAAAAATTATGTATGTATGAGTCGACAGATACGCATTTTGGGTCGACACAAGCCATGTATGAGTCGACACATGGAGTTTTGGATCGACTCATACTGTTTGAAAACAGAACATAACTTTCTGAAAACGGTTTCGATCATATCTTTGCGACCGTAACTCCGATTTATGCATAGTTGGTATCGTTGAAAAGCTTAGAATGAGTACTATCTATTAAAAACATTTTCAAAACCAGTAATTAAGATCTTGAAGAATTGTTTTGGCTTCCGTAGGAAGGATTCGTTGTAATTCGTGATTGTGTTATTAACTTTGTGTATACTGGTTGGTGTTAATTCTATGTATTAACGTCATATACTCATGATTGTATTGCTATTATATGTTGTTGCTGATGTTGTATATTCATGATGCTTGTTGATATCATGAGTTGTTGTTGTTGTATATACTGGTGATAGCCTTACTAAATTGAAGGGTAAGCGTTTGGCATATTTATGCTTTGGGATGATTTATTTCATGATAGGTGCTGATATCATGTTAAGGTTGATGATGGTTTATGATGTCTGATGTGGTCATAATCTATGTTGAATGTTGCATGCTTTTGATGTGCATGCATAAGAATTCTGGTGATGGTTCATTCCCATTGTGTGAAATTGAACTTGCAGAGCCAATAACCATACCCAATGGATAGTGGTGTTGAGGCTAGATTCTTGACCCGGTGGTGTATGGGCGAATCGTTGAGTGACGCTGTTTTCCGAGGTGTAAACGGAACAGGGTGTGAACTTGGTTCACGTTTGGTACCACATGCATTGAGTCTGCATTGCATATCTAATTATAACATGTTAGGATGGTTTCCAGTGTTATAATTGCATTGATTGTTATTATGTGCATTTTGAATCTGTGTGATCTGTATTGGTGAATGGGAATCTGAATATACTAATGAGGGTGGAATAATGAATTGATTGTTCTATTGTTTTAAAGAAACGTATAATGCATTTTAATTGTTGATGAAATCTCACCCTTACTTTGATGATTTCAGATTGAAGTGATTAGCTGCTCAGGAATTGGTGAGGATGGCTTATAGAGCTGTGCTATTTAGATAGTCCGCGTGTTAGTGTCATGCTCTGGTAGTTGTAACACCGGGGAACGATCGTTTTGGAATTTTAAGGAATAAACTTGTTTCTTTTGAGTTTAAGTTTGGAATAATTATGGTTTGAGTTTATTCCGGACTTCATATTATTTCAGCTGTGTAAAACATAATTGTTGGTTGGATTAATTAATGAAGTTCTTCAGGAAATGCATGACTACTGGTTTGTTACTTGGTCATTTTACAATTTTTAAATTGTGACACCCTTTCGTTACATTAAAACTCTGATTAATTATCTAAATCGTGGGAAAATTAGAAGGGGTGTTACAGTATGAGCCGATACAAAATCCTATGTATCGATGCATAAACAACTTGTATCAACACAAGCATCGTATGAGTCGAATCATACGCTATTCTAAATTCTGTTTTTCTGATTTATTTCAGTATGAGTCGATACATACAGGCTTTGTATCAATACATACCCTCACAAATTGACTCATGAGTCGATACATAGCTATTTGTATCAATGCAAGTTGATTTCCAACTCTTGTTTTTCTAACCCAGTGCAGCATGTATCGATGCATACATGCATGAGTCGATACATCTTTCACAATTTGACCCCATGAGCCGATGCATAGTAGTTTGTATCGATACATACAGGTTTTAAACTTCTGTTTTCAAAACTAATACAGTATGTATCGACACATACATCCTATGTGTCGACTCATGCAGCGTGAAAACGCCCAAAAACCAGTTTTCACGAAATCCCACGATCCAATTTGAGATTTCCATCAATCCCAACAGCAATATGATACAAAATAGCAAAATCATAAATCCCTAACTACCTATCATCCATCATATTCCCAATTAGAGAGCAAGAACCCCACCCTTACCTTGGATTCAAAGTAGTTCAACTCCCCAATCGCATCCTATACTCCGGTCGAGTGCAAAACCTTTGCCTCTTCCTAATAGTTCATCGATCGACTCCTTTTTCGTCTAAACCTTTGTTCCTCTTCTTGTCTGCAAATTCTTTTTCACGATCTCTTTCTCAAAACCAAAGCCTTATTCTCTACTGAAACCTAATTTCCTTCTATTTCTCTTAACCAAATAATAATAATAATAATAATAATAATAATAATAATAATAATAATAATAACAATAATAATAATATTTGATCTAATGGGCCAACTAATTAACACCTCCAATATTATTTCTCACACCACCACTAAATCTAATTTTTTAATCAAATAATAATCCATAATAATATCATTTCTAATATTATTTCTCCGATTATTACTCAACTATCAACTTAACCGTCCAACCAACATATTAATCCAATAATATCTCTTATAATAATACCGACAAATCCAATCATTCCGAGTAATTCTCAAACTTTCTCTAAATTCAATAATTAAATTCTTCAATAATTTAATTAATTAATTAAATTTGAAATGTTACAAATAACACTAATAAAATTATACAAACTACTAAAAAAATGGTAAATGGATTGATATTCACTATTTTATAAGAACAAGAACTATATACTCACATTTTGAAGAGATTCAATACATATATATAGATGGGCCTCAGTTCACTCATAAATTATAATAAATTATAAAAAGAACTAGTTAGTGCAAGTAAAACAATTAAATATGTGACTTCTTTTATCTGCAAACCCTAAACAACATAGAAGGAGTCATGAGAATCAACTTGGATCCAGGAATTTTAGGGAATCAGCTATCTTGATCGGAATCAGCTATCTTGATCAACTCGGTTATAAAAAATCACTTATTATTACTACCAAATTATTTTATATTATAAAAATCAAGATTAATTGTCTTTTACAAAAATCAAATTTTTTATTATTTTTTGTTAATAATATCATAATTTATTCTATTTTAATTTATTTAATTATTTCACGAACTACTATAAATAAGAGTAATTTATTGAATAAACTTTATTTCATTATTAAAAAATCAACATAGCTATGTATTATCTTAAAAGTATGTAAAATCATTTTTAAAAAAACTAGTAGTTTAAAATAGAAGGAATATCAAATTTCCTTAATATGTAAAAATAGTAACATTTATCCGATTTAATTTAAAGACTACAAGAAAGCAACATTTATCATATTTAATTTAAAGACTAATTAAAATAGGTATATTTTTATTACAATAAATTTGAAGAAATTTTTGTTTTCCAAATAAGACCTTTGGTCTTCCTGCCGACTAATCACATAATGGTAAATCAACTACACTACTCTCAAAATTGCTACGGACGAGAATCTTCGTTTACGTGGCTGTATCATCATTTTCGGCCTGTGCAAGTGTACTACTGAATCCTACCAGCACCTATTTTTGACTGCATTTTCTTCAAAAAGTTTTGGGGTTGGTTCTCTCATACTTCTCAGATCTGTGCTACCCCTAATGATTTGGAAAATTGGTGGAATTTTTGCCTTGTTGGAAAGTCCAAACAATGCAGTTTGCTTCTCATTGCTGCATCCATCTTCATTTTGTTCTGTATATGGGAAACTGGAAATAATGAGCGGTTCAACAATGTTTGGCCTTGCCTTTCTCGAACACTCCAACGTATCAAAACTCAGCTGCATATCACTAAGAAGAATTCTAAGGCTTGCTCCAATATCTCCATTGCGAATTTCAGCCTTCTTAAGGCTTTCAATATTGAAGTTAAACCCCTTGAAGTTAAACCCCTCGAGATCTCCCAGAATCATTGAGGTCATTTGGCATCCGCCCTCTTTAGGATGAATTAAATTTAATTGTGATGACGCATATAATCATAATGGTTTACCGGCTGCCCGTGGAGATTTATTTCGTGATCATAGAGAGAATTTTTATTAGCTTTTGCGGATAAGGTTATTTTGACCTCTTCGTATTTGGTCGAATTCGTTGCGGTTATTCGTGCCATGAAAATAACTATGGATAACGGGTGGTCTTCGCGTTGGATAGAAACCGATTCAACTCTTGTGGTCCAAGCTTTTTCAAACCCCTCCGTAATTCCTTGGCAAATCCAAAGGAATTGGCATCACATAATGGATTTTTTTGTTTTTAAGAATCTTTTCATATCTCACATTTACAGAGAAAGAAATTTTTATGTCGATTTTATGACAAATTTAAGTCTCAATTGTAACTCCCTTAATTTTTTTGATTTCATTCCTCTAAACATTAGAAAGGAATTTGTTCATAACATGCTAGGAATGCCTAGATTTTAATTTTCTTCTTGATGGGTCTATTATAAATCTCATCTTTATTTTTATTTTTTTTGAATAACTGTAATTATATAAATTCAAAAAATATATGAAGTACAAGGCGATAGCTCGGATCCAGCCTCCTCAAAAGACAATAGTACCTACAAAAGCAAAAGAAACCTGTTGCTTAAGTCATTACAAGGCTAACAATGTATTCTTTCAATTTCTTATTATACCATCCTCTATAAATAATTTTCTCCAATATCGTATCAACTATCTTTGTTTTATCCACACTGTTACCGTAACAAATGTCATTACGGTACTTCCATACCCCATATACTGTCTCAGTAACAACCAACTTAAAAAGCATCGCTGGCTTACTTTTGCCCCGAGCGGCTAAAAGAATCCATTCAAGTTCTTCCTTCCAATCTTTAGGTTTTCTCTTAATTTGCATCCAATCCGGGACATTGGACCATATCCTACCGAGTTCCTCACACCCAAATAGCAGATGGTTCTGAGTTTCTTCCTCTTGACAAAAACAACATCTTGCATTATCAATCAAACCAAACTTCTTCAATCTAGCTTTAGTGGATAGTCTTCCATGGCAAGCTAGCCATAGAGTTATTAAAGCTCGTGGCCTAGCAGGATTATGATACAAAAGATTATACCATGAAACTATTGGATCATCGGTACAAAGCTTACGATACATCTCTTTCATACAGAACCTACTATTATCCTGAAGTCCCACCCATGTGATGTTGAAATCTCTCAGATTATCACGCTGTTTAAGAATATTTTTCATAATCCAAGAATTATGATTCTTAATAACAACGTGCATTAGGTTATCTTTCCGCAAAAAATATGCATGGATCCATTTAACCTATAGGCTATCAGATTTGCCACTAATATTCCACAGCAGTTTTAGCATAGTTACCTTATTCCACAACTTGAGATCAATAATATCCAATCCACCATATTTTTTCGGTCTACAAACTATATCCCACGCAATGGGGCTTTTCCTGCTAGCTTCTGATCCACCAGTCCAAAGGAAAGACCTACAAATCGCCTCAATTTTCTTGATCACCTTTTTTGGGAGAGGAAAACATTGCATCCAATAGTTTGCAATTGCAAAATTCACACTTTTAATCAATTGCACTCGACCTGCATAGGTTAAGAGTTTTGAGCTCCAATGTCGAACTCTACCAACAATCTTATCTATGAGGGGCATATAGTGCTGAACAGATAATTTTTTGCAAGTCAATGGTACTCCCAGATATCTAAAAGGGAGTGAACCCTCATTGAATCTCGTAATGTCTAGAATAATATTTTTTGTCTCTTCATCCACACTACCAAAATAAATTTTGCATTTACTTGGATTAGCAATCAAACCTGTAGATAAGGAAAATTCCTGAAACGCCTTCATCATAAGATCAACAGAAACAACATCTCCTCTAGCAAATAGTAATAAGTCATCCGCAAACGTCAGATTTGTGATGCTTAGTCTTTCGCATTTCGCATGATAGTTATAGTCAGGATTCCTCTGCATCTGAAAAAGAATTCGATTAAGATACTCCATAATAATAACAAATAAGAGAGGTGACATAGGGTCTCCTTGATGAACACCCCGTTTAGCCTACATACGCTTAGTAAGCCGCCCATTAATGTTAAAACAATAAGTCACAGTAGTGACAGCAATCATGATCCACCGAACAAATTGGTTAGGCAAACCAATTTCTAACAAAATAACTTCCAACGCTTTCCAATTAACCATGTCATAGGCTTCCTGAAGGTCAATTTGCATCATACATCTCGGGGTTCCCGTTTTCCTTGAATAACCTTTAATTAATTCATATGCCAGTAGAATGTGATTATGAATACATTGACCCGGTACAAACGCCGCTTGGCTAGGACTAATAATGTTGCCCAAAATTTTTCCAAGTCTATCTGTGATAACTTTTGAGATGATTTTGTAAATCGTAGTGCATCCGACAATTGGTCTATATTCTTTCATAGTCTTAGCTCCTTCACTCTTTGGTACTAAAGTAACCAAAGTGCAATTGAAATCCCTATAAATATATTCATTATCAAAAAATTCCTTGACTGCTGCCACAACATCATTTTTCACAATATGCCAAGTTGTCTTAAAAATCTTTGCGCCATATCCATCAATCCCCGGACTTTTCAAATCTCCTATCCCATTAAGAGCTTTAAAAATTTCAGCCTCAGTGACAGGTTTAATAAGCATTTCCCTCTGTTGCATACTAACTTGTGGACCACCCCTCATCGCTTAAATGTTGACACTACTTACTGTATGAGTATTTGTCCCCATAAGCCCCGAATAAAATTGAAGGACCTCCTACTCAATGTTTTCTTGCTCAGTTAGCAATTCACCATTCTCAACATATGACATATTCAATCTCGTCGCATTATGTTTCACTTTCACTGTGGCATGAAAATAAGAATTATTCCCATCCCCCATTCGAAGCCAATCAAGTTTTGTTTTCTGTTTCAGGATTGTTTCCTCCAGCTCGTTCCAATAAATGAGACTGTCAGTGCAATTTTTCACCTCCTCAATCCGAACAACATTCATCCGGTCACCACTGAGTTGCGTCTGTGCTCGTTGTAATTCTTTGCTCGCCTGCATAATGGATTGTTGGACATACTGGAAAGGTTTTCCAATTCTTTTCAACACATGCTGCAATCGATTAAGTTTTATCCATAAGACTTTCATCGGGGTTCCATAGATAGGTAGTTTCCAGTTACGAGAGACTTCCTCAGTATAAGTTTCCAGTTCAGCCATGATATTAAGGAACTTAAAACGCGGGAAAGGTCGACAGGATCGATCAGGCCCTGTGAGGCAAAGCAAGGCATGGTCAGACACTCCCGGGGAAAGAATACGCGGATCTGTATCCATAAAATTCTGCAACCAAGCCAGGTTTCCCAGTACTCTGTCGATTCTTGAATAGATAGTGTCTGTCGTATGTTTATTCGACCAAGTATAATAGTCGTCGATACTATCTTTCTCGAACAGCCCCACAGTATTCATCATATTACGAAGATCAATATATTCTGCTTCTGTCACTAGTTTACCTCCAATTTTGTCCTTTGACAATAACACATTATTAAAGTCACCAAGTACAACCCATGGACCCTGTTGTTGCCCGTTGATACTAGCGATATCATGCCACAGTTTGCGTCGTGTCTCCAAATCGTTATGTGCATATACTGCTGTCACCCAGTATAAGAACTCGCCCACCTTATTTCGTACTTCACAATGAATTAATTGACTAGTGCTTTTAATACACTTGACATCTATCCTGTCAACATCCCAATTACACCAGATTCGACCATTGCCGTGCCTATCGTAATTATCTACAAACTGACCCTGCAGTTTCAGTTTCTGTCGTATAGAGGCTGCATTTTCCTGTTTTACTCGAGTTTCAATTAGAATCGTCATCGTAGGTCTAAGCTCTAGGAGTCGGGAGCTAATCTCTTTTAGCTTTCCACTTTTATTCAGCCCCCGAACATTCCATGCTACTAACATGGATCACAGTTCTGATGCACTAGATTGTCATTCAATACCTCTAGTACGTCAAATCCGTTATCACATTGAATGGTTTTCTACTTATCCGTTGCTTTATACCGTCCTCTATCCCTGCTACTTTTTGTGTTTACAGTCCATGGGCTGCTACTTTCTCCATTCCCTACATCATCAGCATGAGTTTCCAGCCAATCTGGTGTGGTTGGTCGACCTGCTTGAATGCTACTTGGGATGGATTTTGCAGATTTTTCAGGGGCTATAACTGTCTGCTCAGCCTGCTTCTTTATTTGCCAAATTTTTCTTGGCCTTTCCACTCCACATTTGTGACCAAAACTCTGGCATTTATCACAGAAAATTGGTTTCCATTCATACTCAACCAGTTGTTTCCGTTTGTTCCCCTCAGCATCTTTGATTGTTACTTCCTGCACCATTTTTTGTGTGACATCAACCTCAACGAGTAATCTCGCATACGAATCTCATCCTTTTTGTAATGTTTCCTTTTTTATATACAAGATTTCATTAAAAAAAACACTACTCTCATTAAATTTGAATATTAAAATTTTAAATCTCTTAAATTATAGGTATTGATATTAAATAAATATTTTAGACTAGTCTTCTTTAACCTTTCAACCTGGAATTACACACACCATTTCAACCTGGAATTACACCCACCCAAGAACTTGTAAAAAATAACCAAAGATTTTCAGCCATAAACAATATTGAAAGTTTCAAATTTAAAGGTTTAAAGAAATTATTATCAACTGAGTTTCAATATTATCTTCAATTAAAAATGTATAAACTAATCTCTAAATTGATAATTTTAAAAATGCTAAGCATAATGAAACATCAAATGTCAAATTAAAGGTATAATAATATTGAGAAAATGATTTTTTTTCAATGTACATTTTATTATTTGTTTCAAAATTGGTCATAGTGTTCTTGAAGGAAGATGATGAATTGTGAAAAAAATGTGTTTTTGGTTTGAGAGTAGAAAATGTACAATTGCAGAAGAAATCAAGAGATGATAATGGTTTATTAAATATTACATTTTAAAGGGGTATATTTATAATTATATAAATTAATTGATTAATTAAATAAAATATTATTTTCTTAATGATATGGTTAGTGAAATACATTTGCCAAATTTTAAATAGTGACATTCAAGTTGGGTAAGTTTATCTATGGGTGAGAGGGCATGAACATCTTAAAGGCTTGGAAAAACACTTAGAAGGGTGGGGGTTGAATAAGTTTTTCTTACCTTTTAGATCTTTTACCCAAACAATAAATAAAATACTCAAATATTTTTATCCTGGTTCGTTTGAAACTCAAACTACTCCAGTCCACCCGCCAAGATGATTTTGTCTCTCTCAACGAGGACTTAATCCACTATAATCAACGATTACAGAGTGCACTACCTAGCCAGTGTGACTAACTTCCTCTAAGACTCACTAGTCCTAGCCTTCTCAAGAATTCTGACCTAACTGGTCTTCTCAAGGAACAAACCGAACAACCAACCGTTGTGACTAACACCTCTAGGACTCAACTAGTCCTAGCCCTCTCAAGAATTCTGACTCAAACTGGTCTTCTCAAGGAACAACTATCAGAATGTAAATTCTGACTGACTGTTTACAATAATACTTCTAGAAAAGCTATTCTTCACTAAGTGAAGTTTACACACAAATTGAAGCTCAATGAATAGTAAACTAATTTACAAAAAATAATCTTTGTACTTGCAGCGTGAGTTTACTTGGAAATAGTTTTTGCAAGCTGTTGGAAGTTGATGTAAGTTATTCGTACAGTGTTCTCTTGTAAAATCATTGAATTCTTCTTTGAATTTGAATTCTTAAATAGAGCTTCCCGAATCTATCTGTTGCTAGTAGCGTGTCTTGGATAATGGAAAAAAGTAATTATGACTTTGCTTAGATTCACGTGACTTGCTTAACTTTACGTGATTTGCTTGCTAAATATTTTTTGGAAGTTGAACCACTCAAGTATTTCTTTTCTTCGCTTAGTGGGTTTACGTTATTGTTGGCAGGTTTTGTCTTTTAGAAGATAACGTTCATATTGATAATGATCTTTTAAATATTTGCTCAACAGAACTTCTGTTGGTGCTTCCATCAGAAGTTGCGCTTGCTTGCTTCTATCAGAAGTTGCTTCTATCAGAAGTTGTGTTGTGCTTGCTTCTATCAGAAGTTCTGTCTTCATTAGAACTTCTAATACTTCATGATCTTCTGTTAGCCTTGTTAACATTTTCTATTCAGAACGTATTTTTGGTGCTTCTTATCAGAGGTTGCACTTTGCTTGCTTACATCAGAAGTTGTATTTTATTCTTTACTTCAGAAGCTTTCTTTAGCGTGTCTTCCAAAAGTTCTCGCTCAGAACTTCTAAAGCGTGTTTCTATCAGCAGTTGCTACGAGCGTGCTTGATCAGAGGTTCTGTCTCATTCGAACTTCTAAAGAGTGTTTCTGTCAGCAGTTGCTTTGAGTGCGCTTTGCCCAGAAGTTCTGCTCTCATTAGAACTTCTAACTTCATTTTCTGCTCAGCATGATATATTTTCCATTTTTACGCGAGAGTCAGAACATCTTCTGAAATGAAACATGTACACGTCAGAGTATCATATTCATTCATACAAAATTTATTATGCTTGTTATTATCAAAACTTTAATATATATTATTAGAAAAAAACTTTGTTCTAACAATCTCCCCCTTTTTGATGATGACAAAACTATCTAGATTTTGATTTAAGAAATTTTGTATATGTAAAAAAAATATCTCCCCCTGGGATTAATAATCTCCCCCTGAAATTAATAGTCTCCCCCTGAACTGAATATTGAAAAGAAAACAATTGCAAGGTAGAACATCCCTGAGTTTTTCTTTTCTTCCAGGGTTTACTTTTCAGAGTTTGCTTTCAGCACTTGGTCTTTTGAGCTTCTAGAGTATACTTTTTCAGAGTTTGCTTTCAGCACTTGATCTTTTGAGCTTCTGCTTAATTCTTTTCATCTAGAGTTTACTTTTCTATATCACTTAGAAGCGAAAAAGTACACTTGCATATTTTGTTAGAAATGTTTGACATTTTGTTCTAGCAACATGTTATAGTGAATCAGTTCAAAATCTCAGTTTTCTCCCCCTTTTTGTCATAATAAAAAAAAATTATTAAAAAAAAAGGTAAAGTGAAATGAAGTTCTGATGACTTTTAAAAATAGTTACTGAAGGTTTGTCACAAACCAAAATATTTAAAAATTTAAGAGCAAAGCAGTCATCACTCATAAGTAGCATCTGACACTGGAGGGATTTCTTGAGATTTGAAAAAATATCAACAGTTACTAAGAAATTTCTTGTCAATAGCTAGAACGCAAGTTAAGTAACCTATCAGAAGTTTCTGAACCCGTGTTCAACTTCTAGGTTACAGCGTTACAACTGTTTTATTTTAATGAACTTCTGACCATAATCAGAACTTGAAACGTTTGAAGATTTCAGAACTTCTAGATATGGTTTCTAACTTAACTTCTCTTCTCACTTTTGAAGAGTTAATTAGTTAGAGGTTCATTTAATACATAACTTCTAACTAAATTGATATTGAACAAAATTTCATTTAGGGAAATTTTCCATACTTCAATTTTTTAAAATAAATTTAAACCTATCTTCAGAAAGTGGTTTTGTGAAAATATCAGCCAATTGATGGTCTGTATCAACAAAGTTTAAATTCAAAATTCCTTTATGAATATAGTCCCTAATGAAATGATGTTTAATTTCAATATGTTTTGCCTTTAAGTGTAAAATAGGATTTTTAGAAAGGCAAATAGCAGAAGAACTGCCACAGAAGATAGGGACCTTACTCCTATACAGATGATAATCTTCTAATTGACTATTCATCCAGAGCATCTGGGTACTACAGTCAGCAGTAGCAACGTATTCTGCTTCTGTTGTTGAGAGTGCTATAGTGGCTTGCTTCTTGATGTACCATGATATCAAGTTGTTGCCCAGAAATTGACAACTTCCAGAAGTACTTTTACGTTCTACTCTATCTCCAGCAAAATCAGCATCGCAAAATCCTACTAAATTGAAATCTTTGAATTTTCTGTAACATAATCCAACATTAGTAGTACCTTTCAGATACCTTAGAATTCTCTTAACAATAGTTAAGTGATATTCTCTAGGATCTGATTGGAATCTAGCACATAAACATACACTGAACAAAATATTTGGCCTAGATGCAGTTAGATATAGAAGAGAGCCAATCATAACTTTGTAGAGCTTCTAACCTACCTTCTTACTTACCTCATCTTTTTCCAAGATGCATTGGAGTCTTGGCTTCTTTACTTTCTGACAACTGGAATTTCCTCAGAAGTTCTTTCACATACTTCGTTTGATGTATGTAGGTACCTTATGAGCATTGATTGATTTGAATTCCTAGAAAGAATTTTAGCTCCCCCATCATGCTCATTTCAAATTCTGCCTGCATAGACTTAGCAAATTCTCTTCCAAGAGAGACATTAGAAGTTCCAAATATAATATCATCAACGCATATCTAGAAGATTAAAATGTCATTTTTAAAAGATTTTCTGAATAAGGTTGTGTCCACTTTCCCTCTGGTAAAGTCTTCTAGAAGAAAATTACTAAGGCGCTCATACCAAGTTCTGGGAGCTTGTTTTAAACCATAAAGAGATTTTTTTTAATTTAAGCACATGTTCTAGAAATTTTGAATCTCCAAAACCAGGAGGTTGACGGACATAAACTTCTTCTTCTATATATCCATTTAAAAATTCACTTTTAACATCCATTTGATATAAAGTAATATTGTTTTGTACAACAAAAGAAATTAATAATCTAATGGATTCTAACCTGGAAAATGGAGTAAAAGTTTCATTATAATCAATACCTTCTTGCTATCGTGCTTTGTTTCTGACAACTTCTCCTTGCTCATTTAACTTGTTTCTGAACACCCACTTTGTTCATATGATGTTAAATACTTTTGGTCTTGGAACTAAATCCCATACGTCATTTCTGGAGAATTGGTTGAGTTCTTCTTCCATGGCTATAATCCAATCATTATCTTTCAGAGCTTCATCTATAGAAGTTGGTTCAATCATGAAGAGTAGTCCAAGCAGCGATTCTTCATTTATTTTAAGGGTGGACCTAGTTCTGATATGGTCATTTTTCTTTCCTATAATGACATCTTCTGGATGAGCTGAGATAATTCTTGGATATTTTCTATGGAAAGTTTCTTCAGAGGTTCTAACGTTGTTCATATTTTCTTCAGTAGTCAGAACTTCTGGGTGGCGCTTCTATTCTGAGTCTTCAGAAGTTGGCATGTGAACTTCTGAGTTTTCCTTCTATGCTGTTCCGTTAGAGTTTGGCAATAGAACTTCTGTACCTGCATTATTTTCAACTTGCTTTGGCATTTGCTGGCCAAGCTTATCATCAAATATTACTTTGATTGATTCCTCCACAATCAGAGTTTCTGTGTTGTACACGCTATAGCCCTTTGAGCGTTCAGAGTATCCAAGCAAAATACACTTTTGTGTTTTAGAATCAAACTTGTTCTAACAATTCTTCTAAATTCTGAAGAGAAGTTAACTTAAACATTCATATAAAACAGATGTATTGTAACAGAAGATAGGGAGTCTTACATATGATAATCTTTTGGTTGAGTTTTCATCCATAACTTATGAGTTGTACTCTTATTTTGTTTCTTCAGAAGTTGAGAACTGAACATCTGTTCAATTTTCCATAGTTCCAAAGATTCTGAAAATTATGCAACTTCTGAGTGTGATCTTGTCATACCCCAAAATTTGCCCTCCATTCTCTCAAGATATTCCATACATCCATACTCAAGGATTCCTCAAGGGTTGATCAGACAAACTCTCTCCTAGATAATCAACCCAAACTAGGGTTTGGCATTTCTCAGGCCAAGATGGGCTTCAAACATCTCCAATGGTCCTCATGCCTCCTCATATGCTTCAAAGATTCTCCATGTCAAGTTTCAAGCCTTACAAGTCAAGTTTCCTCAGACAATTGCTCAGATGGTTGAAAATCGGGTGTATTGGACAAAAAGTCAACTGTGGTCAACATACAGTCAAACTTCATGATTTTTGGTCAACATCCTCATTTTGAAGTTACATTCATCATTTGATCAAGGGTTGATCATGATTCATCAAGAAAACTCAAGATTTGCTCAAAAGTCAAACTTTCTAAATTAGGGTTTCTAGGTGAAAGGTCAACTGAACTTTGGCTGATCATAACTTTCTCATACTTTCTCAGAAATTTTTCCACCACCTCTTGTTTTGAAGGAAATTCAATTCTCTACAACTTCATGTCTCACAAGAATGGTCAAAAAATGCTTCATTTGAGAGGTATGGCTCAAAACATTACAGGTCATTTTCAAAGTCAACAAAAAGTCAACTTTTTGTTTTGAAGATATATTGAGCATGGAAACTCCAATTGAGATTAGACCAAAAGGGTTGGTTAGAGGACTCTTAGAGCTTTCCAAAAAGTCCAAGAACACTCAAAAATGTGGAAAATTGAGCAAGATAAACCATTCACAAGTTGGGCAATTTTGACAATTGCACAAAAGGACATTTTGGTCAAAATGCAAAATTTTCCAAATGGGCCTAAAATCTTTTGATCCAAACTTGTTCATGACATTATTCTTGACCCATAAATGCTTAGCCATGGCAATTTTCTATTTTATTGATTTAATTTTGGATTTTAAACCATTTAATTCCAAATTAAATTATATAAAATATGAAAATAAATTATTTTTTTAAATGGAATGATTTTATATCATGCTTGGAGTCCAAGAAAGCCCATAATCCTTACCAAATTCGTGCTAGCCTTGGCATTCATGAGAAAATCAAATTTTTTCAAAGATTTGATTTGTTTTAAATGGAAAAATATTGCACATTGATTGATGAATCCTTTTTCACTCTTTTTTCTCTCCAAATTGCCTCTATAAATACTCAGCATTGTGTACAAGCATGAGGACAAAACCCTAGCTCAAGCCAAACCCTTGTTTTTGCAAAAATTTTCAAGAAACTTGTGAAAATCGAATTCTTAAAAGCATCCACTTTCAGCCTCTCTTAGCCATCCAATCGTGCTCTAAGGGTAAGTATGAGTAAGTCTGCATCAAAAACAATGATCAAAACAAGCTGAATCGATGCATATACATACATACATATTCAATATTTTCTTGATTTTGCACTTTTATTATCTGCACGTTTCCATGGATTCTAATGCTTTTATCATGATCATGAGATGTCAAGGATTCGATCTGGGCAATCGCTGCTGAGTTTGAACGTTAGAATTGTGAGATGCCATGTCTAGGGTATTTCGAACTGTCGAGCTTCGAATCAATAGCTACAGGTATTTTCAATCGAAACTGAGACCACCATTGGACTCAGGGGGTCTGATTTAGGGGGACAGGGTCCTTCTTTCTTGTTTATCGCTCGTGTTTTGCGGGTTGAGATTTGAGATCGCCGGAGAGGCGGAGGGGCTCGGCGTCGTTGACCTCATGTGGACCGGCGAGGGATTGCGTGGCCATTCTGCGCGTTTTGATTCGTCTGTGCATTCCACCTGGGCCCCACGCGTGCTGACTTTGATTTTCAAACATACCCAGGATGTGTCATCCTTCATAAACATTTGTTTTCCACTTTCCCAACATCAAATGACAGATGGCGTGGTGGTTAAGACATCCACTGTTCCCAGATGCTCTCAAAGGATACCGGTTCGAGCCAGCCTGAGTCCTGGTTTTGCATTCTTTTACAACTTTGCACTATTTTCTTATTTTCTACATTTTTCTTAATTATTTAATATTTTCATATTATTTTAATTTCTTTTCACAATTTTATTTCTGCATTAAAAATCATCAAAAATTATTTTCTTTTTTACATTATTTTCAGAAAATCTTTATTTAATTTATAAAATTAAAAAATATAATTTTGCATGCATATTTATTTTTATTCATAATTTTGCATTTTAATTACTTATAATTCATTTTAAATTACCAAATTGCACCTAAAAAATCCCAAAAAATTATTTTAGCATATTTATCTTATTTCCAGCATGTCATATTTTTCTTATTTTAAAATTTGCATTTTCACTAACATTTTCCTCTTATTCGATTTCATCATATTTTCCGATTTCTCATTCTTTCACAGGTTGATCCGATTCAGATGATTTTTCTTTATCAATCTCTTTTTTTCCAATAATGTAACTGCTTATGGGATGTAATAGTTTAACTTAGGTTTTTTATTTCCGCAAAGTTTAAATTATGTATCTGCCCCAAAGCCATGTAATAGCGTAGGACATTTACCTTTCCGCATCTTTACATTCCGCATTTTAATTTCCGCACCCTATAAACTGCTAGTAACTAGGCGTGTATGGCAAGATAATAATTGAACTTATCCCACTAATTTTCAAGATAAAATATCTGAAATCAACACACTCTTTCACACACGCACCCCTTAGGGTAATTCTCTCTCGTTGCCTTACGAATTCAAAAATGGTCATGTCCCTCGAACGTAGAGGTGTTCTAGCACCGTTGCCTTCAAAGCAAATCATCATAGTCCCTTCGATACAAAGATCATAAGACCCACGATGTCGCCTCCGAATACATGATCTTGACCCTCGATTGTCGCCTACGAAAAATGATGATAGTCCCTTCGAATGTGCTAGGATACTTCCTACAAGTTGCCTTCTATGACCATCCGATGTCCCTTCGAATGTCCCGCTTACATCCAACGAATGGAGCTACCTAATAACTAATGGTATGGATAACGCCATTCTAAAGGAAAGTAAAAATACAAAAACGACCGATTCTGAGTAGGTAAATAAAGACTCTTAGTTGCTTGCTCAATCAAATGCTTTTCACACCACACACTTTTGTCAAAGTTCAAACACTTTCAAAAACAAAACATTTCCGAACACTTTGTATACATTCCTACATGAATCATTACAAAGTCAAAGCGAAATGCCGCTTTTCAAAAACATCTTTTTTCAAACACACAGAAAGCAATTTTTAAAAAGTGATCTAGAGAGCAACTAAGAGCCCGTAGATAACTACGGATAAAAAGGGGTGCTAATACCTTCCCTTTTCATAACCATTCTCCCGTACTCAGAATCTAAATGAAGGTCTTTTCTGTACTTTTACCTTCCCTTAATTGGATAAAAATAAAAGTCGGTGGCGACTCTTGCTATCCGCACATTTGGATACAAAAAATCCACAAAGTCAGTTCACCGTATTACAGATCTTCTATTTTGTTTCTTCAGAGGTTGATTACTGAACTTCTATTCTTGCAATATTTTCAACCTTCAATTTTACTTCTCTTCCAGGTTAAGTTCTAGACTTTGGAACGTAAACCTTCTTCCTATCGTGTCTAGCTAGCATCCAGAGTCCAGGTGCCATGGTTGGTGTTTCAACGTAACCTTTTAGAATATCTACAACATAGATAATTTTTTCTTTTGGTACCCATATCCTTCTGGGTACTTTCTGGTTAGAAG
Source organism: Vicia sativa (assembly GCA_021764765.1). NCBI lineage: Eukaryota > Viridiplantae > Streptophyta > Magnoliopsida > Fabales > Fabaceae > Vicia > Vicia sativa. Next base: position 96,432,850 of record CM038796.1, on the reverse strand, counting down.
TTCTAAGGTTCTGTCTGAACCTTGGTTTAACATGAAAATTTTCATTATAGGATGTGTATTTAATATCGTGTGTGTGACCAAATTCAAATTGTTTGTGCAGTGGTTTGTACTTGATTTTCATTTCATCAACAAATTTTGGTTTATATATTTCTTTCCCTCTAGGGACTTTATATCCTAACCCTTTTCTGTTGTTGCTACTAACTCCATAGATCATGAAAGCCATCTTGCTTCTGTCTATGCTTTTAGCTAGAAACTTCTGAAAACTGTAGTCATATTCTTTCAAAATATTTTTAGAACTTGAAGCATCTTCTGAGCTGGAAATTTGTTTAGCATTTTGAGAATCATTTTTAAGTTTAATATTATTTTCTTTAAGCTCAGAGTTTTCTACCTTAAGTTGTTCAATTTCAGATACACGATTCTTTCTGAGTTTGTTGTATTTGATTTTGATTTGACTATAATTTTCCAGAAGTTCTGATAGACTATCTTCTAGTTCAGTTCTAGTTAGATCAGAAAACACCTCTTCTGTCTCAGATTCAGCAGCAGAGTCATCTTCTGGAGTTGCCTTAAACACTAGATTTGCATGTTCATCTTCTGAATCAGTTTCAGCATCAGAAGATTCTGAGTCGTTCCATGTGGCCAGAGCTTTAGCTTCTTTTACTTGGGCATTTCCTTCATGAGACATTTTGAGAGACTAAAAAATGTCATGTGATGTATCTCTCTTTGTGATCTTCTCATACTCCATTTTTGAAATGACGTTCAGCAGGATGTTTCTTGCTTTGTGATGATTTTTATATTTTGTTTTTTGCGCCTTATCCATTACTTTCCTTTCAACCTTGTTTCCATCTCCATCTTATGGATGTTTGTAACCATCCAACACCATATCCCATAGATCAGGATCATATCCTGAAATAAAAATTTCCAGTCTATCCTTCAAATACTCAAAGTCTTGTCCATCAAACATTGGAGGTTTAATGTTGTTGTTATATGTTGCCATCTTGTGTTTTTCTTCTAGATCTTTATCTAACACTATTAAGTGTTTGCACCCAAAACTAAGAGCTCTGATACCAATTGAAGGCTTGGAAAAACACTTAGAACGGGGGTTGAATAAGTTTTTCTTACTTTTTAGATCTTTTACCCAAACAACAAATAAAATACTCAAGTATTTTTATCCTGGTTCTTTTGAAACTCAAACTACTCCAGTCCACCCGCCAAGATGATTTCGCCTCTCTCAACGAGGACTTAATCCACTATAATCAACAATTACAAAGTGCACTACCCAACCGGTGTGACTAACTTCCTCTAAGACTCACTATTCCTAACCCTCTCAAGAATTCTGACCCGACTGGTCTTCTTAAGGAACAAAATGCACAACCAACCGTTGTGACTAACACCTCTAAGACTCAATTAGTCCTAGCCCTCTCAAGAATTCTGACCCAAACTGGTCTTCTCAAGGAACAACTATCAGAATGTTAATTCTGACTGACTGTGTACAATAATGCTTCTAGAAAAGCCATTCTTCACTAAGTGAAGTTTACACACAAATTAAAGCTCAATGAATAGTAAACTAATTTACAAAAAACAATCTTTGTACTTGCAGCGTACAGTGTTCTCTTGTAAAATTATTGAATTCTTCTTTGAATTTGAATTCTTAAATAGAGCTTTCAAAATCTGTCTGTTGCTAGTAGCGTGTCTTAGATAATGGAAAAAAGTAATTATGACTTTGCTTAGCTTCACGTGACTTGCTTAGCTTTACGTGATTTGCTTGCTAAATATTTCTTGGAAGTTGAACCACTCAAGTATTTCTTTTCTTCGCTCAGTGGGTTTACGTTACTATTGGAAGGTTTTGTCTTTTAGAAGATAACGTTCATATTGATAATGATCTTCTAAATATTTGCTCATCAGAACTTCTGTTGGTGCTTCCATCAGAAGTTGCATTGTGCTTGCTTCTATCAGAAGTTGTTTCTATCAGAAGTTGCGTTGTGCTTGCTTCTATCAGAAGTTCTGTCTTCGTTAGAACTTCTAATACTTCATGATCTTCTGTTAGCCTTGTTATTCTATTCAGAACATACTTTTGGTGCTTCTTATCAGAGGTTGCGCTTTGCTTGCTTCCATAAAAGTTGTATTTTATTCTTTACTTCAGAAGCTTTCTTTGGCGTGTCTTCCAGAAGTTCTCGCTCAGAACTTCTAAAGCGTGTTTCTATCAATAGTTGCTATGAGCGTGCTTGATCAGAGGTTTTGTCTCATTCGAACTTCTAAAGCGTGTTTCTGTCAGCAGTTGCTTTGAGCGTGCTTTGTCTAGAAGTTCTGCTCTCATTAGAACTTCTAACTTCATCTTCTGCTCAACATGATATATTTTCCATTTTTGCACTAGAGTCAGAACATTTCTGAAATGAAACATGTACACGTCAGAGTATCATATTCATTCATACAAAATTTATTATGCTTGTTATCATCAAAACTTTAATATATATTATTAGAAACAAACTTTGTTATAACACATCTCAGGAGAATTACTTGCCACCCCTAAAATTATTTCTGGCATCCCCCAAAGTTTTAAATTTCCACTTTATCTTTGATCATTTACAAAAAATTTCTCGAATGAAATTTTCGGTAGACCAATTTGAAATTTCTGACATATACCGGAAATTTTCAATTTTCTGGTATATTTTCGGTTTATGCCAAATTTCTGGAGGTTATTTCAAAAAATCCCATATACCGGAGATTTCAAAATCTTCAAAATTTACGGTATGTGCGAAAAAATACGGAAGTGTTTTTGAAATTTCCGAGATACCAGATATTTTGAAATTTCTGGTATATCGGAAATTTCGCAAAAGGCTGAAATTTCCAGTATGTTTCATTATCTTGTTTTTTTCAACGGTTGAGATTTTACCGACACTTTTGAAGGGTCCAGATTGCACCGACACTTTTGTGTGGTCTAGAACGCACAACAATTTGTATATATATATATATATATGGGTTTTAGGGTTATAAGGTATCACATCTCAACAACATGTCTCTTTCTCAATATCTGATTAAGGCATAAGTGTATTACAACGACCGCAAACCTACCATTGAGTTCAAGCTCCCAAATGGATCTGAGTCCTTCGTCGCGTTAAAGGAAACGTTGAACGGTTTGCTGCCTAATTCCGAGAACAGAAGGGTGACAAAGATCGAGTTTCGAGAGGATTACATTGGTACAGATGGTTGGGTGAAATACAACCTAATCGAGTTGAAGAATGATGAAGATGTGAATGCCATGTGGAAGTTCTTCAACTTCGATCCATGAGAAGCGAACTTTAAAGTAGGACGCTCCTAAAACAAAACAACACAATTACAATAAATTAGTATACATCAAAGAATGTAATACAAATAAAAAAATTAAGCGTTAAACCAAACTAATAATACTTATATCGCCCTGCCATATCCTATATGCGACATGGTCAGTATAACCCGTCAAGACGGACCTGTCAGAAGGTCCCCCAGGGAAACCACCATTAATACACACTAATGACTCAAATGGACCTGTCGTGGTGTTTGTATCCTGACATGTTACCATATAATGGGCTAACATGTGCATGCTCAACTTCATAAAAACTTTTTTGAAACGAAGCACGAATGTTGCTTATTTGTATCCTCAGGTTGTTGTTCATAGCTTCCCAATATTTGACCATGTCACCTAGACTATTTCCCAACATCTGCTTTAGCTTCCAATGAGCGGATTCAATCCTAAAAATGAATGCATAACAAATATATAACATGATAAAATAGGTAAATATTAATGCATAATACATATAAAAAATATTAATGCGTAATATATATGAAAATATTAATGCGTAATATATATAAAAACATTGTAAATATTAATGCATAATATATATAAAAAATAATAAAAACAATAAAATAAAATACATACCGGTTAGTCGTGGTGTTGCCCAAATGAAGTACTCGATCAATCCATGCTCCAACGAATCTATGTCTATGTAGAATGAACCATGTGTCTTTCACATAATCAATAAAGTCCGCACAATTAAAACATGCTTGCTCAAGTTGTTCCAACTTTTGAGCATACTCAACCTCATCACTAGCCCATACAACTTCCTCCCATAATGTGTCAATGGTCTCTTGCATTTCTTTCACCACATATTGCTTGCATCGCATCCCAATATTTTTGTTAATATGAAAACGACATAGCAAATTTTGTGTAGTAGGGAACACAATTTCCACAACTTTCATCAATTCTAGATCTCTATCCGTCAAAATCACTTTTGGACGCAAATCTTTCTGCACAAACAATTCCTTCAGCTTCTCCAAGACCCAACAAAAACTATCTGTCTGCTCAGACTCCATATAAGCAAATGCAACAGCAAAAGTCAACTCGGTCGATGTCATGCCAACAATTTCAAAGAGAGGTTGCCTATATTTATTTGTCTTATATGTGCTATCCATAACTAAGACAATGGGAAAAATATTCAGCAACTTGATGGAGTATGGATGCGCCCAAAAAATATCTCTCACAATATCTAAACCATCTCTTTTTCTACTCCAGTAGACATACCCTGCATCCTCAATTAACTTTAGCAAATGTTGTATCTTAGTTCTTGGACCCCTTATCTCTTTTTGTATCACACTCTTCTGCTTATATATTTGAGTGATCCGAGTGATATTTTCAGGATTTCTCTCTTGCAGGAAAGTCATGATGTGTCTAGGAGGAACATGTCTCTTTGTTAAATCAAAAACATGTTGTTTTTCATCTGAGGTCAACCTGCATACAAACGCATGACCTTCAAGCCTATCACGTAATCCATGATTATGAACTCCACACTTTACATCTACCTTCCATCCAAACCCATCTTTTGACGGAGTCGATTTAATTTTGAACGGGCATCCACATCTCTTAGTTGCGCTCTGAGTTCCACTTTTATCCTTGTATTTTCCGCCTTTATCACACCCAAAAATTATCTTGTTCCTCCTTCCTCTCTTGCCAGTTTCAGTGTCCGAACGCTTAATAATAACGGTGATTTTATTTCTTAATCCAACTTCTTTGATCAAACTGGTAACATCTTCTCGTGTAGCGAATGTTTGTGTTGTAGTGAATACATCAGTCGTATTTATGGAGAAGTCGTTTTTTTAGCAAGTTGGGACTGGAATTTCCATACCTAAAAAAATAAAAATATTCAAAAAAGCGTTCCGGAACCCTTCAGAAAACTGTTCCGGTTTACATTCTTGACAAACCGGAACACATGTACAAAGTGTTCCGGTTCACACTACTTACAAACCGGAACACATTTGCAAAGTGTTCCGGTTTGTTTTACAATTTGTTATTTATTCCGGAACACTTACACAAACTGTTCCGAAATATTTTTTGAGAAATCCGGAATACATGTTAAAACTGTTCCAGTGTGTATTTTAACAAACCAGAGTACTTACTGAAAGTGTTCCGAATGAGTTTTCTGGAATGTTAATTTTTGACTTTTGCGTAAATGGTAAAAGTGAAAAAGTAAAATAGTTAAATTATATTAAGGATAAAATTGACATTTTTACAAAATTGTAGGATACAATATTAGTATTAATAATGGGGGTAGTAAGTACAGTTTTCTATTGTGCATCTTGAGCCCATGAACAGAAGTTTTGTATGTTGGCCCAAGATATAAAAGACAGAGAAATAGGTGTACTCCAGTTACCTAGGATTGAGTTTCAACAGCCGTCTGTCTACCTAAGATGTGACGAACACACTTGTAATTGCGAAAAATCCGGTAGCTCTCTCAAATTTTCGGTATCGTCCGAATTTTTGAAAAATGCAAGGTGTACCGAAAATTTCAATAATGAAAAAGGCTCGGGCAAAAGTGACTTTTCATACAAAATGGAGGATGCCAAGTAGGAAGTGGAGGGTGGCAATAAAAATTCTCACATCTCACTTGATACGTTTGTATGTTAGCCCAAAGTCCAAATAGGTATTAAAAATTAAAATTGAAAACGAAAAATAAAAAGACAGACAAATAGGTGTACTTACTTAAGATCTCACGTTTGTGTTTGTCATCATCAGGGTTGAGTTTCAAGTCTGCATCTGAACAACACATATACACTGTTTATTTGTGTGTTTATTATCAGGGTTCAGTTCCAACACTGCTTGCGTACGATCAAGACTGCGTAAGTACTCTCACGAATCCCCTCTGAAGGTTCAGTAGTTTTAAAACTACGTAAGTAGTCCGTCATGAATCCCCTCTGAAGGTTCAGTAAATCTCAAAGTAGCCAAGTCACATAGATCCAACGGCTGCACAAGTTCTATCATGCCTTCCGGTCAAATCTTTGATGCAGCTGTGATGCGTCTACAAATCATGGTCAAATCTTTGATGCATGCGTCTGCAAATCATGGAACACACTCATCTCCTATCCCAGATTCATTAAACAACAGTTATCTCAAACAAATCCTCTGCATCTCTCCGGATTCTTAATACTTTACTGAACAATCCTTCCATAATCAAATCAGCCAAACAACTACAACTACCAATTCATTGGTTCCTGCAATGGATTTCTTAATACTATTGTGGATCTTGAGCCCATGAACAGAAGTTTTGTATGTTGGCCCAAGATATAAATGACAGAGAAATAGGTGTACTCCAGTTACCTAGGATTGAGTTTGTCTACCTAAGATGTGACGAACACACATCAAGACTGTTTATTTGCGTGTGTTTATTATCATGGTTCACTTCGAACACTGCTTGCGTACGATCAAGACTGCGTAAGTACTCTCATGAATCCCCTCTGAAGGTTCATTAGTTTCAAAACTGCGTAAGTAGTCAGTCATGAATCCCCTCTGAAGGTTCAGTAGATCTCAAAGTAGCCAAGTCACATAGATCCAACGGCGGCACAAGTTCTATCATGCCTTCCGGTCAAATCTTTGATGCAGCTGTGATGCGTCTACAAATCATGGTCAAATCTTTGATGCATGCGTCTGCAAATCAGGGAACACACTCATCTCCGATACCGATTCATTAAAGTATCCTCAAAGTATCTGGTTTCAGTTATGGATTCCAGCCATCATCTAACAAATTTGGTCAACAATCCAGGGCTAGTGGTGACTATCTCAGGTTTTCAACTGATACTTATAAGTTTGTGTATTTCCATCTCAGGTTTACAAGTTGATAAATGTTTGCAAATTATTCAACTTCCTCACATTATGCTGAACAAATCGTGCCTTTATGACCCGAGATATTGCTGCCGAACATATTGTGCCTTTATGAGAGTGGCATCGCACTGCACTGGTACAAGCAGCAGACCATGGTTGGATTGCAAGTGGAAATAGAATAGAAAAAAATGGATGTTTACTCAAAATTGGCTCCCACGGATTCAAGTAAGTTCCTCCTTGTTTGAATTTTATGTTAATGTCTCTTGTTAGAGCTTTATGCATTAAGATGATTATATATGGTTTTATACCAGTTCAAGTATATATTCACACTAACTGATATTGCATTATAATGCTTTCATTTTTTTACACAAATATTAAGCAGCTGGACCTGACAACTGTGCATAAGCTACAAAGGGAGCTTCTACTAGAAGCGCTTCTGGTGCTCTTTTTAAAGTGGAAACAAACATATGCTTAGTTATGTGATAGTAATTTGCTTAGTTATGTGATAGTAATTTTTCTGGTCCAACTGCTTTTGATCAATCAAGTGTTCCAGTGCAGAATATGAATGATGGTAGTAGGATTCTTGATAAACCTGTTGTACTGTCCGAGCACAAGAGAGATCAGGCTAGCAATAAACCTGTTGCACTGCCCGAGCACAAGAGAGATCAGGCGAGCGACTACATAACATGTCCAGGGGGAAGCAATTAGAGAATACTCTAGGTACTTGTTTCTTTTCTTGTGCAGCAATTAGAGAATACTATAGATACTTGTTTCTTTTCTTGTCCTTTCTATTCCCTTTGTTTAAGCTTATTGTGCCAAGAAATGCGGTTTCTAGTTTTGTATGCATATTCTCTTACAAGTGCAATTATGAGGATAATGTGACATTCTCACCTTACAACTGTGCAATACAATATTCTATCTTCCTTCCTAACATGTGGATGCTAATGAGCGTAATTATATTCCCCGGAACAATTTAATTTAATGCTGGGAATGATCCTTAAAGCCATTCTCCCTAACATGTGGTTAGGGATGCCCCGAAAGCACCTGAGTTTCTGTCATCCTTTTAGTTTCTTACTTGAACTTTCCTTTTAGTTTCTTACCTGAACAATACATGAAAGTATCACCTACACGCTATGAAGCACGGACACTTCTAAAAGTAGGCATGTCACGGTGTCCGACACGTGTCAGTATCTGACACTTGTATGACACATGTATTACACGTGTCAGAAAAAGTCAAACAAATGTCGGAAAAGTCAGATAAGTTTCCTCAAAAAAATAGTTTTTTTCTTTGCTTCTATACATTTTGAATCGGTGTCCGATATCTAGATGACATTCATACAATACGTGTCTAATAACTCAGACAAGTTTTAAAAAAAAAAAATTGTGTTTTTCTATTCCTCAACACACTTTATACATTTTCTAGACAAATCTCGTGCACGATTAAAAGAGTTAAGCACATATTGAAGCAATGTTATCAATAAAGAATTAAAGACATTAATTTTTATTAAAATATTTTTAACTCTTTTGATAGTAGATGAGTAAAAGAAACTCAAATACTATGACATATATAGCCGTGTCGGTGTCTTAGGGTTTTGACATATAGGTGTCGGAGTGTCCGTGTCGCAGTGTCCGTGTCGGTGCTTCATAGACTACACGACTTCCTTGAATCAACATCTACTTTTGGGTCGTCTTTAGGATTTATCCAAAATAGGACATGATTTAATCCAAGTTAAATTGAATTGATTTGATATATATATATATATATATATATATATATATATATATCTTTGGTTAGACTATATATGAGTCCTATAGTAGTTAAAAAAAAAAACTATGCATAAAAATCAGCACATAATAGAATAAAAAGAAGCTGAATCAAATGAAATTTTGGCGCCAAACTTTTTGTGCTATAAAACCATATTTCATCATTTCAAATTTTCTACATCTGAAATATTCTCTTCGTTTGAAATTTTCAACATTCTCTTGGAAATGGCAAACTCCATTCAAATTACCCGTGGAAGCAGAGGAATTCAGCTCAGTGATCTAGTACTATCTCGCAGTGAATCAGGTAATCAACTTTATCCTTATGATTTCTTCCACTTATCGCACAATGAATTAGGTAAGTATGATGATTGCTTTCACTTGATCGAATTAGGTAAGTATCTTGCAATTGATCTTTGATTATATCTTGCAATTGATCTTTGATTAGTGATGATTTCTTTGTATCTTGCAATTGATCTTTGATTATATCTTGCAATTGACTTTGATTAGTGATGATTTCTTTCATTTGATCGCATAATGAATTAGGTAAGTATGATTCAACTTTATCTTCCAATTGATCTTTGATTAGTGATGATTTCTTTCACTTGATCAGTATGATTCAACTTTATCTTTATGATTTCTTCCAAATTGATTAGTGTATTCAACTTTAGTGTAGTCAACTTTTTATTTAGAAACTAATTTGATTATAATATGCATCCCTATCTGTTCGATGATTTGATTATAATTTAGGATTTGATTGATTATAATTTAGGATTTGATTAGTGTATGCATCCTGATTTGATTAGTGTGTGCATCCTATCTGTTTGATCAAATGATTTGATTATAATATGCATCCTAAATGATTTGATTAGTGTATGCATCCTGATTTGATTAGATGATTTGATTAGTGTATGGATGATTTGATTAGTGTATGCATCCTGATATGATTAGTGTATGCATTTGATTAGCATTTGATTAGTGTATGCATCCTGATTTGATTAGATGATTTGATTAGTGTATGGATGATTTGATTAGTGTATGCATCCTGATATGATTAGTGTATGCATTTGATTAGCATTTGATTAGTGTATGCATCCTATCTGTTTGATCAAATGATTTGATTAGTGTTTAGAAACTGATTTGCTTTTGAATGAAGTATAGATATAGTAGGTTTTTGAATGAAGTATAGTTCTGCTAGCTGTTTGATATGCTAGCTAGCTGTTTGATATAGTAAGTTTGTCAGATATAGTAGCTAGCTAGCTGTTTGATATAGTAAGTTTGTCAGATATAGTAGCTTTATGAATGAAGTATAGTTCTGCTAGCGGTTTGATATGCTAGCTAGCTGTTTGATGATAATAAGTTTTCTGATGCAGGATTTTGGAATCGTAGCTGTTTGGAAAAGGAATTGGTTTTCAAGCGAAGGACCAACAGTGTTTGGAATGACATAGTAAATAATGCACTTGCTGAGATTAAGGAAACAAAGAGTTGCTCTATTGAGCAAGCAGGCCGATATTTGCTTGGCATCTATTCCACAAATAATGTAGAGAGGAGTGTCATAGGGAAGATTTATAACAAAGTGATCCCAGGATTGCAAAGATTGTTTGAAAGCAAAGTGGAGGTCAAGTCGTTTGGATATATGGGGCGTGAACTGACTTTTCTCTGGAGGTTGTATGCAGGGCTGAAATACTGTCATGGTACCTCTTTCCATGTCAAGAAGGTGTATTTCCAACCTTGCTACCTAATGTACTTATTTGACAGGTTGACAGTTTTAACTGCTATTTGGAGACAGAAAGATTACATGTTTTGCATGAAATCTGTTCTGACAGAGTGGCTGCTTTCTGAAACTGCTGACTCTCATAGAAAATATGTAGGTATCCCCTACAGCAGTCTTCTGACCAATGGTCTGACTGATATCCACCGTTTCATGGTTGATTTGATCAAGTATTTCGTCTTGAATGATACCAAGAGAGCTTCATTGATCTCCCACTCAAAAGAAGTTCTGAAAGAAGTTGATTTTGTAAACTGGTTGATTTTCAGCCTGTGTTTCTTGAATCTCAACAAGCAGGTGGATGACAGGACTGTCAATGAGATGCTGCAGTCAGAATGTGTGCTAAATTCGTTACCCTTCCGGATTCATGGGCTACTAACAGCTGGGTTTAAGGAGGGAATGGCCTTTGAGATAAAGGTGAAAAATGTATCAGCTGGTCTTCAACTATTAGGTAATCAACTCATAATAATTGAGTTGAATGAAGAATGTGAGAGCACAATGAAAGTTCCATCTGCTGCTGTTTTGGTTGATTATCAGACTTGGGAGAACCAAGACATGGTTTTTCAGTGTCTGTTTGCTGAAGATGATGAGAAAAAGAAGGAAAAAGAAAAAGGAATTTCAACTTCAAAGAAACACAAAAGAAAAATGCTGGAGAGGGATGATGATTTTCAAGAATTGAGACGCGTGTCAGAGAAGCTGGGGGTAATGGCAACTGATTTCCTTGGAGGTCAAGGATCATCATCATCATCCTCCTCACAGGGTGTGATTCAATGGGAGAAAATGAAAACCGAGTTTCCTTTGGATAATGTTGATAAGCTGCTTGCAAAGAAGAAGGGGAAGTAAGATTTGTGGGTGTGATGTGGGGATCCTGTGATGTACTGGCCTAATAAGTGGAAGTGTTTTACTCTGTTTTAACACTTAAGTGCCACAGTGGTGTCCTTTAAATACTCTTTAACACTACTCCTAAGTACTAGTAGGGTCCTATAAATAGTGTTTTCTTGTGTTATTGTTTTAGTGTCAGTGAACTTCAGTGTATGCTTTCACGTGTCTGTTTGTACTGCCTTTTGATATACATGAGTCATGACTTTTAGATATATTCACGTGGTGATGTCATTGAACAATTTAAATAGAGTCTTGTTGCCTTACTGTAATGCCTTCACGTGTCTATGTACTTTTAGTTTAGATACTTCTACATTGGATTGTGTAAGGAAAAAAAACAAATTAAAGACATGTTTGGATTGTGATTGTTTCCTCAAACTGAGCATTTTAAAAACTTTGGCCAGCATGGATCAGTTTGTTTTCAGCTTTAATGAAACCGTTTTTCAAAATATTATAAATTTTATTATTATTTATTTTTTCTAAATTTTCTAAATCGCAAGACTAGTTTTGGTACCCTATAACGTAAACATATATTATTTAAGATTATAACATAGTCAAAAAGATTATATTTTAAAAATGATTTTTATGAAAAATTATTTGAAATAACTTCAAAATTAAGTGATTTTTTGAAATTTTGATGTCAAATTTTTTCTTTAAAATGATGAATCATCTAAAATAGCATTTTAAGAATAATTATTCAAACAAGATTTACATTTGAAGCATTTATGAAAAATTTCTTTATAAATTTTTTTCACAAAATAATATTACACTATAAAAATTATTTTTAAGAATAACTATATATATTGTTGAGAATGTAATTATGTCGAAGCTGAGTTCTCGACATAAATAAGGTGGTGTCAGAATAATTTAGTGTTTGCTGAAGTTTTATAATTGTCAAAGTGTCGAAGGAGTTAAGCCTTGACATGAATTTTGACTTAGGTATAATTTTATAGTGTTAGAAGAATTAGGTATTTGGGCTTTGGTTTTGGGATTTGATTAGGGAGCAAACAAACTCAAAAACTATAAACAGGGAGTAACCCTTATTGTTGTAATATACTCACTTGCAAGTGCAAAGAATAAAATTCCAGTTTGAAATAAGAGGGAAGTTATGCAGTAATTCTGCTTCTTTCCCTATTTTGTTGAAACCCTTAATTCTCTTTCTTCTCAATTCTTCTTTTCTTTCTTTTTCCTTTATTAATTGTACGGCAGAATCATCTTGCAATAAAGTTTGGTTTAGTCACTTAAGTGAAGTGTGAAGAATAAGAGGCAAATTTTATCGATTGATTGATTCTTGTTCATCAAAATTAATTCAAAATTCTCTATAGGTTTGGTGTAATCCCAACATCTGGTATCAAGAGCATTGGTTGTGTGATTCTTGGGAATAATAACGTGATATATCGTCCGATAAACCATCCGAATGGGCATTTCTGGCGAGTCTCCCAATTTTGAAGAGTCAGAATTACGAGAATTGGTGTAAGCAGGTGAATGTTGTTTTCTATTATCAATATCTTTGGGATCTTGTGAAAGAAAGAGTAACACCGCTTGAAGAAAACTCGACGGATGAAGAAAAAGTTACACACAAAGAATTGAAGAAGAAATATTATAAATCTCTTTTTATAATTCATCAATGTATTGATTTAGATAGTTTTGAGAAGTTCAGTGATGTTAAATCAACGAAAGAAGCATTGGAAATTCTGGAAAAATCATTTGTAAGCGCTGAAAAGGTAAAACAGGTGAAATTATAAATACACAAAAGAATGTATGAATTGCTTCAGATAGAAGAAAGTGAAAGCATAATTTATTTCTTTGTTATGGTTACAAAATTTGTGAATCAAGTCAAGGTATGTTGAGAAACATTGACATCAAGATTAGTTGTTGCAAAGATCTTGAGGTCTTTTGCTCCAAAGTTTGACCATGTGATGGTAGCCATATAAGAGTCGAATGATTTTTCAACCTTAACAAAGGAAGAGCTTCAAGGGACGTTTGAATTTCATGAATAAAGAATGACTGAAAAAGTTGTAGGAAAGTCGAAGAGTGACGTGACTCTGCAACTGCAATCAACAAGTGAAAAAAGGCAAAGGAAAAGGGAGTCAGAGCAAAGTGGTGAAGGTTCATCATCTGTCAAAGTGATTCAAAGTGACAATATCACTACTACTGCTAGTGAGTTTCCTCAAAGGGAGAATACCACTACTACTGAGTTTCTTCTGGATTTTTCCAAAACCATTACTGAGTTTCCTCTAGGGGGGAAGGGTGGAAAAGGAAAGGGAAAAAAAAAGGCCATTACTGAGTTTCCTCCGGAGGGTGGAAAAGGGAAGGCCATTAGTGAGTTTTCTTCAGAAGGGAAGGGTGGAAAAGGGAAGGAGGGAAAGAAAAAGGTTTGAAACAAATGAAGATGAAGCTGGTCTTTGAATGAATAATTGTTTGGTGGTTAAGTATAGTATAGAGGTGCCACCATGAGTAGTACTTATACTCTAAGTGTACTTGTGTCGGTGGTTACGTTTAGTAAGTGGTGTTAGTATGAGTCGTAAGTACTTGAATGTCTGAACACACGTGTCAATATTGTCTCAATACGCGTTGCTCTTGTTGTCTTACATACCAAATGCGTGCCACGATGTAATAACTTTCTTTCCATTGCTTATTGTCAAATGCATAACCGATACTACTTATCACATTCTCCCTTTCTGGAATTTTTTATTTCTGAACTTTATTTTTTTGTCTAGTATAGTATATTCTACTATTTCATTTATTTTATTTTTCTCTATGCTCATTTGCATACTTAATGCAGGAATTTAATTTGTTAACAAATTGCAGTAATCCCTACACCCATGCACGGGTTTAACTTTGATTTTATTTAAAACATAAATATAAATATAATTACATATTTATAATTTAAACATTTATTATAAGAACAAATGTTTAATAAATTTAAAATTCATTAAATAATCAAAATATTTTTATTACTTAAATTATATTCTTTTTGTAATTTTTTTAGATAATAGTCTATTTTGTTAATCAATTTTTTTTATACAATGGTGTATTCAATTCATCATCAATTTTGTATGTTGAGTTTAATTTTAAATTATTCAAATTATTATTATTTTTTATTTATTTCTTTTGTTATGATGATTACAAAAGAAGACCATATTTTCAAAATGTTGGAACTTATTAAATTTAAAGAAATTCGTTAATAAATAAATTTTGTACATTTTCTACAATTTATCAAATTAATAATTTATAATCGACACAGTTTATAGAACACAGCCATTTAGTCTTCGATAAAACCACGAATTTAACCAAACTAAGTCATATAATATAGTTGAATAAATTAATCTCTATAACAAATAATATAATTATTCAATCGATCAAACAAATAATTGAATTTCTAAAAATATCACGACATCTATAAAATTTCAAAATTTCACAATGTTCATTTTTTTAATTCAAATTATAAACATAAAATAGTATTTATACTAGGGGATTTTAGATCCAATCCAAAAAAAGAAACCAAAAATCGAAAAGCAAAATACCATACTTTTTTAGATGTGTTTGGATCACTTAATAGCACAATCGATTGGTTAAGATTGATTTTCGTTATTAGGATAAAAAGTTTTTAATGAGCTGAAAATGATAACAAGGATATTTTGTTAATTAGTATTTTTATAGAATAAATTAATAGTATATTATTTTAATTGATATTTTTAGAAATTAATTAAATTAAAATATTAATAAAATTTTATGAGCCTAACCTGTTTTAATTCAGTACTAACCCACACCCAATTTACATTAGGTTATGTACATAGCTGTTATATAAACACTTAAAATAATGTTTATAATTTTGATGTGAGACTTATAAGTTGTAATTTATGGTGCAACTGCATAGCACGAATTCCGATGGAAGTGTAACTTACAGTATGGTTATTGAGTGTCACTGCTAGAGATCTGGTTAGTTTTCGTAGAGTGATATGAAGGAGAGCGTCATGATTGTGTTATTTATGGTTGTTTAACAGTGTATGGAGTGGTTCCACAGTGGCAGAAACTATTTCACTGTGGGTGGATACAGATCAAACAAGATGAGTGGGCAGAAGTTTCAAGTTGGATCAGTTGTGGTGATGGCAAGAGAAATGAAGCGGATCTAAAGTATTAAGGGTGGTTTTCGTAGAGTTTGTATGATAGTGATGTCGTTGCTTGGGTGAGATCGAAGGTTGTTGAAGTATATGGTTAGGAGATTCACGACGGTAGTGGTGAGTTAAAGAGTAGTTGATGTGTGTGTTGGTGCAGTAGAAAGATTAAGAGGGGGGCCAAGGCATTTGTTATAGGTGTGTGATGCGCGTTTGTCGGTTGTCTTAGTGGTGTCGAAGCTTGGGTTACGGTGTTTCACGGTTTATATCGTGGAGGTAGTAAGAGGTTTATGTGATGAAAGTGAGAAGTTTGAATGTGGGGGAAGATTGGTAAGGTTACGTGGAGGTGAGTTCATATCATGTTGGTGTAATGAATATCCATAGTAGCAAGGGATGGTTTTCAAAAATGAAGAAGCGTGAGAGAGAGAAAGAGAGAGAGAGATTGATCATGATGTGAAAGAATCCTCTCTTTTTATTGCCATAGACATAAATTAACATAAATTCAAATTTGGTTGTACCCAGTTTTGTAGATTTGTTTATTATCACTGTGCCAAAAAGACTAACGAAGACAGTTTTTTGCCTTTAACATCGCTTAAAAGCGCTGCCGTAGGTGGCGTTGCTGTAGGTTTTAGCAGCGCTTTTTGTTTAGACAAAAGCGTTGTCTAAAGTAGGCCTAAGGCAACGCTTTTTCTTAAAAGGCGCTTTCTAAAGTAGGCCTTTAGCATCACTTTTTCTAGAAAAGCGTTTTCTTAGGCATACTTTAGAATGTCTTTTATGCTTTCTGTAGGCATCTTTATACTACATTTTTTCAAGAAAAACGCTTCCTTAGGCCTACTTTAGAAAGCACTTTTTAAGAAAAAACACTACCTACGGTATACATAAGACATCGCTTTCAAAAGCACTGCGTTTTGTATACCTTTAGGTAGCGCTTTTTCTTAAAAAGTGCTTTCAAAGATAGGCCTAAGGCAGCGCTTTTCCTGGAAAA
Organism: Vicia sativa; assembly: GCA_021764765.1. NCBI lineage: Eukaryota > Viridiplantae > Streptophyta > Magnoliopsida > Fabales > Fabaceae > Vicia > Vicia sativa. Next base: position 96,416,213 of record CM038796.1, on the reverse strand, counting down.
GCGCTTTCTCTGGGGTTTTTAATAAACCTATAATTTTTATAATTCATAAACCTGCATTTTTGGCAGCATTATTTCATAAATCTGTAATTTACAATCGTAATCCCATTATTTCAACAAAGAAGCGATTATATACAAAAAATGCATTATAATACCATTACATTATATACCATTGTAATCCAAAATATATATACATCATTATAACTCAATTCACATATTTCTAACACAACCAATATCATCCTTACAAAGTCATCTCTAACATTAATAACAAAATCAACCCTAATTAATAAAAATAGTTTAAAATCGCTAAAATCCGACGAGCGGACGGTCCTGGTCCTGCAAGGTATGAACAAAACAACACGGTCAATAATGTATTCACACAATAATGTATTCATAATAGTTTTCACACAATAATGTATTAATACCTTGTATGATTCTTTTCTCAATCAAATATTCACACAATTCCTCCTTGATATCTTCCAACTGATTTTTCGTGTAATATGCACACTTGTATTCAGGAAAGTACTACATAACAAAACATAATATGCATGATTTAGTTAAAGGTAATAAATTATATGAAATATCCGATAAATATTAAAACAAATCCTAAGTTATAAATCCATACCGTGATTGGAATCTCTATTCGATCCAAATGAATGATTTCTCTCATAAGCTTCATAACAAAGTATCTACAATCTATACCATTTCGCTGTTGAGCACACTACATAGAAAAGAAAATAAGATTATGTAGTTGTCTTGTTTTATCAAGTAGCATCACTATTATAATCAAAATTGTGAAAATTAATATACCTCCACTTTGATCCATGTAATGTTGCTTGATCTAGCCCGTGCTACTCGAGCGTCTCTTTGAGATCGGAATACTTGTATTGCTCTAAGAAAAATAAAAATTTATATTTAGAACAATCTCATAGAAATAATTAATTATACAAATACACACGAATATTAGCACAATCTCACTTACGTATCAATCATTAACTTCATTTTCGGATAATTTGTCCAATCACCATCTACTGAATTCAGATAATAGACCACTTCTTTTATAGGATCCACAACAACCAACAACCAGTGAGGTCTATAAATTAAAATAAAAGTTTAGATGGAAATTTTCTCTATAAATTAAAACAAAAGTTTAGAATAAAGATCTAATCCTGTAGGAATAATATTTTACGCCCAAAGATACAAGCTTTCTATATTGATGGCCATGAATTTCGCGACTAAGTGCTTTCTTACTGAATCTGGATCGTCAACAATAGACCGTTGGTTGACACGGGAGGAAGACACAAAACGAAATTTGTTTGACAATTGATTCCCGCGCATCAATTTTCATACAAGAACATTAAATAAAAACATTAGACTATTTTCATTGAAATGTGTAAATAAATTGTTCAGCTAATTAAATAATAGATTGATCGTATTACCGGATGTATAAGTGTACAATACCGATGCCTAATTCTTGATGAAAGAAAATTTGATCCATGTCCTCTTTTCCAATTGTTTTGAGGCAAGAAAAACCAAAGATACCTTCCTTCATATCCATTTGATGAATAACACCATTCATCAAATCAGATATTGTAACAAGTGTTTCAAGACACATCCAGAATCGAGGTACTATTTTTCTTGGCACGGTCTTTGGAAGATCCCTTTTCTTGTTGGGTATGCTACTATTTTTCTGGCTCACTTGATGTGACCCTTGATTAGGTACCTAAAAATCATATAACTAAGGTAAATTATAAAATCATGCAGTTTTTTATTCGGATCATATAATTAACACTTTAAACGTACCTTTTTTTGTGATGCAACAGACTCGCCGTGCTGCAAAATCTCTTTATCCTTAGATGCGGGTTTTGCAGGAGTCTAAAATTACCATGTATAAAATTGAGATCAGAATTGACAGTTGAATACTTAAAGTTTCATAATGGTTTTTTTATACCTCATCATCTATGAAAATGAGGTTCGATGACCATGCAACAAAAGATCCTATTGCATCTCGCAACAATGTTGTCTCCAAAATAGTGTCAGATATCGGTAGAAACTTATCCAGATCTAATGCAACATCAACCGATACTTTCAGATGTCCATCAGGGAGCGGTCGATGGTGAATTAAATCTCCCAAAGTGTTATGCACTTTTCCCTTGCCAACTAGGCGATAAGCCGATGACGATAAGTATAGTTGACAAGATGAAATGCCCTAACCCAATAATAAATATGTTACTGTTAATGTGTATATATGTCAATTAAAATAAATGTGCTATTTTAATTTCATAATAACATATATAATTACCTCGGGAAATTTATTTTGATAGTTGATACTAGCTTTGTCACTAGTTTCTTTCAACTGTGAACTGCACTTTTCCGTCACATATCTCTCTTTATCCTTTTGCAATTCACGTACTTGTGCTTGTAATTCCTGCAATGTTTGCATCACTTTTTGATTACTAGGATTTCTTTTCCTTGGATGCTTATACAAGGAGGTTGGAGTCACACTATGTCCTTTTCCCCTCACCCGACCGGGATACTCAGCAACATTAAGTGCTCGACTAAGTACGCTCTTATTATCCTAGTTCTCACCTGTGGATACCGATTGAGATAGAGTCTCCTGAAATTCATTTACATATCGAAAATTATTAGTGGAGATAAAAAATTAATTATATATTAATAAAATTTTGATTTAATTAAAGACCCAACGTTATACTTAAACATTCATCATAAATATGTTGAAAATCATCCCTAACAACTCGATCCTTGCCCACACGAGCTTCCTTCCAAAAAACTTATGCCGGAAGTGATTTTCATCACTTTTCGTCTCGTCTAACTACGCATTGACAAAAACAATAAGATCATCAATTATAACACATTGAGACAATTAATAAGATTGTAGCATTTATATTTACTAACAATTTTTTGTTGTAATCGTGCATATCCTAAACGCCCTTTTTTGTATGGATATGTGGGTTTTGATGCTATCTCACGATTTATGACACTCACTGATCGGAAAAATAGCAAGTGTACTATTTTCTCCAATGTAGTTATAATGAGTTTCCCCAAGTATTGATCTCGAGGACTGCGTAGTAAATACCTATTTGTGCTCTTAATTCAATTGAACAAAAACAATGGTTGAGTTGAGTTTAAAACTTTCAATGATACTCGTAACAAAATAATGATTGATGAAATATATGGAGAATGCTAGGGTGAGTGGTTGATTCAACAAATTATGATCTGAATCCAGATTTCCTCATTACATATGAAAACTTTCAATTACCTATCTCTAGATTGTTCTTCCTTAAGTCCTTAATGAAGAAAACTATTAAAACCCCCAATCCTTATTCAAATAACTCTTGGTTTTAACCATAAAAATATCAAGAATTCAGGTGATTAAAAAGAGTTCCTAGTCCTAGGTGAGACTCCTAATAACCTAATTGTGTAGAAACCCTAACAATCACAGTCTTGCCAATTGTTAGTCATAGGTCTACATGTATTTGTCTGATACATAATCATAGGAACACCATACAATTAAATTGAAATAGATAAACACTGCATTAAGGAAATCAATAATCTGAATTCATAACAATCATCAAATCAGGACCACCCCCTAGCATTGGGGGGGGGGGGTTAGCCTCTCATAGTATTCGAAGAAAACATTAGATAAAAGTTAAACATTACAAAGAATAACGATGACGTTGATCTTCAATGGTGGCCGCCCTTGAATCTCGCCGTCTCCGAATTTCCCTCAGTAGCTATCTTCCCTTCTCTGTAATATTTTTCTCGTGCTTTCAAAAGTGACCTTCTCTTTTCCCAAAATTCCTTCTAATAGTCTCAGCTTCATCCAAGTCTTAGCAAAAGTCCAAAGTACCCTTAATGACAAAGAAAAGGTCCAAAAACAAAAAGTGAAGTTTCCACACGCGTCCATCAACACGGGCCGTGTTGATTAACACGGGTGCCCGTGTTGATCTCTTGAATAAAAGATTTGCTGCCAGGTCAATCAACACGGACAATGTTGATTCACGCGGGTGCCCATGTTGATTCACTGACTTTGGCTGTTTTGCACTTTCCACAGGCTTTTCAACACGGGCAGTGTTGATTCACACGGGTGCCCATGTTGATTCATTGACTTTGGTTTTTCTACGCTTTCTAGTGGCTTTTCGACACGGGCCGTGTTGATCCACATGGGGGACCGTGTTGAGTTCTCTGTAGCCTCTAATATTCTTGTTTTTGCACTTCTTTTGCCCCGATTTGTCCTGTTTTATTCTTCTGACCCTGAAAACACTCAAACACATAACCAAAACGTAAAATGCGATAAAATGACATATAACACTAGACAAATAAAAGAAACGATAACGAAATTCAATGCTAAATATCTGTGTAAAAACCACCGATCACTCACTTTCCTGAAATTTTTGTCTCTTCTTTGGTCCACAAAAGCAACCCATTCTTCAGGTGTAATGAAGCTCTCATAATTCTTTGGACGATCCTCTTCAACAAAATTTACTTCCTCATCCTTAAGAAACTTGTTTGTTAAAAATGATCTCCATCCTCTGTGTCTGTTTCCGGCCAATTGAAGACAATATGGTTTTCTCTTATCTTCAATGTTAAAATACCTCTACGAAAAAACATACGCATAGAGTGTGTTAGTATAAGTAATTTAAACACATTATCATCAACAAAAATAAAATAACAACAATCATATATGGTTCCTGTATCTCAGTCCAAATTTTCTCTTTACCGACTTGCAACACTTCTGCCTTCCATCTAGGAGCGGTGATTGGAATGTGCATACGAACAAGTGTACTAATGTAGCTTGCCAACTTTGCACCATTAGGCTCAATTAGGCAATCCTCATCATTCCAATGTACATTATATTTTACTCCTCTATCTCTATCATGAATGATTCCCCTCATAATAGTTATGCCTCGTGTAATGTCTCTATCTGTAATTTCATCCGGAGCATTTGCATCTTGCGAGTTTTCTTGATTATTAGGTATTTCTTGATTACTAGCCATTTGACATGTAATAAAGAAAAAATATAAATGAAATGACAAATATAAAAATCCATAATCCGTAATCCATATATTGAATATATATAAAATGACACATATTTAAATTTATTGAATGATATAGGCTATAATTATACTATTACCTTTTTCACTAACGTCTCTTTCTTTTCTTGGTAGGAATATGTTCTACTCGTCTCTTAATAACGCTGACGGTTGGATTGATCCAAATACTCTCATTATGATCATTTCTAATACATGATTCATTCTCATTTTGATCATTTCTGGTCAAAGATTTAATCTCAACATCAATGTCAACTTGATCTCCAATGTTTTCATCAATTACTTTGTTAGATAAAAGCACTATAAACCATTTTGTACTTGCCGGATCAGTGACATAGAACACTTGTTTAGCTTGAGAGGCTAGAATGAAAGGCTCATCTTTGTACCCCATCCTATTAAGATTCACTTGCAAAAATCCTGACTTATCCATTCGTATGCCATTATTATTTTCAACCCAATTGCAACCAAATATAGGAATCTGAAACTTCTCATAATCAAACACCAAAATATGACAGATTTGCAAATTTCGGGTTTAAGTCCTTCACACTTGATACGTGCATTGCGTCAGCTACCAAGGTGACACCACTATTTTGCATAGTACTTTTATCATCTTGTTATTTGGTATAAAATGTGTATCCGTTAATTGCGTATGCGTTATAAGAAAACGCAACCAAACTTGGACCATATGCTAAACATCTCAACCTTTCTGTTATTGAAGCGGGATCGAAATGATACTTTGAATAAATATGTTCCTTAAACCATGATATGAAACTCCGATTGTGCTCCCGTACTATCCAATTCTCATTTCTATTCGGATTTAAACCTCGGAGAACACCCTTGTGCATTTCAACATACAACTCAACCTCAACCTCATTGTGCAGAATATACAAATGCACTTGATCCCGTTTGACCCTTGATATTGTCCCAACTTTATTTCTAATTAGCTTTTTACCTTCTTTTTTTCCAACAATATGAGATTTGGGGAGTTCAATTGATTGAACATTTGAAAGATATCAGTACAAAACTCAACCGCTTCTTCAACAATGTATCGTTCGACAAACAACCCTCTGGTCGACTTCGGTTTTTCACATACCCTTTTAATATTTTTATATAACGTTCAGCAGGGTACATCCATCTCATATAAGCTGGTCCACACAATTGTGTCTCTTTCACAAGATGAACGACTAGATGAACCATTATGTCAAAAAATGATGGAGGAAAATATATTTCAAGATCACACAAAGTAACAACTGTTTCTTTTTGCAATGTTGGTAAGATCGCAAGATCGATCACCTTACTGCAAATTAACTTGAAGAAAAAACACAGTTTAGTTATTGCGTTTCTTACTTTTTCTGGTAGAATAGAACATATACCTATCGGTAGAAAATGTTCCATTATAACATGTCAATCATGCGTCTTTAAACTCTTTAACTTGAGGTCTTTCATAGAGACAAGTCTTCTAATATATGATGAGTAGCCTTCTGGAACTTTAACTTCACTTAGAAACTTACACAATATTTTTTTCTCCTTTCTAGATAGAGTGTAAACAGCAGGTGGTAGATATGTCCGTCTTCCTTTCTTCACGGGTGCCAATTCAGTTCTCATTCCCATATTTACCATGTCTTCCCTTACTTTAAGATCGTGATTAGACTTTCCTTGTATATTGAGTAACGTACCAATAACACTGTCAAATACATTTTTTTTATATGCATAACATCGAGGAAATGTCTTACATACAACAACTTTCAATATGGCAGTTCAAAAAAAATTGACCTCTTCTTCCATCCACTCTTGACAAGTGTATGTGCAAAAGGCTTGCCAAACTAAGTACTCACATCTTTCACCTTGTCAAAAATTTGATCACCTGTCAACATTGTTGGAGCTCTACCTTGTTCTGCCTCTCCATTGAATGCTTTTCTCCACCCACGGTAGTGGTGATTAGAATTTAAGAATCTATGATAACTGAGAAAGACATTCTTCTGATAAAGGTCCAATCGCGTCGTATCGGTTCCATCTTCACAAATAGGACATGCTTTTTGACCCTTAATGTTGTACCCTGATAGATTTCCGTATGCTAGAAAATCATTAATTGTTCCAAACAACATCGCCCTCAAGTTGTAACTTTCTTTCCTATACCCATCATAAACCTACACATCGTTCTCCCACAAAAACTTTAAATCTTCGATAAAGGGTGTCACGTATATGTCTATGTCATTCCCTGGTTATTTAGGTCCAGAAATTAACATAGATAACATCATGTACTTACGCTTCATAAATAGCCACGAAGGTAGGTTATAAATCATAAGAATCACAAGCCATGTGCTATACAAGATACTTTGAATACCGTGTGGGTTCATTCCATCGCTAGACAATGCCAAATGAATGTTTCTTGCTTCTTTTCCAAATTATAATCATTATCAATTTTCATCCACTGTGGTGAATCTGCCGGATGTCGAAACTTTCCATCAATAGTTCTTTCATTTGCATGCCAAGTCAAGTGTTTTGAATCGGTTTCACTACGATACATGCGTCTAAATCTCAAAATTATAAACAAATACCATAAAACTTTTACCCGAGACAACTTTTTACATGCCAAGTCAAGTTCTACCAGACCCGATCCCAGGACAAGGCAAACAAAGCTATTGTGTTGGCCTCACTTTTTTGAACCATAAATTAGACCTCCAAATATAAGATTAATAACTATATATCGTTAAAAACATATTTTATCAAAATGTGCCTTGTAGCCTAGCGGTGAAGTAACCCCATGCATGTTTGAAGGTAGATATATGTTAGTGTAGCATTTTATTCTTATTTTTTTTATAAAAGTTATTAGGGGTTGCATTCTCATTAATTTTATGACATTGTTCATTAATTTAATTATTTTAAATTAAATTTGTATAATATTATTCTCTTTTTAATATAATTCTTAAAATATGTAAATATAATAAATTATTTTTATTATGTAGCTCAAAAAATATATAAAATTAATAAATTTGATTCATGTTATTAAAATAATAAAAGATAATATGAAAATTTTAATATTAACTAAGGATTAAATTAATTAAATTAATAAAATTAATATATTTAATTTATATTATTTAGGTATTTAATTAAAAATAATAATTTAAGTAATTTATTGATTATTTATTTTATTTAAAATAAAATTAATACATGTTTTATTAAATATATATATTTTTATTTTAAAAAAATTTGTTTCAAATTTTGCCTCAAACCTCTAAATTTGTTGGACCGACCGAGTTCCACATGAAGAATTTATAAAAGGGTTAAATATGTTTTTAGTCCCTATAAATATGCGACCCTGCAATTTTAGTCCTTCTAAAATTTTTCTTCGAATAATGGTCTTCGCAAATGTTTTTTCTCTCAGTTTTAGTCTTTGTTGTTTTCTAAATTTTTAAAACGGTTTAATTATCCTTAAATTTTTATATTTTTGAATAATTTTTTTATATGTGTTCAGAATATTATACAATATTTATTTAATAAATTTTAGAATTTTTTAAAATGAGAAGAATTAAATGATAATTTTTTAAATTTCAAAAGATATTGATAAAAACAATGAAAATATCGATTTAGAAATCAAATTTTAAGTTTTTTTTCGAGAAAATTTTTATAACGTTCTATACACGTCTCTAAATTCATCATTCAAAAATACACATCGATTTAATAACAAAGACTAAAACTACCTGCATAATAATTTTTTGAGAATCATTATTCGAAAGAAAATTTTAGAGGACTAAAAATTACAGGTATATATATATATATAAAAGGACTAAAAACTTATTTAAAAATATATTTGTGTTTATATAAGTTAGTTATTCCTAGTCAAATGTAGTGTGTGTATTGGGAAAATCTTACAACCTGGTGGGCTTAAAGTCTATCATGTTATTTTATAGATTTTAATCAAAATGAATTAATTATTTAAAATTAATTAATTAATTAAATAACAAAATATCCTAATTATCATTTTCTGCTCATTAAATTTTTATCCTAATCACCCAATGGTACATATGCAAAAGCGAAGGAGGACCACAAAAATTCAAAGACCATCAAAATTTAGGGATGAAAATCGCTAGTTTTGTAATTGGGGGAAATATTGTTTAAAATGACCAAACTAGAGGGATTAGCAGTGCATTTAAAAGTCTTATATTTTCTATTAAAATTATTAAAAATAATAATTAATAATATATTTGATATAATATATAACATATAGTATATTAAAAATTAATATTAAAAAATAAAAATAATCCATTATGGTTGAAACAAATAAAATAATAAAAATAAATATATTAAACATAACAAATAAATATTATTAAAAAAATATATATCATCAAATAATAAATTAACACAACATATTATATTAATAAAAAATAAATCAATAAAAATACATAAAAATGTATCATCGAATAATAAATAAATTTGAAATTTGATTCAAATCGAACGATTCTTAAAAAATAACATCAAAAGACATCAAATAATATTTAATTATTTGTATTTTTTGTTATTTTAAATCGATTTACAATTTTAATTTTGATCAGTTTGAATTTAAACACCTATAATTCTGGTATATGCAAATAGGATAAATATAGTTAACATAGCACTCACCTACAATTATCGAATATTTATTTGTTATTCTATCATTATGTTATTTTAGAAATAAATATTAGTACAATTTTGTGTGTAAAGTAAATTTCATTTCATTTTTTCTTAATAAATAATTAGACCTAATGACAATGTATACTTATTTTTGTAGAATTTTATTTTATAAATAATACGGCTAAATGGAAATAAAGTCTATTTATTTTTAGCTAGATTGTATTTTTAAGTTTGAAACAACATGTATTTTAAAATTTTAGTACTAGATTGAATAGGATAAGACAAGAGATGAATTGATTGAAAGTGGATGGTTGATCAATAATACGAAGAGAATGGTTGATCAATAATATTTAGATTTCAAAGATTTTAAGAGCTTTTTTTAGAATAAGGGCGTTATAGTAGTTGAGATGTTTCCTTTAGGGTGGGTGGATAGTGAGACCCATAGATGGCGTAGGAGGTTATTTGCGTAAGAGAAGAGTTCGTTGGGGTGTGTATTCGGTTGTTGTATTCTTTTGTTTTGTATGATTCGATTGCTGATATTTGGGTATGGAGATTACATTCTTCTAAGCGATAAAATGTTAGCAATGCTTACTGTAACACCCCATTTCTACCCAACGTTTATTATAAAATCAGAGTGCGGAAATTTTAACTAAAAACATGGGATGCCACATTTCAACATTAACAACACAAACAGATAAGATACATAACACTTTTTAATTCGGAGGATCTCATAACAACTTTTTATAACTTTCAAACAAAATACTTTTTATTACTACGCAACGGAATTCATAGTTATACAACTTCATATATTTTTACTAATAACAACTAGAAACGTCTTGTTCGACTTTCAACATACTTAACAGCTTTTTATTTCACAACATCACTTAGGATTCAACAAATTATACTAATAACAACTAGAGTCAACAATATAAACAACATAGACTAAACGTCCCCCCGAGTGTTACGTATCAGAGCAAAGACACCGACTTGGACCAACATCAACTAATTCTTCCGTTCTTGAATACCTGCACGTTACCAATATAAAGGTAACGGCCAACAAGATAGAAAGGGTGAGATATCAAATAATATAAGCGAAAGTACGATAATTCATATGCTTAAGTAAAGAAACATACAATACTTACTACTTTAAGCGATAACACATAATATCTACCAAACAACATAAAGTCAACAACATATAATATCCACCAAACAACATAGAATCAACAACATATAATATCCACCAAACAACATAGAATCAACAACATATAATGTCCACCAAACAACATAAAATCAACAACATATAATATCCACCAAACAACATAGAATCAACAACAACTTAAATGCGACTCAATGCGACTCGACAAATGCAGATGCATGTGGATCAATTTGGAGCAAAACTCCCAACGTAAAAATATACCAGGTTATCGAGGCATTCAACAAGGCATAAGCCTTCAACTTACAACGTGGTGCCAATCCAGGCCAACTTAATAATGCACATGCTATGTATGATACAACGACCACAACATCAACAACAACTTAAAACAACAGCAACTTAATCATGCATTAACTGCATCAACTTAATCAACACGATCAACTTCGACTTCAACAACTATTAACGACTTCAACAACGATTAGCAACATCAACAACAATACAATTTATAATTAACACGATCAAATTAAACTTCAACAACAATTAACGACTCCAACAACTATTAACAACATCAACAACAATGCAACTTATAATTAACATAATCAACTTCAACTTCAACAACGATTAACAACTTCAACAACGATTAGCAACATCAACAACAATACAATTTATAATTAACACGATTAAATTAAACTTCAACGACAATTAACGACTTCAATAACAATTAACAACTTCAACAACAATGCAACTTATAATTAACATAATCAACTTCAACTTCAACTTCAACAACGATTAACAACTTCAACAACGATTAGCAACATCAACAACAATACAATTTATAATTAACACGATTAAATTAAACTTCAACGACAATTAACGACTTCAATAACAATTAACAAATTTAACAAGATGCAACGATAAATTTATTCAACAACTTTATCTTCAGCTTTTGCCACATAATTAGATCATCCAATTCGTACATAACCAACACGTTCCGACAGTATCAACAATCAAGCAACTAATGCGAAATTCAACAGAATGACACTATTTTAATTAACTACCTGTGTACCCGAACTATCCCGTAAAGTTTCGTCCAATTCCGACAAACTATTTTGTCCGCTTATTTCAACTGACAGTATTATTCTCTGCACTATTTTCAGTTTTCTGCAGCATTACTAGTTAATTCTAATTATTCTACTAAATAATTCTGGCAGTCCATTAATAATTCCGCGTTATTATGGCTCGTTTTACCAATAAGTTTACACTGCTGGTCACACCTTATGCTGCTATTTATTACTCTATTTTTACTTCCCCACAACACTATTATCAACTAAATAATTCCTGCTATTTAATTTAGCCACTACTAGTATTTTCCTGTAATTAAATGGATTAACATACTACTTTAATTACACTGTCTGTCCCAATTGACACGGCTAATATTCTTCCCCTGGTATTATTTATCCGTTAATGCTAGAATAAATTCTGCTACATGTGATCTAATATCTTCATCCATCTATTGTTATTAATTTCATTCTACCAAGTGTATTATTTTTCTTTCCTAAGTCAGCAAGCAAGCCACGTGACAGAACACACAGGACAACACACAGACATCGAAGTGAGACGCCCACCCCCTAACCAAGAGGCGGTCGCCTCAGCTCCCACCCACTAGAGGAGACGGTCGTCTCCCTCTCTCTTTCTCATCCTATGAGGCGGTCGCCTCCTCCCTTCTTTCTCCAAGGGGGCGGTCGCCTCCCTCCCTATAGCAACGTGCAATAAATCTTCAAATATTGCATCGATCAATCATAATTTAATTGTAGATAACACAGATTCAACCCAAGGCAATTTCATTCATTCCAGCATATAAAATTCATCATCGAAAATACGATTAGCAGTATAATTACGTAGCTCTAAACCCCACATACGAACCATCCTACAATCGATTATAAAACCCGAACCCCACCCCTTACCTGTGGATTGACGGGAACTCGAAAATTCGATCGGAATAACAGAACTCTCGGACGGCAACGATCCCTCCTAGCACCTTTGTTTCCAACTTCTCTTCTTTTCTCTCTTCTGTTTGCTACGGCTATGGTTTGGCTAGGTCTTCTTTTGTTTTGCAAGCAATATTTTTCTCCTTATTTCACTAGGTTAATTCAATATATAGTAGCTTCTAATAAAATTGTTTTATTAAATAATATTCTCCAAAAATACTAATTCTCTCTTATAATTAATATACTACATTTAATTTATTAATTCCAAATAATAGAATAATTCTAGTATTATTTTTATTCCAACTATTAGCCTTATATTTCTCCTTTTATATCTCTTATTTATTTAAACCTAATTTCTTCTCTTATAATTAAATCCAACTAATAATATTATTATTATAATAATAATAAAATAGTAATAATAATAATATTTCTATTATTTCTACTTGCCTTAATTTTCACACCTCTTTTCTATACTTCTAACACCAAATAAATAACTCTATTAATTCCACACTTATTTCTAATATTATTTTCAATAATAATCTACCACCGAATTAATTCATCACTAATTATTCTAGTTAATTAATCTCTACTCATAATAATAATAATTCTCCGACTAAACTGATTATTTCACTTAAATAAACTAGTCCAATAAATAAATACTATTATTCTTAATATTAACCCTCCAATTAAACCAATCAAATAATTCGGCTTAAACTTAATAATCCAAATATGTCTCTTAAATAATGCCAATAAATCCAATTACTCCGATTAATTCTCAAACTTCGTCTAATTTCAATAATTAAATCTTTTAATAATTTAATTAACTAAATAATATAAATCAGATAATATTCCAATAATCTCCATGAAAAAAACATATTAAACAAAAATATATTACTTTAAATTATTTAATAAAGACGAAAAGCGTATCATATAACTTTTCTCACAATAACCACAAGTACAAAATCTTTTCAAAATTTGAAAAATTTGAATTAATGGTGAAAGTAAAATAATAACTTAATTAATATGTTACAAAAATAAAATATAAATATTATACAAAATAGTATAGGAGTGAGGGGATAAATGTAAAGTGTGGATTGTGGAGTAAAATTTTGCTAATGGTTGTATGGTGGATCTAGATCCATTGTATAGATCCCTCCATAAGATTTTTTTTATGTTGGCCCAAAAATAAATTTTTTAGAAAAACCCTATTAAATTGAAGATAAAAAACAACCCTATTTAAACGAGGAAGAAACACATATAGATAGGTTTACTTACGTTAGGATTTGGTTTCAACAGCCGTCTGTCTACCTAAGATCTCTCAAACACCAAGTGCACGTTTGTGTTTATCGTCGGAGTTCAGTTTCAACACTCTTTGCATATTATCATAAGGGTTCAGTTTCAACTCTGCGTGCATAGATTTCAGGAACACAAGTACACGATCAGGGTTCGGTTTCGTTAGTCATGAGTCCCTCTGAAGCCACGTCGCAGAAATCCAACTGCGGCAAACTGATAATGTCTGTCGAATTCCTCCCTGAAGAACTCGTCGAACAAGTTCTATTCTACCTTCCTGTCAGATCTTTGATGCAGCTAAAATGCGTTTCCAAAGCATGGAACACACTCATCTCCCATCCCAGATTCATTAGACTACACTTTCAACAATCCAAAAACAAAACTCAAATCCTGTGCACATCTGAGGATTTCTATACTTTACCATTCCCCCTCAATACTTTACTAACTAATCCTTCCATAATCAAATCCACCCAAAATTACTTCCCATCCAGCCCCGACTACCACTACTTTTTCATTGGTTCCTGCAATGGCTTGTTCTGTTTCGGTCTTACAGGATATTTCATAAAGTATCCTGAAATTACCTGGTTTCAGTTATGGAACCCAGCCACCAACACATTATCTCACAAATTTGGTCAACAATCCCATCCTATGAGAATCATGGTTAATGATGACCATCTCAGGATTACCGGGTTTTCATTTGGTTATCATAATTCAACTGATACTTATAAGGTTGTGTATTTCCGTCCCAACAAGTTGGAAATATTTACTTTTGGCGGTACTCATTGGAAAATTATTCAACTTCCTCACTTTGTTCCTTTAAAGCATTGGAATCGTGTTCCCTGTGAACGCACCTATCACAATGAAGATGTCTATTTCAGTGACACTATTAACTTGTTGGCACGAGATCTTGCTGAACAAATTGTGATTATCTCTTTGAATCTGTCCACAGACACATATTGCAGGTTGCTTCCACCTCAGGATTTTGTGGACGCTTCACTTCATTTGCCAACTATTCATGTCTTGGAAGACTCTCTCTGTTTTAGTCATCATACTAAAAATACCCATTTCATTATATGGAAGATGGCGGAATTTGGAATTGAAAACTCTTGGACTCAATTTCTTAAAGTAAGTTATCAGAATTTGGATATTCATATTGAATATGAATATTTTCTCGCCCCATTGTGTCTTTATGAGGGTGGCATTGCACTAGTACAAGGAGCAAACAAAGGTGTATTGCAAGTGATTCTCTATAATTGGAATGAAAAAAGAATAGAAAAAACTAAAATGCACCATTTAACCTTTTGGATGTTTAACCAAAATCATGTTGAGAGCTTGGCTCCCACGGATTCAAGTAAGTTCCGCTTCAAATGTTTACTTGTTTGAATTTTATGTTAATGTCTCTTGTTAACTTATGTTAGTTTATTTTGTTTTGAAATCCTTGGTGTTTCTTAATAACAATAGCTTTTGTGACTCTGTTTGTATTGGTTTATGTTTGTGATGGTTGAACAGAGCTTTATACATTATCAAAAATGTCCTGATATGCAACATGTTTATTTATGATTTTTTTTACCAGTTTAAGTATGTCTCCACACTAAATTTGGAATATACCTGATAATGATATTGCATTAGAATGTAATTTTTAATAACTCAAATCTTTTATGCTCTCATTTCAATTTTTTTGCTAAATATTTTTTGTGATGTGTAATATGGCTCTTTTTAAAATCTTAGGGCCACAACCAAATTTCAAGGACGTTAGGAGTTATTGATGGTTGCATGCAGATGGTTGAAAGAAAGCACAATGGGAGAAATAATAGTCTTGTTGGAATTATATATTCTAGTTTTCGTACTCTTTCTGTATAAATTTATGATATTTATGGACCTTTTGATTTTATTTTTATCTCTTTGAAGAATTTGAATAAAAGCAAAGACATATAGCATAATATTGAAAGGGAAAAATTATTTGATTAAAAATTATATATAGAACTTCAAGTAGAAACTAATTACATCATATTAATTCTTAGGAATTAGTTTTCCATCACTAACTTACAATGTGTATGATTTTTATGAGAATTTTTTGAATAGTTAATAGACGGCGTGAACCATAGTCGTGACTACTAGATATGAGAAAAAAATATGAAAATAGATTAAGGGCAAAAATAAATTTAAATCAAAAAACACAATAAAATGGTAAAATAAATAAAACGCTAGAAAAATGCCTAAGTACAATCGTAGAAGGATACACATCAAAATATATTGATCAAATTTCTCCACACTTAATTTTTGAATTCGAGCAAAATTTGAAATTTGAAATACTGCAAACAGAAAGAACAAAAACAAAACAAGGCATACAAATTCAAAGAACTTTAAAATCACAAGGTGTAAGCAAAATTCTCATTCCCATGCTTTAAGAAATATGGTGTTAGTGAATAACTTATCATGATAGTCAAAGCAAATAAAAAAAATAGTTTACCAAAAAGTACATCAAAAGCAGCATAATTATTACATGATAAAATTCACGTGTTTAAGTTTATTGTTTTCACTCAAAACACAACATGAAAGTTAGTACTACCACAAGCTTGAAAAGACTCTAGAAACCACAATTTAAATACATGCATAGAAAGATAAAAGAATTTTATTTGATTGAAACTTGGTCAAGGTAAGGGTGAGATAAACCCTAAGAGGGTGCTAGGCTAAAAATCAAAGGGTCAAAAGAAAATTGAGAGAAATTGTGAGAGCTAAAATACAAAATACTTGATTCACCCTTGTTATACCCCCAAATTTGCCCTCCTACTTCTCAAGACAATCTACAATTCCATACTCAAGGATTTCACAAGGGTTGACCAAATAAACCCTCTTCTAAGCAATAAATCCAAACTAGGGTTTTGCTCCTCTCAAGTCAAGATGGACTTCTAGTTCTTTAAGTGGCCATCATACCTCATTATATGCTTCAAGGGATCACCATGTCAAGTTTCAAGCCTTACAAGTCAAAATTGCTCATCCAGTTGCTCAGATGGTTGAAAATTAGCTGTATTGGACAAAAAGTCAACTATGGTCAACATGCAGTCAAACTTCATAATTTTTTGTCAACATCAATATTTTGAAGTGATATTCATCATTTGATCAAGGGTTGATCATGATTCATCAAGAAAAGTCAAGATCTGATCAAAAGTCAAAGTTTCTAAATTAGGGTTTTTTAGACAAAAGTCAACAGAACTTTGACCAAGCATAACTTTCACATACTTTATCAAATTGTTTTCCACCAAGACTCATTTTAAAGGCAATTCAATTCTCTACAACTTCATGTCTAACAAGCTTTGGCTATAAATGCTTCATTTGGAAGTTATGGATCAAAACCTTACAGGTCCTTTTAAAAGTCAACAAAAAGTCATCTTTTTGCAAAGAAGTGTTCATGAACATGTAAATGTAAATGAAGATGAAACCAAAAGGGCTGTTTAGAGGACATCTTGAGATATCTAAAAAGTCCAAGAACACCCAAAAATATTTAAAATTGAGCAAGATATAAATTGTACAAGTTGAGCATTTTTTAGGAGGTGCATAAAGAGAAATACTTGGAAAAATCAAATTTTTTCTAAATGGGCCTAACTTTTCATGGTCCAAACTTGTTTCTTATCTGAATTGGAACCTCCAAGCCCAAGGCCACATTTTATCTTTTTTTTATTTATTTATTTTGGATTTTTATTCATTTAAAACCAATTTAATTAAAATAAAAGATATAAAATCAAAATATTAAGTGCAGGATTGGTTTTCTCTCATTATTGAGGTCCAAGCAAGCCAAATGATCTGATTATTTCGAAATAATGGAGATTGGCAAGAGACTTGATGGAAATTTGTTCAAAAAAGGCAAGATTTGATGGAAATTCCAAATAAAGTATTCTCCCATTCAAGGCAATATATTTTCCAATTATGCTTGACCTAATGAAAACTCCTATAAATACATAACAAGATCAAACCACAAAGGGAGGATTGACTGCAATAGAAAACCCTACACAAATTTCTCTCACTTTTCAAGTTTCAGGGAAAACACGAACTACATCCTCTAGCCGTCCCCAAGGCGTTTCAAGCACTCCATCATCTTCTTGAGGTTTCCAGGAGGCAATCCCAAGCCTTACACAAGCCAGACCGTGCCCAGACCGTGCCAACCAAGTTGCACCAGTTTGGTAAAAATCATGAAATTCAAACTCTCAATTCATGCTGTTTAAACTGATTCGATTTACATATTCATGCTTATATTGATGTTTGTGATTGTTTAGAACCATTGTGCATGAGTTTTTACGCAGGAATCATGATACACCATTGTTAGGGCACGAGGCTTCTGCTTCGTCGTATCCTTATTTCCAGGCCAATTTAGACCAAACGAAGGCCACCATTGAACTCGCAACCCTCAATTTAGGGGGGGGGGGTAGGGTCCCTTCCTTTGCATTTATTTTCATTATTTCTGCAAGTTTGATCTTGGAAGCAACCGAAGAAGATGACCAGAGCTTCCCTTCAGCATCTTTGACTGCAGGTCAACCGATTGGCTTCCTAGAAGTTCTAGAAGGAACATCACCAGAAGTTCCAGAAGGAGCAACGCCAGAAGTTCTAAAAGGAGCAACCCCAGAAGTTCTGGAAGAAGCACCAACACAGGCACCCAGAAGTTTTGGAAAACAGGTTTCCAGAAGTTCTGGAATGAACTTCCGTGCCAGTCTCCAGAAGGAAGGAACTTCCGTGACCTCGAAGCTTTGGAAAAGCAGTTTCGAAGTTCGAGGCGTTAGTCGAAGTTCTTACGGAAATCATTTTTTTTATTTATTTTCCTTCTAATTAATTTATTTTCTTTTCAATCATCTTTTAAACTATTTTCTAATAAACTCTAAAAAATGGCTAACTTTAAGATTTAGGTTCCAAAAACCTTTATTTAATTTTTCACACAATTTTTTTTTCTTTTCATTTAAATCATTAATCAGAATTAGGTTTTTTTCATTAAAATCAATCACAAAAAACTCCAAAAAAGATAATTTTTAGTAATTAGGTTGCTAACCTAAAACTCTTTTTCTACTAATTTCCAGAACATTTTTCACTAACATTTTCTCATTATTCTATTTGTTTATTTATTATTGCGCATTTAAATTCTAGAAAGGTTGTATAGGTTGCAAATTCTTTATCATTTAATAGCGTAGGATTTACTTTCCACACTTTATATTTCTTCCTTTACTTTCTGCACTCCTATATTATGTATCTGTCCCAAAACCATGTAATAGCGTAGGACCTTTACTTTCTGCACTTTACATTTCCGCAATTTACTTTCTGCACCTATTAACTGCTAGTAATTAGGCGTGTATGGAAAGATTAACTTAATCAATCTAGATCACTAATAATCAAGATAAATATCTGAACATAACCCATTTTTCACACATGCACCCACATTTAGGGTATCCTCTCTCGTTGCCTTTCGAATAATGGTCATGTCCCTCGAACGTGGGGATATCTTAGCAAAGACGCTTACAAACATATCATCATAGTCCCTCGATGACCCTCAATTGTTGCCTACGAATACATGATTTCGTCCCTCAATTGTTGCCTACGAATATATGATCTCGTCCCTCGATTGTTGCCTACGAAAAATGATGATCGTCCCTACGAATATGCTAATATATCCTTACAAGTTGCCTTCTATGACCATCCGATGTCCCTTCGAATGTCCCTTTTACATCCAACGAATAAGGTTACTTATCAACCAATGGTATGGATAGCCTTATTCTAGAGGAAAGCAAAATAACATGGAAACGACCGTTTTGAGTGGGTAAAATAAGTCTCTTTTGCTTGCTCAATCAAAATTCTCTTTACAGCTCACACTTCTTTTCAAAATATTTTCAAAACACTGTATACGTTCCAGCGTGAATCATTACAAAGTCCCTTTCCAAAAACAAAACATTTCCAAAAGCTTCGTATACATTCCAACGAGAATCATTACGAAGTCAAAGTGAAATGTCTTTTCAAAACATTTTCAAACACACACAAAAAGCAATTTATAAAGTGAGCTAAGCAATTAAGAGCCTGTAGATAACTACGGATGAAAAGGGTGCTAACACCTTCCTTTTTCATAACTGCCTCCCGTACTCAGAATCTAACGAAGGCTTTTTCCTGTTCTTTTCGCCTTCCCTTAATTAGATAAAAGAAAAGTCGGTGGTGACTCTTGCGATCCGCAACATTTGCGATAAAATGCAAAACAAACAAGTCAGTTCTCCCACCGTGTTACAGAACTGGAGACTCTACTGGGGACACCCTAAAGAGAGGCTACCTTAGGGCTTTAGATCACTTTATTGCTTTCATTCTTTGACGTGTATGCTTTAATTTTAAGGGTTTCTTGGGTATTATACTGGTGGGAGATCCTACACCCGGATCCAGGTTTCCTTAGGTAAGTAGCAATAAATCGTCGCGAACGTTAGGCGTATACCGAAACGGTCAACATGATGGCTACGTTAGTGCGACACTTTGGATGTCCCGATGCTCCTCTTGTTCAGTTGAGGAAAGTATTTGGCGTTTGCGTGATGTCATAAGCACTAACTCAACTTTTAGAACCCCGAGAATTCTTGAAGGTTATGAGTTTCCATGCATTCGAAGACATTTTGGCCTTGCTAATCTATGGCTTGGTGATATTACCTAATCCAGATTAGTTCATAGACGTGAACGCCGTCAAGATATTCCTCACTCGTAATCCTGTGCCTACTTTACTTGGAGACATCCTGCATTCTCTCCACACTCGTACTATCAAAAGACAAGGAACTCTCAAGTGTTGCATACCGTTACTTTCCAGGTGGTTTTTTTCGCACCTTCCTCAATCAGTAATGAAGAACAAGCAAAGATTGAAGTGGTCTCAAAGGCTGATGTCACTCTCTCATTCAGATATCCGTTGGTGTCTTTTTTCTCAAAAGGACTTCACTTTCATTGAGCGTTGTGGAGAATTCCCTAATGTACCACTCCTTGGCATAAGGGGAGGTTTCACTTACAACCCTTCTCTAGCTCTACGTTAGTTTGGTTATGCTTGAAGAGATGGTCCTCATGATATGCTTCTCCAAGACATTGTGTTTGACTACAACAACGATCTCCAGAACTATCGTCGAAGGTTTGTGCACGCTTAGGGCATGGTGAAGAAGAATGATACCAAGACTTTGGGACACAAAAATTCCATTCCTTAGGAACCTTACCTCAAATGGGTGCAAGCTCGAGCTCAAAACCTCATGATGCCGTTTACAGTTGTTCTACCAGTGCTTATGGAACTTGTTGCTGTAGGTGACGAACCCTACACCATTCTCCATCCAGACATGCCTACTAGTTTCGAAGACCTGAAGAGATCCTGGATTCAGCTTAAAGAATAAAGGGATACATTCGAAGTTCAATGCCATGCAAGTGAGAAGAAGGTATTAGAGTTGACAAAGCTACTTCATGAGGAGCGAAGCATCAATACCTACTTCAACACAAAGAGGAAGCGCCCATGGGAGACCTAAGCTCTAGGAATTTCTTTTTTATTTGTTTAAACTTTCTTTTGTACTTGCTAAAAGTAAACTAATAAAAAGTTTGTTCGTGCTTGTTTAACAAATTTAAATTCCTAAGGTCCTTGAAAATATTGCATTGCATAACATCGCATATCATGGCATAACATTCCATAACAGGTAGACTGAAGACCGATTTTCTTATTCTCTCGCTGTTTTGAAATTCCTGGCAGCAGATACGTGATGTCACAGAGAATGTTATGACACAGTATCTGACACACTGTTAACAATTCACACAGTAATTTAAACAGCAGTAAAGAACACAATCAATTTTTTACCCAGTTCAGTGTGTAACTACACCTACATCTGGGGGCTACCAAGCCAGGGAGGAAATTGACTATTAGCAGTATTAATTTAGGAATAAACCAACCAGTTTATCTCCTTCACTTAAGACCTACCCAATGTAACTTCAATCTAAGTCCTACTTAGACACGAGTTCCTACTACCCCCTCAATCACGCAGTGATATCAACCTATTGATTAATTGAATTGTGAAGACACTCTTCAATAAACATACTTGATTTTGCTTCAAAGCTTTAATCAAGAGACAAAACACTCGTGCTTCAAAGCTTTGAGTGATAAACAACCCTTACAATCAAATCCTAGTCCAAGACACTTATCAATTGATAATTGCTTGGCTCACAAGAATAACTAGAATACACAAAATAATCAGTCTGCTAAATCTTATTTCCAGTCAAAGGCGCAATAGCAGAGTCAGGGTTTGTTTCCTATTATAGAAGCAGTATATTGACTTCAATTTGGGCTTCCATAATTATAGCTAGGGTTAACTTAATTTAACCTAAAGACTTGGTCTTTTTAACAAACGAATTTAGGGTTAAACAAGGTTAACCTTAGAGCCACGTGAGCATGTGATCCAATAACATAATCCATAATAAAAACAGCTCAACAGAAATCCTGAAAAGTCTCAGGAAAAGTAAATCTGCAGAATAGCAGATGTTGCACAGAATGTCATAATATTGGTCATGACATCATTCATTCTTCTTGCAGATTTCCAACATAACAGTTAACTCCCAGTCTGAGCTATACCTGTATTCTTCTTCTTCTGCAGAATTTATCTTCAACTCTGAATGTCATGACATCAGTCAAGACATTGACATAAACTAGTTTTACCAAAAATTAAGGCCAACATAAAAACACTTACATGTTTATTTCAGCAGAAATGGCTCTTGAACAGACTGTCAAAGATCTCCAGGATCAGAACGCTCAATTCCAGGAGATGTTCACCAACTTGGTCCAAGGCCAGAAAGATCTGAAGAAGCTCATCACCAGAAAGAAGAAGACCATTGGTATTCTAAACATGGGAAGACATCACAAGGGTCCAGTCAAGGTGGTTAGACAACTCGAATTCTCAGACAAGAGCGGTGAAACTGAAGGAAGTATCAAAAACAATGAAGGAAGCTATCGTGAGTCTGAAAACGAAGAAGAGGACTATGTGAGCAAGCAGTATCCTCCTGAAAATGGAAAGTACAAGAAACTTGAAGACCGTCTGAATGCTGTGGGAAATTTGAAAATGTCAGGACTTAACTTTGATGACCTGAGTCTTGTTCCCGGTGTGGTAATTCCCCGTAAATTCAAAGTTCCTACCTTTGCCAAGTATGATGGCATCTCTTGTCCGAAGCTACATCTAAAGTCATATGTTCAGAAGATCCATCCTCATACTGAAGATAGGAAATTATGGATCCATTTCTTTCAAGAGAGTTTATCCGGAACTCAGTTGGAGTGGTATTATCAGCTAGAGAATACCCGCATCCATACCTAGAATGACTTAGCAGATGCTTTCTACAAGAAGTACCAGTACAATGATGAATTGACACCTACCCGCATGCAACTATAGAGCATGTCTATGGGTGTCATACCCCAAAATTTGCCCTCCATCTACTCAAGATATTCCATACATCCATACCCAAGGATTCCTCAAGAGTTGATCAGACAAACTCTCTCCTAGACAATCAATCCAAATTAGGGTTTGATATTTCTCAGGCCAAGAGGGACTCCCAACATCTCCAATGATCGTCATGCCTCCTCATATGCTTCAAATATTCTCCATGTCAAGTTTCAAGTCTTACAAGACAAGTTTCCTCAGGCAATTGCTCAGATGGTTGAAAATCGAGTGTATTGGACAAAAAGTCAACTGTGGTCAACATACAGTCAAAACTTCTGATTTTTGGTCAACATCCTCATTTGGAAGTTACATTCATCATTTGATCAAGGGTTGATCATGATTCATCAAGAAAACTCAAGATTTGCTCAAAAGTCAAACTTTCTAAATTAGGGTTTCTAGGTGAAAAGTCAACCAAACTTTGACTGATCATAACTTTCTCATACTTTCTCAGAAATTTTTCCACCACCTCTTGTTTTGAAGGAAATTCAATTCTCTACAACTTCATGTCTCACAAGAATGTCCAAAAAATGCTTCATTTGAGAGGTATGGCTCAAAACATTACAGGTCATTTTCAAAGTCAACAAAAAGTCAACTTTTTGTTTTGAAGATATATTGAGCATGGTAACTCCAATTGAGATGAGACCAAAAGGGTTGGTTAGAGGACTCTTAGAGATTTCCAAAAAGTCCAAGAAATCTCAAAAATGTGGAAAATTGAGCAAGATACACTATTCAGAAGTTGGGCAATTTTGGACAATTGCACAAAAGGACATTTTGGTCAAAATGCAAAATTTTCCAAATGGGCCTATATTCTTTTGATCCAAACTTGTTCATGACATTATTATTGACCCATAAATGCTTGGCCTTGGTAATTTTCTATTTTTATGATTTATATTTGAATTTTATAACATTTAATTCAAAAATAAATTATATAAAATATGAAAATTAATTATTTTTTCAAATGAGTTGGATTTATATCTTCCTTGAAGACCAAGAAAGCCCAAGACTCTTGCCAAATTCGTGACTCATGCATATGGAAAGGAAAAATCAAGTTTTTAAGAAAATTTGATTTGTTTTTATTGGAAAATATTTGCATAATCAATAAGCAATCTTTTTTCACTCCTTTTGCCATCCAATTTTCCTCTATAAATACTCAGCATCACAGCCAGCAATAAGGACGAAACCCTAACCCTTATAACCACCCAAACTCTTGCAAATTTTTTCAAGAATCCAAGAAATTCGAATTTCAATTTCCAGCAAGTTTCAGGCCGATCTAACCATCCAATCATCCTCCTTGACATCCCAGCAAGCAAAATCAACTTTTACTTGAAGCCAAGACACCCAGAATCGTGCCCTACAGCCTGGTCCGATTTGGTAAATTTGCAAAATTCGAATTTCTTTTTCCATGCAATATTAATGTTGTTTGTGTGTTTGTATCGATTCAGGGAGATGTTTAGGACATAACTGAACCCTTACATGCAAGCTTGGACGTCTGGAAATCATAGTGCCATGATTAGGGCATCACGAGTTGTTTGAATCGAACTGGCTCGTACAGGCATTTTCCATTGAAACTAATGGTTCCATTGGACTCGCAGCCATCGAATTAGGTGGGAAGGGTGGTCCTTTGCTTTTTATTTACGCTGTTTTGCAGGTTTCAGGGATCGGGGTCGCCGGAGAAGACGACCGGAGCTAGGGCTCCGGCGTCGTTGACATTGGCTTGACCGGCGTGGCTTGCGTGGCGTTATAACGCGTTTTGATTCGCTCCTTCATAAGTCAATGGACCCCACTTCCCTGACTGTGTTTGAACACATACCCCTGACGCGTGTACACTTATATCCATTTGTTTCTAGCTTTTCAAACACCAAGTGTCACTTGGTCCAGTGGTTAAGGCGCATACTGTTGGTGGATGCTCTCCAATGTCACGAGTTCGAATCCGTCCAGGGCCAGTTTTGCTTCTTTTTTCTCAAACTTCAGATTTTCTAACTATTTCATATTTATTTTAATATTTACATGTTATTTTAATTAATTTCATAATTTTTATTCTGCATTAAAAAATCATCAAAAATATTTATTCTTTTTACATTATTTTCATAAAATATTTATTTAATTTAATAAATTAAAAAATATAATTTTGCATGCATATTTATTTTTATTCATAATTTTGCATTTAATTCACTTTTAATTGCATTTTAATTATTAAATCTTTTCTAAAAAATCCCAAAAAATTATTTTAGCTTATTTATATTATTTCCAGCATATAATAATTTTCTCATATTAAAATTTGCATTTTTCTAACATTTTTTCTCTCGTTCGATTCATATTGCATTTTCCGATTTCTTCTTTTTGTACAGGTTATTCCGCTTCAGACGTTTCTTTACCGTTTTCATGTTATTTTTCAATAATGTAACTGTCTATGGGATGTAATAGTTTAAATTAGGTCTTTACTTTCCGCATTTTAAATTATGTATCTTCCCCAAAGCCTTGTAATAGCGTAGGATTTATCTTTCCGCATTTTACATTCCGCATTTTATTTTCCGCACCCTATCAATTGTTAGTAACTAGGCGTGTATGGCAAGACTAAAATCAACATAGCTCACTCTAATTTTCAAGATAAAATATCTGAAATCAACACACTTCTTTCACACACGCACCCCTTAGGGTAATTCTCTCTCGTTGCCTTACGAATTCAAAATGGTCATGTCCCTCAAACATAGAGGTATTCTAGCACCGTCGCCTTCCAAACAAATCATCATAGTCCCTTCGATACAAAGATCATAAGACCCACGATGTCGCCTCCGATTACATGATCTTGACCCTCGATTGTCGCCTACGAAAAATGATGATAGTCCCTTCGAATGTGCTAGGATACTTCCTACAAGTTGCCTTCTATGACCATCCGATGACCCTTCGAATGTCCCGCTTACATCCAACGAATGGAGCTACCTACTAACTAATGGTATGGATAGCGCTATTCTAAAGGAACGTAAAATACGAAAACGACCAATTCTGAGTAGGTAAATAAAGACTTTTAGTTGCTTGCTCGATCAAATGCTTTTCACACCACACACTCTTTTGTCAAAGTTCAAACACTTTCAAAAACAACATTTCCGAACACTTTGTATACACTCCTACATGAGTCATTACAAAGTCAAAGCGAAATGCCTCTTTTCAAAAACATCTTTTCAAACACACAAAAAGCAATTTTTAAAAGTGATCTAGAGAGCAACTAAGAGCCCGTAGATAACTACGGATGGAAAGGGGTGCTAATACCTTCCCTTTTCATAACCATTCTCCCGTACTCAGAATCTAACGAAGGTCTTTTTCTGTACTTTTACCTTCCCTTAATTGGATAAAAATAAAAGTCGGTGGCGACTCTTGCTATCCGCACATTTGGATATAAAAATCCTAAAAAGTCAGTTCACCGTATTATAGAACTGGCGACTCTGCTGGGGACACACCCTAAAGAGAGAATTATCTTAGGGATTTTTAGATCACCTTTATTGCTTTCTGTTTGATTTGCTTGCTTTATCTTTAAGGGTTGCTTGGGTATTATATTGTTGGGGGATCCTACACCCGGATCCGGGTTTCCTTTTAGGTAAGTAGCATTAGATCATCCCGACCGTTAGACGTATAACTAAACGGTCAACATGATGGCTACGTTAGCGTGACACTTTGGTTGTCCCGATACTCTTCATTCCCAAGTTGAAGATAGTATTTGGCTTCTGCGTGGTGTCATCAAGCGCTAACTAAACTTTTAGAACCTTAATTGACCCATCTTGGCCATTAGAAGGTAGTGAGATGGCCGACTTTGGTGCAGACTAAGGTTGGTTGATACTCGATGCTACGCTCATTGAGATCAGACTTTTGGGACATTTTCGATCGACCACTTGGTAGTCGTATTAAAATAAGCGCCTACAAGAAAGATTAATGATGTGAGATTCCTAGAACCCGGTTACTATTATAGGATAGGATGAACCAACTCAAACTTTTGGTGGGGTAATCACCTATACCTCATGCAAGCCTTAAACCTAGGCTCATTGTGTGAATTGTTTGTGTGTGCTAAACATGACATCATGACATCATTCGCATTGCATATCATTTCTAACTATTTCAAGGACCTAGGGATTTATCTTTGCTCTGTTTTGTAGGGATTATGGCTTCTAGAAAGACTATCCGAATCAACTTTATGGGTATATCTTCTCAGCTCAAAGAATTGGTTTCAGAAATTCCCGACCATGCTCAGTTCATCAAAAGACATGGTTATCTACTTGATTTGGTTACCTCCGGTTTTGAAGAAGATATGATGCATGTCCTATTCCAGTTCTTTGATCCGAAACACCATTGCTTCACATTCCCAGATTTCCAGTTAGTCCCTACCTTGGAAGAGTTCTCTAAGCTACTTGGGGTACCTATTCTTGACCAAATGCCATTCACCGGTTTAGAAAAGGTTCCTAAGTACGAAGACATTGCATCAGCCTTACATCTTAAGCGTTCAGATATTGAAGCCAATTGGGAAACTAGAAGCGGAGTTAAGGGTTTACTTTCTAAGTTTCTAATTAAGAGAGCCCGAGAATTCCTCAAAGTTATGAGTTTCCATGCATTTGAAAATATTGTGGCCTTGCTAATTTATGGTTTGGTTCTATTTCCTAACTCGGATCAATTCACATATATCGATGCCATCAAATTATTTCTTACCTGCAATCCTGTGCCTACCTTACTTGGGGATATTCTACATTCTCTCCACACTCGTACTACTAAGAGACAAGGAACTCTCATGTGTTGCATTCCGTTACTATCCAGGTGGTTTATTTCGCACCTTCCTCCATCAGTATTAAAGAACGGACAAAGGTTGAGATGGTCTCAAAGGTTGATGTCACTCTCTCATTCAGATATCCGTTGGAGTCTTTTCTCTCAAAAGGACTTCACCTTCATTGAGCGTTGTGGAGAATTCCCTAATGTACCACTACTTGGTATAAGGGGAGGTATTACTTACAACCCTTCTCTAGCTCTACGTCAGTTTGGTTTTGCTCGAAGAGATGGTCCGCATGATATGCTTCTCCAAGACATTGTGTTCGACTACAACCACGATCTCCAGAATTACCGACGAAGGTTTATACACGCTTGGGGCATGGTAAAGAAGACTGATACCAAGACTTTGGGGCACCTGAACTCCATTCCTTGGGAGCCTTACCTCAAATGGGTGCGAGCTCGAGCTCAAAACCTCATGATGCCGTACACGCCTGTTTTACCCGTAATTATGGAACCTGTTGCTATAGGTGACGTACCCTATACTATTTCCCATCCTGACATGCCTACTAATTTTGAAGACTTGAAGAGATCTTGGGTTCAGCTTAAAGAAGAGAGGGATACCTTTGAAGCTCAGTGTTATGCAAGTGAAAAGAAAGTGCTAGAGTTAACCAAGCTACTTCACGAGGAGCGAAGCATCAACGCCTACCTCGGCATCAAGAGGAAGCGCCCATGGGAGACTTAGAGCTTTTGATTTATATGCTTTTCTTTTATTGTTTCGAACCATTTCTTGTACTTAAAAAGAAAAGGAATAATAATGAGAAGTACTAATAAATGTTTGTTCATTGCTTGTTTAACAAATTTAAATCTCTAAGGTCCTTGAAAACATTGCATAGCATTCGCATAAACATCGCATAGCATAGCATAACATTGCATCACAGGTACATTGGAGATTGGTTTTCTCATTTGCTCGCTATTTATTTTATCAGAAATGGCTCTCAAACAAACTGTCAAAGATCTCCAAGCTCAGAATGCTCAGTTTCAACAGATGTTCACTAGTTTGGTCCAAGGCCAAGAAGATTTGAAGAAGCTCATCAACCGAAAGAAGAAGGTTGTTGGTCTCCTCAACATGGGTAGACGCTACAAAGGTGGTCCTAAAAGGGTCAGTCGGATAGAGCTCTCTGAAGGAAGTGTCCATACTGAAGAGAGTGCCAAGGGTGACGAATATGACCAGCGTGAGCCTAAGAAAGGAGGAGAAGATCGCTCTGACTATAGCCAAAACTCTGATGAGGATGATAAGTACAAACAACTTGAAGACCGTCTGAATGCTGTGGAAAACCTGAAGATGTCAGGGCTGAATTTTGATGATCTGAGTCTTGTCCCTGGTGTTGTGATTCCTCCCAAGTTCAAAGTTCCAACCTTTGCCAAGTATGATGGCATGTCTTGCCCTAAGCTGCATTTGAAGTCCTATGTCCAGAAGATCAACCCCCACACTGATGACAGAAGGTTGTGGATGCACTATTTTCAAGAAAGTTTGTCCGGAACTCAGTTAGAATGGTACTACCAGCTAGAGAATAATCGTATTCGTACTTGGAGTGACTTAGCAGATGCTCTCTACAGACAATATGAGTACAATGCTGAATTGACACCCACTCGCATGCAACTACAGAGCATGTCTATGGGTCGTGATGAGAAGTTCAAGGAGTATGCTCAGAAATGGAGAGATCTAGCGAGTTCAACCACCCTTGTCCAATAGGGAGTTGGTTGATATGTTTATGGGAACACCGGCCCATTCTTCAATCATCGATTGAAACACTTCACCGGATTCACCGTGATATTGACGAGCGTATTGGTATCAAGAGTGGAAAAATTCATGTGGAGTCACCTTCCAATGCTGCGAAGAGATCTTTTGGTGGTAAGAAAGAAGTTAATGCTGTGTATGGTCAGAAAAGCCGAGCCAAGACCGACCGCTCAATCTGGGGTTGTGATCTCGATCCGCATCGGACAACCTCGGTGAGACAAGCGCAACGAACGCGCCCCGACAGTTCTGAAGATCAACATGCCTTTGTCGCAAGCCTTGCAACACATGTTGAAAGCAGAGCTGATTACTTTGAGGGATCCTCCTCAAAACGTCAATACTTCCTCTCCGAGATACAATCCTAATGCTAAGTGTGCTTACCACTCCAATAGCCCAGGGCACGACAACGACAATGTTGGGCTCGAAGAACAAGATTCAAGATATGATTGAAGCTAAGCAGATTGAGTTTGATCCTCATCGAGACTCGAATGTGATCAACGCTCCTATGCCTAACCATGACAAGAGTTCCAATCTTTGTTGGTGGCGATACTTATGTTTTCAACATAGATGACTTGACCATTCCTCGATGGTATTAAGAAGAATTTGCTGCCGGTGTCAATCGGGATGCCTAGAAAGCGCGTTGGTGCCCATCTGCACCCGATGGTTGCGCTTGGTTGAGAAGACGTGTTCAGTGCATGATGGATAACCGTGAGATACTGTTTCTGAAACCACCTGTGCAAAAGCTGTTTGAAGACATGTCCAAACTGAAGATCGAAGATGTGAATGAAACGGCGCCAGATGTGTGGGATACCTTGGGGCAGCAAAGTGGAAAGTACGATTACATGGTGAAGTACACTGTTCCTGATAGCTACAAGATTCCTATTGAAGATATCAAGGTAACCGGATGGGGTGACGATTTCCCAGACGACTATGCTGATGTTAACACAATAAGGATTTCCTCTGCTGATCCAGTGCCTAGAGTGGCACCTCTCATCATTACCTCTCCAAGACCAATTCCATATTCCTCTGACAAAGCTATTCCTTGGAATTATGGAGCTGATGTTTACTATCATGGCGTCAAGCAAGACCCTCTGACCATTGAAGATCTTACAATTGAAGCTTCTACTCCTGACATTGACAATATCACCGGATCCAGTAAGGTGACTCGAATCGGAAGAGTGTTCTCTCCAGATATCTCTCCTCCAAAAGACACTGCGACTCCAGCTCGCATTCCAGCTATCCAATCCATTCCCAAGCTAAAGGAAAGAACGGTGACTCATCCCGCTCAACGAAGTACCAAAGGAATTCTGAAGACACCTCCAAACAAGAAATGGAGGAAATTCTGAAGATTATCAAGAAGAGTGACTACAATGTTGTGGAACAGTTGGGACAGACTCCGTCCAAAATCTCCATGCTTGCTCTGCTCTTGCACTCCGAGGCTCATGCTAATGCCTTGGTAAAATTTATGAAGAATGCTCATGTACCGCAAGACACTACCACGACCGTTTGAAGTTTGTATTGCTAGCCTGGCTGCCAACAACGGCCTAAACTTCTCGATCTTGATTTAACTCCTTAGGAAAGAAACATAACAAAGCCTTGCACATCTCTCGAATGCAAGGACACTACACTATCTCATGTTTTGGTGGATACGGTTACTCGAATATCCTTAGAAGCGCTTTTGATCGACTAGATGTCGAAGGGTTGGTTACGAGACCCGTGACATTATCGTGAGAGCTTTTGATGGTTCTAAGCGAGCGAATGGAGAAACTCACTCACTGTTAAGGTCGGTTCCAGACTTTGACTCCACTTTCTTTGTCATGGACATCCGTCCGGCTTACTCTTGCCTACTTGGGCGCCCTTGGATACATGGGGCGGTATTACCTCTACCTTGCATCGGCTGAAGTGCCGGTGAAAGGGAAGGTTGTTATATATGGTGAAGAAGAGTACATGGTCAGTCATCTATCGTTCCGATACCTTGAGATGGAGGGTGAATTCTTTGAGACTCACATCAAGCTTTGAAACAATTCCAGTCATGCTGTTGACTCTCCCGTCCTCTGAAGATGCTAAAGTTACGCCTAGAATGGCCTCCTTTGAAAGATGCTCAAGCGTTAAAGAAGGAGGTAGTACTATTTGGGGTCACTCCACGATCTTCCTTTCAAATCCGACAAGGCGGTTTACGCTTCACTATCAAAGGTCGAAGATGATACGCGTGAACGTGCGGCCAACTTCCTTTCCGCATCGGCGAGTGGAATCCATGCTATAGAAAACGGCGACAAAGACTTGATATCGCAAGTGGATCTTCCAACTCGGATCATGGGCTCAACAATTGGAAGACTGAAGACGTCATACCAATCTCCTTTAGCCAGGAGTAATTACTCTTGTTTTGTTTGCTTTTCGTATTTTTATGTTTTGAACAATAAACTCTAAAGCCTAGTGCCTTGCCCGGGGCATCACGGCTCATTTGCGAGGGTTATTATTTGTCGTTTGCGTATTTTCGTTTAATAAATTCGTTGGACTTTTGCATTCAATTGTTTATTTTCTTTCTTTTACTTTATCACCCCTTCAAAGAGCTATGTGTTTCTTACACACACCCACGTGATACACTGCAGAATCACTCGAATCTCGTTAATACTTGACTATGCTATTGCTAAATATGACTTGATAATCCGATCTACCAAGGCGAAGGCGAAAGTGAGGAAGATTGTGAAGTGCCGGAGAACTTTCAGTTACTACAAGAGAAAAGCGAGTTATCTGACCGCATGAAGAGCAAGTTGAGGTTGTAAATTTGAGTCTTGATGAAGGCAGAAAAGAGATCAAGATAGGAGCGGGTCTTGAGAACGTGTTAAAGAAAGGTTGATTCAGATGCTACGAGACTATGTTGAGGTTTTGCTTAGTCATACGAAGACATGCTGGTTTAGACATTGATATTGTGGTACACGATTCCCAAAAGAAGGTTTTCTCGATGAAATAGAAGGTTAAATCGTATGCGTCCGAGATGTCGAGAAAATCAAAGTGAAGTTATGAAGCGATTCAGCCGTTTTCTAGTTACTTCTTATCCACGATGGGTTGCAAACGTAGTGCTGTACCTAAGAAGGATGGTAAGGTACGAATGTGTGTGGATTCCAGAGATCTGAATAAAGCAAGTCCGAAAGACGATTTTCCACTTCCTCACATTGATGTTCTCGTTGACAACACCACTCAGCATAAGGTTTTCTCCTTCATGGATGGTTTCTCCGGTTACAATCAGATCAAAATGGCTCCTGAAGACATGGAGAAGACTACTTTTGTTACACAGTGGGGCACTTTCTGCTACAAGGTTATGCGTGCGGATGAAGAACAGCGCCACTTATGCTATGGTAACATTATTTCATGACATGATTCATCACGAGATAGAGGTCGTCGGCGACATGATAGCTCGATCACGATCGAGGAAGAACATCTTGATCATTTGCGTAAATTATTTGTGAGTTGAAGAATCAGATTGAGGCGAATCTAACAAGTGCACCTTTGGAGTCAGATCCGGAAAACTCCTAGGGTTTGTCTTCAGTGGAAAAGGTATTGAAGTTGACCTTGCCAAGGTTAAAGCTATCCAGGAAATGCCAGCTCCCTGCACCGAGAAGGAAGTCAGAGGTTTCTTGGGCCGATTGAACTACATTGCCAGATTCATTGCACACCTAACTGCTACTTGTGAGCCAATCTTCAAGTTACTAAAGAAAGATCAAGTGGTAGAATGGAACGATGATTACCAGATCGCTTTTGACAAAATCAAGGAGTACCTACAGAATCCTCCTATTCTGATGCCGCCCGCCGAAGGAAGACCTCTTATCATGTACTTGCAGTGTTAGAGAACTCAATGGGGTGTGTGTTGGGGCAACATGACGAGTCAGTCGAAAAGAGCACGCAATATACTACCTTAGCAAAAGTTTACCGACTATGAAACAAGATACTCACACGAGAAAACTTGCAACGCTTTGGCTTGGCTTTCGCCGACTAAGACAGTATATGTTGACCCATACTACCTTGTTGATTTCAAGATGGATCCGATAAAATACATCTTTGAGAAACCACTCTCTGAAGAATAGCAAGATGGCAAATGATCTTGACCGAATATGACATCAGTACACTTCTCGAAAGCAATCAAAGGAAGTGTGGTAGCCGATCATTTGGCTTATCAAGCCGTAGATGACTATCGATCTATGCGATTAATTTCGGATGAAGATGTTTTACTAGTCAGCATTGCGAAGAACCAGCCAGACGAAGGACACGAACAAGGATCCCGATGGACCATGGTCTTTGATGGAGCCTCAACGCACTTGGTAATGGCATTGGCGCCATCATTACATCCCTATGAGCGGACATCGCCTTTCACCGCCAGATTATGTTTCATTGCACTAACAACATGGCCGAGTACGAAGCGTGCATCATGGGTCTTAAAGCTGCTATTGACTTAAGAATCAAGTTCTTACAAGTATATGGAGATTCAGCTTTAGTGATCAGTCAGATCAAGGGCGAGTGGGATACAAAGCATCCGAATCTCATCCCGTATCGAGAGCATGTTCTGAGTTTGATCCCCTACTTCGAAGAGATTACTTTTGATCACATTCCACGAGAAGAGAATCAGTTGGCAGATGCATTGGCTACTATGTCGTCTATGTTCAAGGTTAGATGGGACAACGAGGCTCCCCAGATCATCATTGAGAAGTTTGACGAACCAGCATATTGTTATGAGCTTGATACAGAAGAGAAACCTTGGTACTACGATGTGAAGAGGTATCTTGAGACTCAGGAATATCCCAGGGCATCATCAATGATAAGAAGTTCTTGAGAAGATTTGCGCCAAATTTTCCTCGCAACAACATCCTATACAAGCGCAACCACGACTTACTTACCAGAACGTATTATGGAAGAGTTACAACGCATTTGGTACCCACTCCGGTGGACACACCATGGCTAAGAGGATTTTGAGAAGGTTACTATTGGTCCACCATGGAAGCCGATTGTCACGCTTCGCTCGATCTTGTCACAAGTGCGGTTATGCCGACAAAGTACACATACCTCGGTACCTCGAACATTCTAACGCTCCTTGGCCTTTTGCAATGTGGGGCATTGACATGATCGGAGAAATCAAGCCCAACTTCCAACGG
This sequence comes from Vicia sativa, assembly GCA_021764765.1. Taxonomy (NCBI): domain Eukaryota; kingdom Viridiplantae; phylum Streptophyta; class Magnoliopsida; order Fabales; family Fabaceae; genus Vicia; species Vicia sativa. Next base: position 96,380,968 of record CM038796.1, on the reverse strand, counting down.
ACATCGTTTCATCCTTGTGGCAATCGACTATTTCACTAAGTGGGTAGAAGCGACCTCGTTAGCTCGTAACCAAGAATGTTGTGGCTCGTTTCATCAAGCATAATCTTATCATCGGTATGGCACTCCGAAAGGATTATCACACAATGGCTCTAATCTCAACAACAAGATGATCACCGAACTACACGCATTCAAGATCAAGCATCACAACTCTTCTCCTTATCGGCCTAAGATGAATGGCGTGGAAGCCGCCAACAAGAACATTAAGAAGATTATCTGAAAATGACGGTGACTTACAAGGATTGGCATGAGATGTTACCATTTGCTCTTCATGGTTATCGCTACGGACATCAACGCAACTCCCTTCTATCGGTATGGAAGCCGTCCTACCCATTGAGGTTGATTCCCTCAACCGAGTCCTCCAGACGCAGAGTTAGCGAAGACGATTGGGTCCAACCGCCTTGACCATTAATTTGATTGATGAGAACGACTCGCATCCATCCGCCGACAGATCTATCGCGAATGATCGAGCATTTAACAAGAAAGTCACCGGGTCTACCAAGTCGGTGATCTAGTAGTCAAGCGCATCATTCTTCCACAAGGTGATCGAAAATGGACTCCCACCTATGAGGTACGTTTGTAGTCAAGCGGTGTTTTCCAGCTATGATACTTATCACTACGGTGAGGACTTCCCACACCACGTGAACGCAAATAGTCAAAAATACTACGCATAAGAGAGACCCGCTAAAAGGCAAAAATAAGGGCATCTGGCGAACCAAAGGTTGGGCAAAAGTTAAGGATATACAAACATGTACACGGCAAGTCGAAAACACCGGCTTGGGCAAAAAGGTATCGAAAAAAGCGGTCTAGGCAAAAGTTAATTTACGACTATGTCTCTTCCAGATCACCTGCTTCCAGACTACTATCAGCATTCAAGATTCAAATGGCGAATATCAATTCACTCACTTTCTACCGACAGCAAGGAGACGAGATAGTTGAAATATATGAGTACTAGCATAGTTGGAACTTAACGAGATTGTTTCCGCATAGCTCTTTACCTTTCTTGTGTACAAACTACTTGGCCATACGCCACATCTCAAAATAAATGCAAATTCCTTCTCTTTACAATTCTCGTTGTTTTTGTTTGCATAAAGTCCAACGTTTGCTTTGAATGATTATATGCATTTAACAATAAGAATCTGTTCACAAACGTGCGAAAAGCGAATGTACAAAGGTACTTACCACAGGCTCCAGGAATTGAGATGACGACGAAAGTCACCAAAAACATTTCCCCGCAGAGCACGATCCCCACAGGGGTGTCACACACTACAAACTTTCCCAGCGGAGTATGTGTTAGTCCCCAAGCAGTGATTCCACTCAACTAAGCAATGTTACATCAGTCTCCAAGCAATAACACTTCATCCCCAGCCGAGATATTTATTCCCAGCAGATATCCTTCAGCAATTCCCCTTCTCCTCCCCAGCAATAGTATCCAGACTTGAAACTTGGTCAGATAGTGCATCGGAGGAAACCTCCATCTTTTATTCCTCAGCCAGATATTACAACGGGCCCCAGATCCTTCTCAACCCGGTCTCCCAGTAACTATCAAACGCTCTCCAGCAAGATCTACACTCAAGATCCCTAGTATGAGCACCTCCTAACCTATCCCCAGCTGGGTCTACATCCAAGATCCCCAACAGATTGCCTCCCAGATTCTCCTCAGCAGGGTCTATGCATAAGATCTCCGATAACAAGTTTCTCAACAATATCTAGGCCCGAGACTTGGTCAGATAGTGCATCGGAGGAATCTAGGATATCTTTCTTCTCTTTCGAAGGCAAGGCTCTCTCATGCAGTCCCCGAGCAAAAGTTAGACATCCTCAAGCAGAACATCCGCATCTTCTTCAAGATGGATATGTTTTGAAATACCACAACATCCAGCATTCATACATTTCTTATGTGCATACATCATTCATATACATTGTCATGCATCATACTTTGCATAAGACTAACAAATAAGCTATCAAAGTTTCTCTTGTTTTTCCAAAACAGGTAACAGTCATTTCTGACGCAAACAGGTCCAGGATTAAGACCCGAATCCAGACGGGAAAACTATCCGAACGACCACTTTCGCTGTTCTCCAATGGCAGATCCAGGATTAATACCCGAAGCTAGACGGGAAATCCTATCCAAATGATCACAAGTTATCCTCCGATAACGGCCAGTGGATCAATACCCGATGCACAACAGGGAAAACATCCACGCTTTGCCAACTACTATCCCCTCAGAATGGTCGACGTGAAGATCTACTCTGACTCTCTCTTATTATCAACAGCAACTACAGAGTCTGGCGTACGACTCAGTTGCCCTGGATGGCATCTTAAGCCCATCTCCGACTACTTGTCAATAATTCTCCACTTTTGGAATACTGCATATTTGGTTAAAAATCAATACAAACCAATAACCTCATTCAAAGGTGAGCACGAAGTCTAACGTACGACTCTCTCCGGATGGCATCTTAAGCCCATCCCCTTTCACTTCTAGAAACATCTACCGAGCCTAGCGTACGGTTCACTCCCAGCATCATTCTTTCCAGATGGCATCTTAAGCCCATCCCCGGTGGTTCTTCTATCAACAATCTCGAGTCTAGCGTACGACTCATTCCCCAACGAAATCTCCAGCTTCTCCAAATGGCATATGTAAGCCCATTCCCGCATCATCACCAACAGCGAGTGCAAATTTTCAGGTGTACTCGAGTGTTCAATCATCTTCTACCTCCAGGTCACAAAGGCGAACATGCCAATTTAACCTTCCAGTACAAGAAGATTGAACAGGGGCAGATGTCATACCCCAAAATTTGCCCTCCATCTACTCAAGATATTCCATACATCCATACCCAAGGATTCCTCAAGAGTTGATCAGACAAACTCTCTCCTAGACAATCAATCCAAATTAGGGTTTGATATTTCTCAGGCCAAGAGGGACTCCCAACATCTCCAATGATCTTCATGCCTCCTCATATGCTTCAAAGATTCTCTATGTCAAGTTTCAAGCCTTACAAGACAAGTTTCCTCAGGCAATTGCTCAGATGGTTGAAAATCGAGTGTATTGGACAAAAAGTCAACTGTGGTCAACATACAAAACTTTGATTTTTGGTCAACATCCTCATTTGGAAGTTACATTCATCATTTGATCAAGGGTTGATTATGATTCATCAAGAAAACTCAAGATTTGCTCAAAAGTCAAACTTTCTAAATTAGGGTTTCTAGGTGAAAAGTCAACCAAACTTTGACTGATCATAACTTTCTCATACTTTCTCAGAAATTTTTCCACCACCTCTTGTTTTGAAGGAAATTCAATTCTCTACAACTTCATGTCTCACAAGAATGTCCAAAAAATGCTTCATTTGAGAGGTATGGCTCAAAACATTACAGGTCATTTTCAAAGTCAACAAAAAGTCAACTTTTGGTTTTGAAGATATATTGAGCATGGTAACTCCAATTGAGATGAGACCAAAAGGGTTGGTTAGAGGACTCTTAGAGCTTTCCAAAAAGTCCAATAAATCTCAAAAATATGGAAAATTGAGCAAGATACACTATTCAGAAGTTGGGCAATTTTGGACAATTGCACAAAAGGACATTTTGGTCAAAATGCAAAATTTTCCAAATGGGCCTATATTCTTTTGATCCAAACTTGTTCATGACATTATTATTGACCCATAAATGCTTGGCCTTGGTAATTTTCTATTTTTATGATTTATATTTGAATTTTATAACATTTAATTCAAAAATAAATTATATAAAATATGAAAATTAATTATTTTTTCAAATGAGTTGGATTTATATCTTCCTTGAAGACCAAGAAAGCCCAAGACTCTTGCCAAATTCGTGACTCATGCATATGGAAAGGAAAAATCAAGTTTTTAAGAAAATTTGATTTGTTTTTATTGGAAAATATTTGCATAATCAATAAGCAATCTTTTTTCACTCCTTTTGCCATCCAATTTTCCTCTATAAATACTCAGCATCACAGCCAGCAATAAGGACGAAACCCTAACCCTTATAACCACCCAAACTCTTGCAAAATTTTTCAAGAATCCAAGAAATTCGAATTTCAATTTCCAGCAAGTTTCAGGCCGATCTAACCATCCAATCATCCTCCTTGACATCCCAGCAAGCAAAATCAACTTTTACTTGAAGCCAAGACACCCAAAATCGTGCCCTACAGCCTGCTCCGATTTGGTAAATTTGCAAAATTCGAATTTCTTTTTCCATGCAATATTAATGTTGTTTGTGTGTTTGTATCGATTCAGGGAGATGTTTAGGACATAACTGAACCCTTACATGCAAGCTTGGACGTCTGGAAATCATAGTGCCATGATTAGGGCATCACGAGTTGTTTGAATCGAACTGGCTCGTACAGGCATTTTCCATTGAAACTAATGGTTCCATTGGACTCGCAGCCATCGAATTAGGTGGGAAGGGTGGTCCTTTGCTTTTTATTTACGCTGTTTTGCAGGTTTCAGGGATCGGGGTCGCCGGAGAAGACGACCGGAGCTAGGGCTCCGGCGTCGTTGACATTGGCTTGACCGGCGTGGCTTGCGTGGCGTTATAACGCGTTTTGATTCGCTCCTTCATAAGTCAATGGACCCCACTTCCCTGACTGTGTTTGAACACATACCCCTGACGCGTGTACACTTATATCCATTTGTTTCCAGCTTTTCAAACACCAAGTGTCACTTGGTCCAGTGGTTAAGGCGCATACTGTTGGTGGATGCTCTCCAATGTCACGAGTTCGAATCCGTCCAGGGCCAGTTTTGCTTCTTTTTTCTCAAACTTCAGATTTTCTAACTATTTCATATTTATTTTAATATTTACATGTTATTTTAATTAATTTCATAATTTTTATTCTGCATTAAAAAATCATCAAAAATATTTATTCTTTTTACATTATTTTCATAAAATCTTTATTTAATTTAATAAATTAAAAAATATAATTTTGCATGCATATTTATTTTTATTCATAATTTTGCATTTAATTCACTTTTAATTGCATTTTAATTATTAAATCTTTTCTAAAAAATCCCAAAAAATTATTTTAGCTTATTTATATTATTTCCAGCATATAATAATTTTCTCATATTAAAATTTGCATTTTTCTAACATTTTTTCTCTCGTTCGATTCATATTGCATTTTCCGATTTCTTCTTTTTGTACAGGTTATTCCGCTTCAGACGTTTCTTTACCGTTTTCATGTTATTTTTCAATAATGTAACTGTCTATGGGATGTAATAGTTTAAATTAGGTCTTTACTTTCCGCATTTTAAATTATGTATCTGCCCCAAAGCCTTGTAATAGCGTAGGATTTATCTTTCCGCATTTTACATTCCGCATTTTATTTTCCGCACCCTATCAATTGTTAGTAACTAGGCGTGTATGGCAAGACTAAAATCAACATAGCTCACTCTAATTTTCAAGATAAAATATCTGAAATCAACACACTTCTTTCACACACGCACCCCTTAGGGTAATTCTCTCTCGTTGCCTTACGAATTCAAAATGGTCATGTCCCTCAAACGTAGAGGTATTCTAGCACCGTCGCCTTCCAAACAAATCATCATAGTCCCTTCGATACAAAGATCATAAGACCCACGATGTCGCCTCCGATTACATGATCTTGACCCTCGATTGTCGCCTACGAAAAATGATGATAGTCCCTTCGAATGTGCTAGGATACTTCCTACAAGTTGCCTTCTATGACCATCCGATGACCCTTCGAATGTCCCGCTTACATCCAACGAATGGAGCTACCTACTAACTAATGGTATGGATAGCGCTATTCTAAAGGAACGTAAAATACGAAAACGACCAATTCTGAGTAGGTAAATAAAGACTTTTAGTTGCTTGCTCGATCAAATGCTTTTCACACCACACACTCTTTTGTCAAAGTTCAAACACTTTCAAAAACAACATTTCCGAACACTTTGTATACACTCCTACATGAGTCATTACAAAGTCAAAGCGAAATGCCTCTTTTCAAAAACATCTTTTCAAACACACAAAAAGCAATTTTTAAAAGTGATCTAGAGAGCAACTAAGAGCCCGTAGATAACTACGGATGGAAAGGGGTGCTAATACCTTCCCTTTTCATAACCATTCTCCCGTACTCAGAATCTAACGAAGGTCTTTTTCTGTACTTTTACCTTCCCTTAATTGGATAAAAATAAAAGTCGGTGGCGACTCTTGCTATCCGCACATTTGGAAATAAATATCCTAAAAAGTCAGTTCACCGTATTACAATGGGTCGTGACCAGAAGTTTAAGGAATATGCTCAGAAATGGAGAGATCTAGAAGGCAAAGTTCAACCACCCTTGTCCAATAGGGAGTTGGTTGACATGTTTATGGGAACACTGACAGGCCCATTCTTCAATCATCTGATTGGAAACTCTTCAGCCGGATTCACCGAGCTGATATTGACAGGCGAACGTATCGAAGTTGGAATCAAGAGCAGAAAGATTCAAGTAGAGTCATCTTCAAATGCTGCGAAGAGATCTTTTGGTGGTAAGAAAGAAGCCAATGATGTGTATGGTCAGAAGAGCCGTGACAAAGTTAACCACACTCAATCTATGGGGCTAGTTGTAATCTCCAATCCTACACCAGCACAACCTCAACGAGACAACACACGCATCCAGAACACGTCGCGAAGACAGTTTACGAAGATCAACATGCCGTTATCTCAAGCATTGCAACACATGTTAAAAGTAGAGCTGATTATTTTGAGGGATCCTCCTCAGCACGTCAATACTTCCTCTCCAAAGTACAATCCTAATGCGAGGTGTGCATACCACTCCAACAGCCCAGGGCACGACACCAACAACTGTTGGGCCTTGAAGAACAAGATTCAAGACATGATTGAAGTAAGGGAAATTGAATTCGACCCGCCTGTCGAGACTCTGAATGTGATCAACGCACCAATTCCTGACCATGGTAAAAGTTCCAATGCTATTGACAATGACTCCTATGTTTATGATGTGAACGAGCTGACTATTCCTCTGATGACTGTTAAGAATGATTTGCTGCAAGCCGGTGTATTTCCAGGATGCCCTAATAACTGTCGTTGGTGTGCATCTGAATCTGACGGATGTGCTTGGTTGAAAAGGGGTATTCAACGCATGATGGAAAACCGAGAAGTGTTGTTTCTGAAACCTCCATCTGTGGAGAATCTGTGTGAAGACGTTTCTAAGAATCTGAAGATCGAAGACATAAGCGAAGCCGTACCAGAAGCCTAGGATTCCTTGGGGTAGCCAAGTGGAAAGTTTGATTTCATGGTGAAATATACCGCTCATGAAAGTTACAAGATTCCAATCGAAGACATCAAGGCAATCGGATGGGGAGACGATTACCCAGAAGAATATGAAGATGTAAACACAATATGGATCACCTCTTCCGATCCCGCGCCTAGAGTGGAACCTCTGATTATTTCCTCGCCCAGAAAGATTCCATATTCCTCTAACAAAGATATACCTTGGAATTATGGAGCTGAAGTTTACCATCATGGCATCAAGCAAAAACCTTTGACCATTGAAGACATTGCAGTTGAAGCTACCAATCCTGACATCGACAACATCCCTAGATCAAGCAAAGTAACTAGAGCCGGAAGAGTATTTTCTCCAGAGATCTCTCCTCGAAAGGATACTACTACACCAATTTGCATTCCTACTATCGAACCAGTTCCCGAAGAGAGAAGGAAAGAACCAGTAACTCATCCTTCTCAGACAGAAGTACCAAAGAAAGTTGTCGAGGATACCTCCAAGCAAGAAATAGAGGAAATTCTGAAGATCATCAAGAAGAGCGACTACAGTGTTGTGGAACAGTTGGGACAAACTCTGTCCAAGATATCCATGCTAGCTCTGCTATTGTGCTCTGAGGCTCACGCTAATGGCTTAGTAAAGTTTCTCAAGAATGCTCACATACTGCAAGACACTATTGTTGACCAATTTGAAGGTTGTATTGCTAGCCTGACCATCAACAATGGTTTAGGTTTCTCTGATGTTGATTTAACTCCTGCCGGAAGGAATCACAACAAAGCCTTGCACATCTCCATTGAATGCAAGGGCACTACATTGTCCCACGTATTAGTGGATACTGGTTATGCTCTAAACGTTCTGCCGAAGAGCGCTCTCGATCGACTTAATGTTGAAGAAGTGGTCATGAAGCCCAATGACATAATTGTAAGAGCTTTTGATGGTTCGAAAAGAACAACACTTGGAGAGCTCATCTTTCCAGTTAAAGTCGGTTCCCAGACTTTTGACTCTACTTTCTTTGTCATGGACATTTGTCCAGCTTATTCTTGCCTACTCGGACGCCCTTAGATACATGGGGCAGGCGTTGTTACCTCTACCCTGCATCAAAAGTTGAAGTACCCAGTGAAGGGGAAGATTGTTACATTATACGGTGAAGAAGAATATATGGTAATCCATCTACGCTCATTCCGATACATCAAAATGGAAGGTGAATTTGTCGAAACTCCCTATCAAGCTTTCAAAGCAATTCCACGAGTCATGCCTGTTGACTCTCCCGTCACTCCTGAAGTTACTAGAGTTCCACCGAAGATGGCCTCAGTGAAAGATGCCAAAGCTGCGGTTGAAGAAGGAGGTCGTACTATTTGGGGTCAGCTCCTCGATTTTCCATTCTAATCTAACAAGACTGGTTTAGGCTTCAATATCAAAGGTCAGAAGATGATACGCTGCGAACGTGCTGCCAAACTTCCTTTCCACATCAACAAAAGCGGAGTCCATTCTATAGATGACGACGACATCAACTTCGACATCAATTGGATCTTACCAACTCCAGACGAAGGACTCAACAATTGGAAGACTGAAGATTTCATACCAATCTCCTTTAGACAGTAGTAATTGCTTTTTCTGTTATGCTTTCCGTTTTTTATGTTTTGAACAATAAACTTTAAAGCCTAGTGCCTTGCCCGGGGAACCACGGTTCATTTGTGAGGGTTATTATTTGTCATTTGCATATTTTCATTCACTAAAATCATTGGACTTTTGCATTCAAATACTATGCTCTTTTCTTTCTTTTACTTTATCACCCTTTCAAAAAGCTATGTGTTCTTACACCCACCCACATGATACACTGTAGATTCACTCCGAATCTCTTCGATAACGACTCTGCTATTACTAAATATGACTTCGATAATCCGATCTACCAAGCCGAAGACGAAGATGAGGAAGATTGTGAAGTGCCAGGAGAACTTGCCAGGCTACTACAACAGGAAGAACATGTTATACAGCCACACGAGGAACCAATCGAGGTTGTGAATCTAGGTACTGACGAAGACAGAAAAGAAATCAAGATAGGAGCGGGTCTTGAGAGTAATGTCAAAGAGAGATTGGTCCAGATGCTGCGAGACTATACCGAGATTTTTGCTTGTTCCTACGAAGACATGCCAGGTTTAGACATTGAGATTGTGGTACACCGACTACCAAAGAAAGAAGGTTTTCTCCCTATGAAGCAGAAGGTTTGTCGTATGCATCCTGAGATGTCTGAGAAAATCAAAGCCGAAGTTATGAAACAGTTCAATGCCGGTTTCCTAGCCGTTACTTCTTATCCACAGTGGGTTGCAAACGTGGTGCCTGTAACTAAGAAGGATGGCAAAGTACGTATGTGTGTGAACTACCGAGATCTGAACAAAGCAAGTCCGAAAGACGATTTACCACTTCCACATATTGATGTCCTGGTTGATAACACCGCTCAACACAAGGTTTTCTCCTTCATGGATGGTTTCTCCGGTTACAATTAGATCAAAATGGCCCCTGAAGACATGGAAAAGATTACTTTCATTATACAGTGGGGCACATTCTGTTAAAAAGTCATGCCGTTCCGACTGAAGAACACTGGCACCATATATCAACGTGCCATGGTAGCTCTATTCCATGACATGATTCATCACGAAATAGAGGTCTACATCGACGACATGATAGCTCGATCACAAACTGAAGAAGAACATCTCAATCATTTGCGAAAGCTGTTTGATAGACTGAAGAAAGACAGGCTAAGGCTTAATCCTAACAAATGCACCTTTGTAGTCAGATCCAGAAAACTCCTGGGATTTGTTGTCAGCTGTAAAGGTATTGAAGTTGACCCTGCCAAGGTTAAAGTTATTCAAGAAGTGCCAGCCCCCTATACCGAGAAGGAAGTTAGAGGTTTCTTGGGATGACTAAACTACATTTCCAGATTCATTGCACATCTAACTGCTACTTGTGAGCCAATCTTCAAGTTACTGAAGAAAGATCAAGTAGTGGAATGGAACGATGATTTCCAGACAGCTTTTGATAAAATAAAGGAGTACCTACAAAATCCTCCTATCCTGATGCCACATATTAAAGGAATACCTCTTATCATGTACTTGACAGTATTAGGGAACTCAATGGGGTGCGTGTTGGGGCAACATGACGAGTCTGGTCGAAAAGATTATGCAATATACTACCTTAGCAAAAAGTTTATTGATTGTGAAACAAGATACTCATAGCTTGAGAAAATTTGCAGCGCTTTGGCTTGGGCTGCTCGCCGACTAAGACAGTATATGTTGACTCACACTACCTTGTTGATCTCCATGATGGATCCGATAAAATACATATTCAAGAAACCTGCTATCTCCAGAAGGATAGCAAGATGGCAAATGATCTTGACCGAATACGACATCCAGTATACTACTCAGAAAGCGATGAAAGGAAGTATAGTAGCCGATCATTTGGCTCATCAAGCCATAAATGACTATTAGTCTATACATTTCGAGTTTCCAGACAAGGATATTATGTTAGTCACTGATTGCGAAGAACCTGGACCAGACGAAGGACTTGAACCAGGATCCCGATGGACCATGGTCTTTGATGGGGCCTCGAACGCACTTGGCAACGGTATTGGCGCCATCATTACATCTCCTACAGGCGAACACACGCCTTTCACCGCCAGACTTTGTTTCAATTGTACCAACAACATGGCCGAATACGAAGCATGCATCATGGGTATCAAAGCTGCTATTGACTTTATGGTGGAAAACTTTATGATAAAGTATGTGAAAGTTATGCCTGGTCAAAGTTCTATTGACTTTTTGTCCAAAAACCCTAATTTGGAAACTTTGACTTTTGATCAAATCTTGAGTTTTATTGATGAATCATGATCAAGCTTTGATCAAATGATTAATGTGACTTCAAAATCTTGATGTTGACCAAAAATGATGAAGTTTGACTGTATGTTGAACACAATTGACTTTTTGTCCAATACAATTAATTTTAAACCATCTGAGCAATTTTATGAGAAAACTTGAGTTGTGAGGCTTGAAACTTGACATGGTGATACATTGAGACATATGAGGAGGTATGATGATCACTTGAGGCATTATAACTCCTCTTTGACTTGAAAGAATCAAAACCCTAATTGTGGGTTGATTCCTTAGGAGAGGGTACATCTGGTCAACCTTTGAGAAGTTCTTGAGTATAGAGATGTGGATTGACTTGGGAAATAGGAGGGAAAATTTTGGGGTATAACGGTTAGCATTGTTGTTTTTGATTTGTGTGTAAAATTCTGGTTTTTAGGGTTTTCAAATTGGTAAAATCACAACTAGTAAGTTGCAGAATTTTGAAAAACAAACAGTGGGAACCGGAGCCCATTATATGGTAACCGGTTACCAGGTAGAAAAATACTTTTAGGAGAAAAACTGTGAGTGGGTAACCGATTCCCACTGGAAGGGTAATCGGGTTCCCACGCGTCAACTAGAACAGGAAGAGTTGTTGTTTAGCAGTAATCGGTGCCCATTATATGGTAACCGATTACCATTGTAGCATTTAAAAAAAAAATTCCAAATGGAAAAATTATAACTTTGTGCTCGGGTGTCCGTTTGACGCACTGTTCGAACCTACGGGAAGCTAAAAATACGATCTTTACTGTAAAAAAATGTTTTTAAAACTAGTAACTCAAATATTTTGGATTTGTATTTATTTTGGTGTCGTATGTTGTATGTTGTGATGTTTTAGAAACCAATGTTGTACTGCTTCGTATTGTTGTTGTTGGTTTGCAGTAGGTGGCTGGAAACGGTAAGGTGTTGGTTATGTTAAAACCAATAATTCTTGTTGTTGATTGTATGATTTAGACTCATGCATTCATGTTGCACATGTTGTTGGCTCAAATCCTAGATGGAATGGATACGAGCGAGGTGAATACATTTATTCCCTATTTTTTATGGCCCTAATCCAAGATGGAGTGGATTAATGGTTAAGTGAACCAATTGTTCACGAAAATGGTGACCCTGATCCTAGATGGATTGGATTCGGTGGGACTCTCGGTACCGCATGCATTATGTCGATGTTGAATTCCATTTCATAATTTTATGTTGATGATGATTGTGAATTTTAATTGTTTGGTTTATGACAATTGTGTTGTGGTGATGAGATATTTGAACACTGCTAATTATTCCTGATAATTATGCATGATAATTTCGTACACCTCTGATTATATTGTTCTTTAGATTGCTGTGATATCTCACCCCTTCTGTTGTGATGTTGCCTTTACATGGGTAACGTGCAGATACTCAGGGTAGCTTGAGTAGCAGGAGTCGAAGAGGTTGCTCTTATTTTTAGTTCAAGTCAACGTTTTGCTCTGATATGTAACACTCGGGTTGAGGATAAATGTTTGAAATGCTTTAATTTGTCTTGGTTTCTTTTGTTGATTCCGATAGGAGAATTTAAACTCCGGAATAATCATTTGAAGTTGTTTTGTTGGATTTGAAATATTTACGCTATTTCAATAAAGTTTTTGATTCAGTCTATGTTAAGTTAATTCCAATTATGTGTTATTGTCATACCCCAAAATTTGCCCTCCTACTCTCCAAGACATTCCATACATCCATACTCAAGGATTCCTCAAGGGTGGACCATACAAACCCTCTCCTACACAATCAACCCAAACTAGGGTTTGGCAATTCTCAGATCAAGATAGGTTCTCAACACCTCCAATGATCATCATCCCTCCTCATATTATTCAAAGAATCTCCATGACAAGATTCAAGCCTCACAGGTCAACTTTCCTCAAACAATTGCTCAGATGGTTGAAAATCAGTTGTATTGGACAAAAAGTCAACTGTGGTCAACATGCAGTCAAACATTGTGATTTTTGGTCAACATACTCATTTTGAAGTGACATTCATCATTTGATCAAGGGTTGATCATGATTCATCAAGAAAACTCAAGATTTGCTCAAAAGTCAAACTTTCCAAATTAGGGTTTTCTAGGGAAAAGTCAATTGAACTTTGACTGATCATAACTTTCTCATACTTTGTCAGAAAGTTTTCCACCACCTCTCATTTTGAAGGAAATTCAATTCTCTACATCTTCATGTCTCACAAGCATGTTCAAAAAATGCTTCATTTTAAAGATATGGATCAAAACATTACAGGTCCTTTTCAAAGTCAACAAAAAGTCAACTTTTTGTAATGAATTTTTATTGAGCATGGAAACTCCAATTAAGATGAAACCAAAGAGGTTGTTTAGAGGACATCTACAGTTTTCTAAAAAGTCCAAGAACACTAAAAAATGTTTAAAATTGAGCAAGATACACCTTGCACAAGTTGGGCATTTTTGAAGAGGTGCACAAAGAGAAATACTTGTCAAAATCCAAAATTTTGCAAATGGGCCTAACTTTTCTTGATTCAAACTTGTTCCTCAGCTTATTTGGAACCTCCAAGCCCAAGGCCACGAATTTTGTCTTTATTTTTCTATTTAATTTGGATTCTAATCATTTAAAAGCCAATTAAATTAAAAATAAGGTATAAAATCAAAATTAAATGCAAATTGGATTTTTCTCTCATTCTTGAGGTCCAAGAAACTCATAAAAGCTGGCAAATTCAAAATTAACATTGATTGGCAAGAGAATTGATGAAAATTGGATCAAAAAAGAAAGATTTGATTTCATACCAAATCAAATTTTTTTACATTGATTGATTCATATTTTCCTCTTGAATTCATACCTAAATCCATCCATTATAAATATACAATGCATACAACATGAGAAAGAACAAAAAAATTGCTTGGAAGAACCCTAACCTAAGTCAAAAAAACCGTGTTCTTGAAGAAACTTGCAGCCCTAGTTTCAGCCTGTTTCAATTGATTTTGAGCATTCCATTACATTCCTTGGAGTCTTTAGAATCGATCCAGACCTTTACAAGTCACAAAACCATCAAGAATCGTGAAATCCAGAATTCGATTTGTCCATTCTTTTCCAAAATTGATTTTTGATTATCATGCATATTTAACGTGTTTTGATGTTTGTTTTGTGTTTAGATTGAAGTTTGGAAACTTTCTGCATAGTTTAATTGCATTTTAGTGGCCTGAATCGAAATTCACCATAGCTAGGATTCCATGGCTCGAATTGGGATCTCATGAAATACGTAAAATTGGACCAAGCCAAGGTTACCAGCATGACCAGTGGACAAAAACGAATCGAACCATGGTTTCATATTGCATTTATATTGCTTGTGCTGGATTTTTGATTTTTGCAGGGGCCTTAGCGTCGAGCAAGACCGACGCTATGTGTTTGAAAATTCAAACGAAGAAGATGAAGATCTTCGCGCGTCATTTGGATTCTCAGGAAGCGAATTCGTTTAAAATGTTTTATTTCAATATCATAACACGTATACACTCCAGCTCAGTTGGTCAAGGCAGCGCGCGTGTGAAGCTATGGTACCAGGTTCGATCCCTGGCTCCTGAATATATTTTTATCAATTATTAAAACTAACACTTTTCTTATTTTTCTTTTTAATATTTTCATGTTAATTTAATTTCTCTTTAAATATTTTTCTCATGCATTTAAAAAAACACCAAAAATATTTTCCTTTTGCATTTTAGTCAGAAAAATACTTATTTAATTTTTAACATTAAAATTAATATTTTTGCATCCATATTTTATTTAATTGTTAATTAATCATTAATTTGACTTTTAATTGCTTTTAATTATCAAAAACGATTCAGAAAATTCCCAAAAAATTATCTTATCATCTAATTGTCATTACTAACTTAAAATATTTTCTCCATTCAAAATTCTTATTTTTACTAACATTTTCCTCTTATGCGAATTTCTCTTATTTTCCGATTATGTATCTGCTCACAGGTTGTAACATTTCGGACAACTTTTCTCGCTTTTCTTTTCTATTAAGTAACTGCCTATGGGATGTAATAGTTTAATTAGGACTTTTATTTTCCGCACTCCTATTATGTAACTGCCCCAAAGCCATGTAATAGCGTATGACTTTATCTTTCCGCACTTTACTTTCCGCAGTTCACTTTCCGCACCCTATAACTGCTAGTAATTAGGCGTGTATGGCAAGATAAAATTGAACATAGATCACTCATAATTCCAAGATAAAATATCTGAGTTCAACACACTCGTTTCACACATGCACCCCTTAGGGTAATTCTCTCTCGTTGCCTTTCGAATATAATGGTCAAGTCCCTCGAATGTAGAGGTATCCTAGCACCGTTGCCCTCAAATATATCATCATAGTCCCTTCGATACAAAGATCATAGACCCACGATGTCGCCTACGAATACATGATCTTGACCCTCGATTGTTGCCTACGAAAAGTGATGATAGTCCATTCGAATGTGCTAGGATACTTCCTACAAGTTGCCTTCTATGAGCATCCGATGTCCCTTCGAATGTCCCTTTTACATCCAACGAATAGGGTTACCTACCAACTAATTGTATGGATAACACTATTCTAAAGGAACGTAAAACAACACGAAAATGACCATTCTGAGTAGGTAATAAAGACTTTTAGTTGCTTGCTCAAATCAAATGCTCTTCACACCACACACTTTTGTCAAAGTTCAAACTCTTTTCAAAACGAAACATTTCCGAACACTTTGTATACATTCCTACATGAATCATTACAAAGTCAAAGCGAAATGCCTTTTCAAACATTTTTGCCAAACACACAGAAAGCACTTTTCGAAAAAATGATCTAAGAGCAACTAAGAGCCCGTAGATAACTACGGATGGAAAGGGGTGCTAATACCTTCCCTTTTCATAACCTTCTCCCTTACTCAGAATCTAACGAAGGTCTTTTCCTGTTCTTTTCACCTTCCCTTAATTGGATAAAAGAAAAGTCGGTGGCGACTCTTGCTATCCGCAACATTTGCGATACAAAAATCTCAAAGTCAGTTCACCGTATTACAGTTATGTATCATATTGATTGAGCTATTGGGGTTTTTGAAGCATGTGACATTCTGATTTATGTTGTTTGATTTTAAATTTACTCTAATAATTATATAAATATTCTATAGGGAAGTCAGGGTGTTACAAAAACATGCATCTTGAACGTACACGCCTACCGGGCGAAATCCTAGTGACATTGCCTGATTACTATCACTAGAAGGTAAGTAATTCCGATGACGTAGCCTACATGGCATCACACACTTACGAATACCAAGCATAAAAATGAGTTCCTAGTGGGAAACGCCACAAGGCACACACTAGCACATCGCCTTTGGCAGCTCAGGTGAGTACATGAGAAAAACATTAAAAATGAAACATCGAGGCATAACAACCACATAATAGTGAGAAAAGGATTTACCACCTGATAGCATGTATTAAACATTATTGATTCATGCAATTAGTTAGGTACATTCGGTTACACCTTAGTCACTTAATTTAGCATAGTGTCGCTTAAGGTTCATTAAAGCATTTGGTTTCTAAACTCGGAACCAACCTGCATTTGGGAAAGAACAATTTAATTCTGCCCTGGAGGGCACGTTGAGCAGGGTCACGCCACTGAGCGGGATCCTGCGAATTAAACTTTTTCAACTTACAGTAGGGCGTGATAGAACTGCTATGGAGTCTAAACTCCATCCAATGCTTCCAATTCATTACCCATGGCAGTCCAACACGAAAAATAGAATCATAATAGGTGATTTGACATCAAAAACATGCACGCATCATCGATTAGTTCACAAACCAAAATCCCAAATTTTTCACAAAACCCCAAGTTTACCCAAAGTCTCTAACTATGAGACTCACCTTAGATTGATGAAGGATTGTGAAAAATCATAATCAGATATGGAGGTTTGGCTTAATCTTGTGTTGCATACAAGGATTTGGAACTCTTTTTCTCTTCTTCTCCTTCTTTTCTTTCTACGCTTCTTGATCTCTTTATCTTCTAAAATTCTGATTTTTCTGAATTATAACAATGAGGATGGTTTAGCCAAACATTCCCTTCTTGTCTTAGCCATCTACCAAATGACCAAGTTTCCCCTTAACTAAATCAAAATGTCAAATTTCCCCTTCTAGTTGGATTCTAACTAAATGGTTACTATTACTACTCTTGTTTAATTCTTTATGTCATGAAACAAATAAATTATACATCATATTCTCACCCTCCCTTTAAATCCGAATTCTTCATCGAATTCGAAATCTTACCAGAATAGTTGAGGGTACGACTCTCGCATCTCCATTTCAATCTTCCAAGTAGCTTCTTCCGGGCGAGATTCTTCCCATAACACTTTCACAAGGGGTATTTCCTTACTTCTCAAGGACTTGCTAGCATATTATAAAACATGAACAGGTTGCAGTTGGAACGAAAGATCTGGTTCTATCTCCATAGCATCTGGAAGGTTAGGATTAGACGAATCCGACACGAACTTTCAAAGTTGAGACATGTGGAAAACGTCATGCAGCCTGGATAGTGATGGAGGTAACGCTAATTGATATGCCACCTCGCCTACCCATCTCATGGTCTTATATGGTCCCACATATCTCGGACTAAGATTTCGAACCTTATATAGTCCTTTCAACCTAAGTCTCAGAGTCACTTTCAAGTACACATGATCGCCTTCATTAAAACTCAAAGGCCTTCTCCTCTTATCAGCATAACTCTTTTTACGGTATTGAGCTTTCTTCATCTTTTACCAAATTTCCTTAACCTTCTCAGTCATTTCTTGTATTATCTCTGGTCCAAGAGTTCCTTTTTCACCAACTTATGACCAACACAAAGGCGAACGACATTTCCTTCCCTACAAGGCTTCATATGGTGCCATGCCTATGCTCGAGTGGTAACTGTTGTTGTATGCATAATCAATTAATGGCAAATGATCTTTCCAACTTCCACCACTCTCAAGAATACAAGCCCTCAACATATCCTCGATTGTCTGAATGGTTCTCTCTGTCTGTCCATCAGTTTGAGGATGATTCGAAGTGCTTAGATTCAACTCCGTCCCCATTTCACGATGAAAAGCTCTCCAAAAATAAGAAGTGAACTTCGAATCCGTATGCGACACAATACTAGACGGTACACCATGAAACTTTACAATTTCTTCTATGAAAAGTAGGGCCAGGTGGGGCACCTTATGACTGGTTTTCACAGGCAAAAAATCAGCGGACTTCGTCAATCGATCTACGATCACCCAGGTAGAGTCATGACCACCCAAACCATGAGGTATTCCCACAATGAACTCCATAGATATGTTGTCTCATATCCATATAGGAACATCTAACGGTTGCAACATACACCCGGTCTATGGTGCTCTATCTTCATTTGTTGACATACACCACACTGCTCTACATAACAAGCAACATCTTTCTTCATACATGGCAACCAAAAATTCTTCTTCAAGTCTTGATACATCTTGGTCAATCTAGGATAAATGGTAAACTTGCTCTTGTGGGCTTCATCCAAAATTATCCTCTTCAATGTCACATCATTAGGTATACACACGCGTTGCCTAAACATGATAAATCCATTGTACGCTCGAGAGAATTCTGGGAGTCTCTACTAGTCTTGCAACTCTACATTATCACATTGTGCCTGGCGAATTCTTTCTCGTAACACACTTTCAACATTAAGATTGCTAATCAGAACACCCGTAGGCACCCATTCAAATTGTAAATCAAGATTCCTGAACTTCTCCAAGAGATCAAATTCTAACACCATTAACTCGACAACTCAAATTTCCTTCCTACTCAAAGCATCTTCAGCTTTATTAGCTTTCTCGGGGTGATAGTTCAATTCAAATCATAATCCTTGAGATATTTCATCCACCTTCTCTGGAGCATGTTGAGTTCTTTCTTATCAAAAAGGTATTTCAAGCTCTTGTGATTGCTAAACATCTCAAAATGGACTCCATATAAGTAATGTCGCCACACTTTGAGTGCGAACACAATAGCATCTAGTTCAAGATCATAAGTAGGATAATTCTCTTCGTGTGGTCTCAACTATCGAGTTGCATATGCCACAACTTGACCACCCTACATCAGAACACCGCCTAAACCCTTCTTGGAGGTATCACAATAGACTTCATAGGATTTCTCCAGATATGGAATCATCAATACCGGGGCGGTAGCTAATTTCTTCTTCGTTTTTTGAAAACTTCGCTCACAGTCTGAATCCCAATCAAAAGAAACTTCCTTTTGTGTAAGTCTCGTCAAAGGTAGTGCCAACTTGGAAGAACCCATTATGAACCTTCGATAGTAACCCACTAAACCAAGGAAACTTCAAACTTTGGTCGCATTCTTGGGACGTTCCCAATTAATCATTACTTCCACCTTAGATGGATCCACGACCACACCACCACCAAAAATAATATGTTTGAGGAACTTCACTTCAGACATCCGGAACTTACACTTACTAAGCTTCACAAATAATTGCTTTTCGTAAGGAACCGACAATACAATCCTCAAGTGCTCCATATGCTCTTCCATCGTCCGAGAATAGATCAAGATGTCATCTATGAATATCACTACGAACCGGTCCATATATGGTTGGAACACGCGGTTCATATTATCCATAAAGACAGCAGAAGCATTGGTCACTCCAAACGACATAACCAAAAACTCATAATGGACATATCGCATACTAAATGCGGTCTTCGACACATCTGAACTCTTTATCCCGAATTTGACGATACCCCAACCTAAGATCAATCTTCGAGAACACGCTTGCTCCTTCCAACTTATTCAGGAGGTCATCAATCTGTGGTAAAGGATACTTGTTCTTTATGGTCACTTTATTCAACTAACGATAGTCAATACACAATCGTATGTTACCATCCATCTTCTTGACAAATAAGACAGGAGCACCCCATGGAGAAACACTAGGTCGAACAAAATGCTTTGGCAATAACTCTTCTACATGACTCTTCAATTCTCTCAACTCTGCAGAAGACATTCGGTAAGGGGCGATAGAAACTGGAGCAGTTCTAGGGACAAGTTCAATTAATAATTCTACTTTCCATTCTGGAGGAAGAGAAGTGACATACTCTAGAAATACATCAGGGAATTCACACACAACAAGAATGTCTGGTACAACCTTCTTATTTCTAGGATCCGCAATAAGAACCAAAAGGAAAGACTTCTCTTGAGCATAAAGACAATTGACTAAGTTAATTGTACCTTCAATTAGATTCTCAATCGCATCAATAGGAGTAGTTTCCTCAGTAGGAATGAAGATAGCCTTCTCTTTACAACCAATGTACACTGAGTTAGTTAATAACTAGTCCATACCCATACCACATCGATCTTCTTGAGAGGTAAACATATAAGACCAATCGAGAAATTTCGGCCATTGAAAGTGACAGATTAATCTCTACTGACTTTTAGAGCTTCCACTACATCATCCATAGAAGACGAAATCATGATAGGATTAGGAAGGGTATTGGCTTCGAACCCGAGCCGACACTCACATGAATTAGAAATAAAGGAATGCGTTGCTCCATAATCTACAAGCATAAATAAAGGTTGATTGTTAACATAACACGTACTAGCAACGAGACTCGTGTTTCCTTGGGCCTTCCTAGCATCCAAGGTATACACTCGGCCTGTGGTCTACTTAGGAGCATCACGTATAGGAAAATTGCTCTGGAAGTGGCTCATCCATCCACACTTGTAGCACTGCACTAGGCGAAGCCTGCAGTCACCATGGTTCTTTCTATTGCACTTGTTGCACCAAGGAGGTTTAGTTGTATGACTTCCAAAAGATTACTTCCCCACTAGAGGAGATTTGTGGGGACTTAGTTGTTGACCCGGTCTCCCTTGACCCCTACGCACTAGCCTACTATGCTCCCTTTCGTCCTTGACTCTTTTCAGACTATTCTCAGCTACATAAAATTATCTCAAGCACTCTGCATAAGTGGTAAAATCTCTCTGGGACACACAATGAGCAAGGTCAGCATTCAACCCAAAAAAAACTGGTCAATATTTCATAGTTCATCAGGAGCATAAAAAGCTTGTCTGGAATAGGCAGCCATATCCTCAAACTTCTCAACATACTCAGAAATAGATAAGTTGCCTTGCTTGATGTTTTACCTCAAAATTTATCCTTTTTTCTTTTATATCGTGCACACTGTTGCACCCCAAACTTTGCCCTCCTATCTAGATTTTATCTGGTTTAGGCTTCACATTCATCTGCATAAGCGTCCATTAGGCCATTGGCATTAAACAGTCATTCATTCACTGCATACGCATCATTTCGTCGTATTTAAATTGACCAAAAGTTAGTTTAAATCGATATTTGAATCGTTTCATAGTTATGAAATACCCGATATTCCACTTCATTCATTTTCATCTCCTTATCTGTTTCTTGTATTGTGTTATGTTATTTATATGTCAATGATATTGATATTTCGGTTTTACAAACAGACTGCTAAAAACAATTCGACACTGTACGAAAATTAGTGGGAAAAATATTTCAAACTTTCGCCTCTAACTCACTGCTTTATGAATCTACGTGTCACGTAGATCATGAAAATGTGATCTCTCTAATTTTTCGATACATTTTCGAAGTTTTGTTTTTAACCGTAAGTGTTTTAAAATCAGGTATTCTTTATTATCGTTTTATTTCAATTTTAATTATTTCGATAATTTTTCTTTAATCTATTAAACCCGCAGTTTATTTTAATATGCTCATTTAATTTTTTTTCGGATAATTATTGTCCGAACTTTTGCCATTTTTGACAATTTTAAGTGTCTAATTTTTATCTCTAAAAATTAAAACAAAAATATGTTTGAGTAGATTATTTTTTATCTTTTGGGCTTTTGTGGCCCAATTTATCATTAGGGTCAATTTTGACATTTTTAAAAATTATCTAAACCTAAATTTTGGGTATATATATGTTATAATTTACTGTTCACGGATCAGAGAGGAGGGAGGCCAAAAATTGGAAACATAGAGAGGCGGAGAGATCCGTTAAAAATCTGAAACCCAGTTCAACCATGTTCTATCTCCCTCTCCATACATCCATCTGCTACATCTCCTCACACACCCTGCCACTTCATCCCAAAACGCTCTCCCTGTTCTCCCTCACCTCATCTTCTTCCTAACCATCTACGCCGTTAGCACATTCCGGAACCTCAACACTCATCCGTCCCTTCACCTTTCCTGTAACCTCCATTCATCATCCTATCTCACTCACTGTCAAACTGCCGTAAATCACCCTCTCCGTCCAGCTCTCTCAACTCCTGCTTCCCCTTTAACCTCACTGTTCCGACAACACATCTCCATCCGTCTCTCACTCTCACTGTTACCCCCTTCTCAGCTCCGTTCCTTTCCACCGCTAATGCCACCCCTGTGCTCTCCGCCGTAATTCCTTCACAAACTTCGGTCTTCACACAATACCTCCATCTTCCTGCAACATCTCTGTTTCGCCTCTTTCCGTCACACTTCCACGAACCTCCCCTGTTTCCATCTTCCATCGTTTTCGTCGCCCCTCACGGGAACCTCCGCCGTGAATCCAAACCCACTAACTCCATCCTCACTTCAACAAAATCTTGCAGCTTCAAACCCCTGTTTCCTCTCACAACTTCCATCGATCGTACACCTCCGTTTCTTGTCGCTCCAGAACCACCGACCATTTCACCATCCTCACAGCCACTCTTCATCCACTCTCCAGCCGTAACCCACTCACTGTCTCACAACTACCACGTATCCCTCCATCATCCCTTTCGTCTCAGGTTGCTAGAGAAGCATTGCGAGAAGCAGCGTCGATGTTCCGGAGATGGTTCGCGATCTTGACGCTGTACAAACTTGACCTATCACTAAACTCTATCTGTCTAACTTGGATGATAGGGCTTCCAACAAAGATATTCATCTGCTGTTCTCGGAAGAGGGTGTGTTGGAAACGTATTCCTTTTATTATGATCAGTTTGGGAGGTCAAAAGGAATAACAGAAGTTGTTTTTACAAGGCGGTCTGATGCTTTATCAGCCCTCAAAAGACCAAATGACCGCGTCTTTGCAAGGGAAGAAAGGAAGGTTAGCGGTATCAGGTTGAACAACAACTATTGTCTATGCTTCAAATCAGTATCGCACAAACAAGAATTCGTCAACATCGTCACGGTTGGTAAATTTCAATTTCGCTACGTTTGTGTTATTTGAGTCAAACTATCATACTGTGATCTATTTGTGTGAAATAGTCTAACATTGTTTTTAGTTTAGAATTGCAACGATGTGATGAATTACCTGAAAATTAGTTTGATAGTTCCTTATAACGTAAGGATTGCCTGAAGATTTTGGAATTTTGATTAACCTTTTATAATGAAAAGTTTGATGTCGGTTTCGGTATCTATGCCAAGATCATCTTGTTTCTGCCTTAATGTTCAATTGAAATTGTGAAGTGATATCCGTGTTTTAGTTTCGATGAAGGTGATTTCGTTTCCGCGTTTATTCGCGTAGAAACTAACCGAGAGACCATTTGGCATTTATTTGTTTTGTTTCAATGACGGTTTAATGATCATGCCGCGTTTAATCGCGTGTAAATCTAACCGAGAAACATGTTGAAACATCGTGTATTATGTTTTTCTCGTTTCTTTTAATTTCGATTGAATAGGAGATAAGGATTCCATATTGGTTTCGATGATGGTTCAAGGTCTATGTCGCATTATTTGTGTAAGACTTAACCGAGAACCAATTTGTATTTGAACGATAGAGTCTTGGATGCAATGACAATGGTGTTTCGTTAGTTTATTTGATTTAAGTGGAATTTTTTTGAGTGTTTCTTAATATAATTAAGTTGCTGCCCGGTTTCGGTTTATGCGGTTAAAATGTGCGTAAAAACTCAATTTTCCACGTTTTTCAATTGATTAATAGCATGAGTTCTTTGGTTAGTCCATTTGTGAATCGGTAATCATGAATAATTTCTTGATTCTTGAATTGTTCAATCATACATATAAGTTGCATCCGATTTTAAGATCTTGCTCATTAACCACGTTTATCTTATTGCCATTTCATTTCAAATCTATTCCACACTATGCTACTAACATGTTTGCTATTTGTGAAGGTACTCAAGAATTGTCCAAGAGTATATTTTCTATTAGTGCACCTATATATTCTTTAATTGTTATTATAGTTCTATTACTATTTTTGATATAAAATATAATTATATAGTATTTCTATTTTATATTTAGTATTGTGAATACAATTATATAGTATTTCTATTTCATATTTAGTTTTGTAAATACAATTACACTACTTTTATTCATACATTTTATTTGGTTAATTTTGTAAATAAAATCATATTGTAATTATTATTCTTGTGTTACAATTTTGAATTTGGATGCAAATATATCTATTCTTCGCATAGTTTTTGTTTGTATCTTGAGTGATGTAGGAATCTTCATTTGGTATTCATCTGATGTATCAAGCCTTATCCGACCTTGAAGACTACTTGGAGCTCAATTCTTGCACCAAAGCAAAGTTATTTAATTATTCAAACTAATTCGATTTGGTTGTAATAGCTTAGGATTTATTTCCTTGTGTATTCTAATTACCGTTTAATTATGCGTTTATCATATTAGAACACATAGCCTCCTCTTGGGCTCCTCATCAAGAAGCAGGTAAACATACACAATGCACACCTGCACACATTCATAGTTTGGTCCCGGCTTTTCTACGACAACTATTCGATCGATTGTTCCAATCGGTCGTTTAGAATACTAGTGTCACGCTAGTCCCACTTTTAGGAGCATACATAAAGCCACTTTGTATGGGCTCGCTTGTTTTCCTAATCAAATTATTCTATCCATATCAAAACATCTAAAACACTTTCAAATTAAATTAATTAATTGAACTTGTTCTTTCAAAAATCAATTTTTCTACAAAAAACAAAAAAACATAGTAATATGGTATTTAATTAAATTGTTAGAGGTTCGCCCGACGATTTAATTAAAATGTAAAGTATTTGGGCCATTAGAGGGTAACCCAATGACTTAAATACTTTATTCCATAAAATTTAATAAAAGTGAACTTTGTTTCACCTCACTCTTTTCATAATAAAGATTTTGGATGAGAGATGATCGGTTGACCTCAATCACCAATCTCGAGTATTGAATCGTTAGAGGATAACCCAACATTTTGATACTTGTCATCTACAATTAAAATAAATTCAACTCATTCAAATCCTTTTCCGCTCATACGCGGTCATCAAAAACATTTTCTTCTAAAATCAACACAACCAATCCAAGACATTTTCAACCAGAACTACGGAGTTTTGACTTTCCCATTGCACGAGGGAATACGTAGGCACGCGGTTTCGAAACCGTGTCAAACTCAAAATAATAACAAACAAATCCATTTTCTTTTTATTTATTCATGACTTAGAAATTAGCGATTACACACACACAAACACATTTTGAACTAAATGGGTCCCATCGAGTACGATGGACGTAAGAGGTGCTAATACCTCCTCTTGCGTAACCGACTCCTGAATCCATCCTTTTTGGTCTTGTAGACCACCTTATCCGATTTTTGTGGGTTTTATCTATATTTCCCCGTTCTTTCTAGAACAAATAAAATTAGGTGGCGATTTCATTGTTTTGAAAATTCATTTAAATGATTTTTGAAAATCGAGTTGCTTCAGTTGGCGACTCCACTGGGGAAGTATTTTAAAACTTTTTTTGACTAAGCGAGTCAACCCTAGTTTAGTTCTTCGCATGTTTGTGTGTTTGTTTACCGCTTTCTTCTTTATGCTTATCTATTGTCTATTGATTATTATTCTCGTTACACATGTATATTATTTTGTTAATATATTATTGTGATGGGAATTCATGGGCATTGATACATAGATAAGCCCACTAACCAGGCTTCTAGGTCACCTTTTTAGGAATAGAGGGGTTGCGTAGCCTAGGTCCACCTGACTCCATTGTCTTGTTGGCCCGAAGCGAAGACTCCGGCTTAGAGTTGGTTGTTTTAAGGAGGTTGTTGGCCCGCGATAGCACAGGACATCAATCTTTGGACAAATGACCTATAACTCTAAGTTTGTTCATGTTGTCCTAACCGAGACCAAACGCTCAAATTTTGGATTTCGAGCATCCCGTTAAGAGCCGTTTCCTGGGGTATACTTTTACAAATACTATTGCCACGTAGGCCTCTCGCGCGATGATAGTGTTTGTTAAAAGGGGACCTAAGACTCCAAGAAACATTTAGCAAAAAACATTAGAACCACCTTGTTCGGGATTATTGGGTAGAAGCCTAGAGCCATCCTATATTAGGAAGCCCACCTAAATAAGTTGTTCTAATTACCAATATCCTCCTTGATTCATGTCTCTGTGAACCTGTTATTATCATCATGTTGCATTCCATTTGCATCAATCATCTAAAAAGAGTTTATTTCTCTTATCATCCATGCATCATCATGCATTTCATTCATTTCAACCAGAGGACTCATTTCAACCTGACTGCTTATTCAGAATCTCAAGACTGCAAGACTGATTTCCTGACATCATCGTCATCATGGATCAACTTCAGGCAAGTGTGGCTGCGATGAATACTCATATAGATACCCAGATGGATCAATGCATGGAGATTATCCAGAACCTCGCCATTGGACAAGAAGAGTTAAAACAAGTTGTTCAGAGGTCCGAAGTTGTTTCTACTGATCATGTTAATCCACCAGGTGTTGGTCTTAACCACATGGAGGTCCTTTCAGATCAAAATATCAAAAACACCGTTCAGATGCATGTCAATGGAACTTCTCACTGCGAGGACATCTTCGAGTCTTCGTTTGACACCTTCAGATTTCCGATTGAAGAGACTGAGTCTGAGAAAAAGCTTCGCCTCCTTGAGGAACGGATGAAAGCTATTGAGGGTCGTGATTCCCTTGGTTTAGACGCTCCTAGTTTGTGCTTGGTGCCTTGTATCAAAATTCCTACAAAGTTCAAAGTCCCCACTTTTGAGAAGTATAAGGGTACCTCTTGTCCGATTACTCACATCAAAGCCTATTGCAATAAGATGGCTCCCTATGTGGGAAATGACAAGCTCCTCATGCATGTTTTTCAAGATAGCCTCAGTGGAGCGTCTCTCGAGTGGTACACTCAGCTTGAACGAACTCACATCCAAAATTGGGAGGATTTGGCTGAAGCTTTTGTCAATCACTACAACTATAATAGTGACATGGCCCCCACTAGAATTCAACTTCAGGGTTTAACTCAGAAGAGTGAAGAATCTTTCAAAGAGTATGCGCAGAGATGGAGAGAATTAGCTGCTAGAGTTCAACCTCCTCTTTTGGAACGAGAACTCATTGAGATGTTCTCCAATACCTTGCAGGGTCCCTATCTGATTGCAGGATGTACTTCTAAATTTTCACACCTAGTTGTTATAGGGGAACGAATTGAGTGTGGCCTCAAGATGGGAAACATTCAAGATGTTGCTATTGCTTCTGAATTTCTAGAGCAAATCGATCAAGAGGCAAGTATAATTTTCAAGGATGAGGAAGAAGCTCCTGTTTACCATCCATTTCAGATGCCTAATCAAGTGACAAAAGCTACTTCAAATTTGTGTGATCCACAAATTTGTGCTGCAATTATCTGTCAAACTCTAGGTCAGTATGCTCTCCAGCAGCAGAATGCTCCTCAGCAACAAACTTATCGACAAAATCGTCAACAACGAGGTGGGAAGAATTTGATAAGGCCAAGAAAAGTGCATGATCCAATCCTTATACCTCATCGTGAGTTGCTCTCTCACCTACTCCAACATTCTTTGGTGGAGTTAAAGGAGCTCGGGATACCTCCTTTTCCGTATCCTTTGGGATATGAACCTGATGCCTACTGTGAGTTCCATTTTGGGGCACCTGGCCATACAATTGAAGGATGTAATCTTTTCAAAGGCACAGTTCAGAAATTCATCGATTCCAAAACAATCACATTCCCTCCAGAGGGCCTACGCATCAATTGAACTCACTTTTGACTCAGTGAATGTCACGACTACAAAGTGTATCTTCTGAAGCAAGAAATCCATACGGAGACTAGTCTCCTCAACATGGAGATTTCTAGTTTTATCTTGCATGCTCATTTGTAATCTTTCTTGTTTTGTTCAGTACTTTCTTGTATGCAAAACTTGCTTATTTCTGAATACTAATAATAATGCATTGAATATGTTTGTCTTGAAATAATCCATTCGCTATCACTCTTATTTGTTTTTATATGCTTTTGATATTCAACTCTTATTAATAAAGCAACACCTCTGGAGGGAGGATGACGAATAATTTACTAAGAATCTCAAACGGTATGCTTTCGAGTAAAAACCCTGCTAACGATGTACAGGCCTTGTTCCAAATTCCCAAACACCGGAGATATAAGGGAGTGAAACCCTCGTTAACCCCTTTTGAGCCTCGAAGTAGGAGTTTCTTTTCTATTTAGAAAAAACCTCATTTTTTTTAAAAAACCTGGGGCAGGGTAGTGTTCAGTTAACCCGATCGAGCGTTTAAGCTCATCAAGAGTGCACATCCAAGGATACAACAATGGTTATCCTTCAAAAGGCTGAGGAAAGTCAAAACCACAATGGTCAACCTTCGTCTATCAACAGTGTGCATCGAAAGAGGTTGAAACCACTATGGTTAACTCTCGCACATGAGGAAATCAACAGATGATGATACCATAATTGTTATCTCTCATCCGCCAAGGATTCAAGCAGTCACAATCACCTCCAATCTAACAAATATGGAAGATCACACGACTTGTTCAAAAGAAAAGTAATATAAAAAAAATGACAAAAAAGCCCGCTAAGTCGAAACTTCATAATAAGTCGCTTAGGAAAAGTCAGGCAAAAGAAAATAAAAAGAAAAAAGGATTACCAGACAAATAAAATCCTCAGCAAAAGAACAAAGTCATGTGATCAGACACCAAAAGCAAAAGGTGAGTGACTGTCATATCCAAGAAACCTCAGTGGTTCCTCAACCGCATCATAAACTTCTCTCAAGAGATGAATGCTTGCATCAAGTTATCTGAACCTAGGATTGGAGAACATCACGGAGAATGGGAGGGCACCAAATATTTTGAGCCTAAAATCTTTTTTCTAAAACCCGTGAACTGCACTTACAACCCTTAAAAGTCCTAATTGAAGCATGGGTTAATTCGGAAGCAAAACTGTTACAAGAATACGGTAACCTGACTCCTAGGAGGCTTGCTAAACATTTGAGTTGGTATCACTCAATCTTTTACAAAAATCAATGTTTCGATATTTCTTTCAATAAAAGTTTTTAACTTCAAGACAAACATGAACTTTGCATTAGAATTATCATTCGTAGAATAAAACATTCTTTGCATATAATAAGTGCTTAAACATCAAGTGAGCTTGCATAATGAGCATCAGATGGATAATTTGATTGTCCTGAAGGACATATTGCTTCAAGTTTTTGATTGAGCACAAAGCAGCTCGAGTTGAGGAGTAAGGTTGTGAAGTAGCCTGCCTTCAAGATGTAAGTTAATCAATCTGAGTAGGTGATATCTTCAAAGTTCAGTCAATCTAGGGCATTTATCCGAGTATGCTTAAAACCATCTTTACCTTTGGTTAGCCAGGGGCAGTGTTTCCAAGTTTATAATATTGGGGCAGATTATCTTGATGATACAGATCTCAGGAAGCCTTCTCGAGACTATTTTCTTCAAAATCCCTACAGACCGGGGCAAAGCATTATGCAGGGGCATTCCTCCACCTCATAATTAATCAGGTTAAGTCCAGGCGCAAGCTAAACAACTATTGAGTCTGAATGGCATGTCAGGAAGTCAGGATCGTCATCATTAGCTCATCAGAGATCAAAGTCTGTGTTGGATTTCTCCATCAGAAATTAAGAATCATTATCTCCAACTCAAGTTAGGATTGTCATCCTCATCAGAGATCAGGGTTTAATTCCTGGTTATTGTTTTCCTTCAGCAGAAGTCAGAAGACAAGATTCTATCCTCTAAATTCCAACAGATGTCTTTGCTTCGACACATTGCACGTAGTAATCACCATTGCAGTGTTTCGCATTTTGCAGATTTTGTTATCCAAAGATTTCAGAATGAAAGGGCGTGATACGCTTGAGCTTGGCCACCAACAAAGCTTATTTTGTCTCCAACAAGGGATATCCATGGCATATGTGTGCCCTTGGATGTTATCGCTCCTTCCCCAAAGCAGAAGGTCGCAAAGAACGGTTTACACCAGCAAGATCATTTTCAAAGGCTCACTTATGCCAGAAGATGTTGTCGACCCGTCTTATGCAAAAGCTCGTAATCTTGAGTTACCGAAGTTAGGAACTCTACGCAACATGATTGTCATCCCAGATGAATGTTAATCTCTAAGAGTTACTTCCCCAGTGATGTTGAAAGTTGATACTCCTATTCTACAATCCCCCTGTTAGGGTCCAGACTATCATCTCTTTGATCAAGACCAGATGATTATGTTCAATTCATGGATGGTTGATGTTTCCTCGGCAGTTCACAATTGCCTTTAGTCCTAGACAAAATATCAAAACATGCATCATTGCATTGCATAGCATCCCCAAAAAAGCGTAGCATTTCCATTAATATGGAGCATTACGCCAAAAAATAATCAATCTCAAACATGCATCTAAGCATAAGCCAGATTAATGTGTTTCTCGAGTACCTTTTGCGTCTCCGAAGAGAAGTTTATCCATAAAAATCCCCAAGTGGTATTCCCAGTCAGAGTTCCCTCAAGAAATTCTTCTTGTTGTTGTTATTTGCATTTTTTACCCCGTGTCGGTCTCCTACATCATTCAAATTCAATTTATTTACCAAGCGTCTTTCTTTTTGCAAATTCTTATTTTTGTTATCTTACCCGTGTTTGCCTCTGTCGTTAGAGTGCGAGTAAGAGTTGGTGTCTAACCTTTCTTGCTTCCCAATTGTTTGAGTATCCATACTTGGTGTGTGGTAATTCATATAATTGCCACTCTTGAAGAATTACACCCCGCCTTTGGCCTGAGGGATATTGTATTTCTTGCACATTTGCAACCTTTTAAAGTCCAACTTAGTTTGGAAATCCTTGCTAGAGTCCCCTTTGTTTGGCCTCTTTCCCCGTCAATTCGTCTTCGATCGACGATTTTACCATTCCATATATCTTTCCCCCAGTGAGTCTGCTCCATTCGGTCTCATTCTTGCGTATGTCTAATATCCTTACCTGACATATGCTCCCTATATGTGTTCAATATCCTTACTGAACATGTATATTCGATCTTTATGTGTCCAATATCCTTACCGGGCATGTATATTTCGAAACCTTTGTTAGAGTCGTCTTCGGTCGGTCTCTTTCCGGTGTATGTCTAATATCCTTACCTGACATATGCTCCCTATATGTGTTCAATATCCTTACCGAACATGTATATTCGATCTTTATGTGTCCAATATCCTTACCGGCATGTATATTTGAAACCTTTGTTAGAGTCGTCTTGATCGGTCTCTTTCCCTGTATGTCTAATATCCTTACGACATATGCTCCCTATATGTGTTCAATATCCTTACCGAACATGTATATTCGATCTTTATGTGTCCAATATCCTTACCGGCATGTATTATTTGAAACCTTTGTTAGAGTCGTCTTGATCGGTCTCTTTCCTGTATGTCTAATATCCTTACGACATATGCTCCCTATATGTGTTCAATATCCTTACCGAACATGTATATTCGATCTTTATGTGTCCAATATCCTTACGGGCATGTATTATTTGAAACCTTTGTTAGAGTCGTCTTGATGGTCTCTTTCCAGTGTATGTCTAATATCCTTACGACATATGCTCTATATGTGTTCAATATCCTTACCGAACATGTAAATTGATCTTTATGTGTCCAATATCCTTACGGGCATGTATATTTCAAACCTTTGTGTTGGTATGAAACCGGAGAGTGTTGTGATTGGACCGTAAATTGTTCAAAAACTTGAAAAGATTAAGATGATTCAGAGAAGATGAGGACTTCGAGTCGCCGAAGAGTTATCATGATAAGAGGAGGAAAGACCTTGAGTTCAGTGAAGGAGAGCATGTGTTTATGCGGGTTACTCCGATGACTGGTATCGGGCGAGCCTTGAAGTCAAGGAAGTTGACTCCACGTTTTATTGGTCCTTTTCAGATTACTAAAAGAGTTGGGAAGGTTGCATATCAGATTGCCTTACCGCCGTCACTTGCGAATTTGCATGACGTTTTTCATGTGTCTCAGCTGAGGAAGTACATTGCTGATCCGTCTCATGAGATTCGGGTAGATGATATACAGGTACGAGAGAATTTAACTGTGGAAGCGGTACCTGCGAGAATTGAGGATCGGAAGTTGAAACAGATAGGCAAAGAGATTGCATTGGTCGAGTGGCTTGGGAGGACCGGTGATGGAAATATCACTTGGGAGTCGGAGAGTCGATGAAGGACTCGTATCTGAACTATTCGTTCGAGGTATGTTTTCGAGGACGAAAACTCTTTTAAGTTGGGGGGAGTTGTGACACCCCGAAAATAATTCGGTAATTAAATAATTATGATTTTTAATTATTAAATTAATTGAGAACATAATTTATTTAATATATTGAATTATTGAGATTAATTATGGATTTATTGGATGTATGTTGAGTAAAGTGGGGTGTGAGGAGTAAAAGACTCTACTCACATTAATTGATTTATTTTAATTATATTAAAAGGAATTAAATAAGGAAAGGAGGAAAAGAGGAATCATTTTTGGAGAAAACAAGATACGTGAAGTGAGAAGAGAAGGAAAGAAGGAAAAGGACCTAGAAGTGTCAGATTTCCAAGAACCCACAAGGTAAGGGGTGATTTTGATTGGTTATTACATATTATCGGTTTAGATGTTAATAGTATGGATCATAGTGTGTTAGGAATCCTGGTTTGGAATGTTAGGGTTCCGTGGTATAGTCCCTGTTGTGTCGGATTATAGGTTGAAAATGATTAGAGTGTCAGTTGATGAATAGGAATGATGGAATATTGTGGTTTGATGTTATAATGGTGCAAAATAGATGTATTTTGGTGTTTCTCATATAGCAACTCGTATGGGTATGTTTGAGTTTGAATTGACATGGATGAATGCTGTCAAAAGTGCAGGAAATGACTTTTTAACACGTGGGAACCGGTTCCTGTATATGTAGGAACCGGGTCCTTTGAAAATTGGTAAAAATTGAAAATTGCACTTAGGAACCGGTTCTGTATGGGTAGGAACCGGTTCCCACATTTTCCAAACGGGTTTTGAACTTTTCAGAAACGGTTCTGATATGTAGGAACCGGTTCCACCTTTAATTTTTGAAAAATGTCAAACTTTGAAAATTCATAACTTTCAAACCGTAAGTCCGTTTTGAGCGCCGTTTTGGACGTTATTTTCTAAATTTAATGCTCTATTTTATGAAATGAAAATACTTTCCAAAACTTGAAGTTATTTTGAAAATGAGCCAATTTCCGAGATAGATGATTTTGACGGACGCATATTTAATTGTATGTAGCAGAGATCCTGTGTTGATGGATGTACTGATAATGTGTAGATGTAATAGCATGTTTATGCTGATGTTAGATGTATGCACGATGGGTTTATATATCATGTTGATTGGTTTGCATGTTTATGCTGATGTTGATTGTATGCATGATTGGTTGAGATATCATGTTGGATGGTTTGTTTCAGTTATGTTGAATTGATGTATTACATAGACTGATTAATGTTGCATGCTATTGATGTGCGTGCATATGCATTGTTTTGGTGAAGTTAATTCCATTGTGGAATTTGACTTGGATTGCCGATAACCGATACCCGAGTGAGGATGGGTGGTTAGGCCGATTCGTGTCCGAGTGGTTATGGACGAATCGATGGAACCGTATCCGGTTGATGATGGATCGTTGTTGGGTGACTTGGTCACGGTCGGTACCGCATGCATTGAGTCTGCATTGTGTTTGTATGAAGTGGTAACATGTTAGGATGTCTTCCAGTGTTACTCTTCGTTGATTGTTGTGATTAAGCATGATGAATATGGTTGTGTGAGTGAATCTGAATTTATGTTAAGTGGGTGAAATAATATGCTTGTGATATATTATTGATTGAAAGACTTATAATATGCTTTAATTATGAGAAGTCTCACCCTTACTTTACCATTTCAGATTAAAATAGCAGCTGAGGAGTCGGTGAGGATGGCTCTAGAGCTTATCATTTTAGTCCGTGTGTCGGTGTCATGCTCTGATTAGATTGTAACACTGGGGAACGCTTAGTTAAGAGAATCATTATTGTTTAATTGTTTTGGATACGAATTCCTTGAGAACCATGCTGTTTTGTTAAATTTTGGTTTTGGTATTTCCGCTGTGTAAGACATGGTCTTATAATGATTGAATAGTTGGATGATGATCCTCAGTGTAGCATGGCTACTGTTTGAATGAAGTTTTGTTTTAATTATTAATTGTGACATCCCTTATTATACCGTGTTAACTCTAATTAAAGATGATTTGGATATTAATTGAATTAAAATATTCGGGGTATTTAGATGGGGTGTTACATGCTTCCTATATGTGTTCAATATCCTTACCGAACATGTATATTCGATCTTTGTGTGTCCAACATCCTTACCGGACATGTATATTTTCGAAACCTTTGTTAGAGTCGTCTTCGGTCGGTCTCTTTCTGGTGTATGTCTAATATCCTTACCTGACATATGCTTCCTATATGTGTTCAATATCCTTACCGAACATGTATATTCGATCTTTATGTGTCCAATATCCTTACCGGGCATGTATATTTCGAAACCTTTGTTAGAGTCGTCTTCGGTCGGTCTCTTTCCGGTGTATGTCTAATATCCTTACCTGACATATGCTCCCTATATGTGTTCAATATCCTTACCGAACATGTATATTCGATCCTTATGTGTCCAATATCCTTACCGGCATGCATATTTCAAACCTTTGTTAGAGTCGCTCGGTCGGTCTCTTCCTGTATGTCTAATATCCTTACCCGACATATACCCCCGTCTCTCATTTTGATCCGCAAGCAACTTATTGAAGTATGCCTGCTCCAAGGGTCCGACCGTTTCGCTTTCGATCTGCGTAGCAACTTATTGAAGTATGCTCGCTCCAAAGATCTTCCCTGTCTCATTTTTGATCCGCGAAGCAACTTATTGAAGTATGCTCGCCCAAAGATCTATGAGTTCTTACCTTTCGATCCGCAAGCAACTTATTGAAGTATGCTGCTCCAAGGGTCCGACGGGTTTCGCTTCGATCCGCAAGCAACTTATTGAAGTATGCTCGCTCCAAAGATCTCTCGTTCTCATTTTGATCTCACAAGCAACTTATTGAAGTATGCTCGCTCCAAAGATCTATGAGTTCTTACTTTCTCGATCCGCAAGCAACTTATTAAAGTATGCTGCTCCAAAGGTTTGTCCGGTTTCATTTTTGATCCGCAGCAACTTATTCAACTATGCTCGCTCCAAAGATCTATCGCTTTATTTCTAATCCGAGCCGCTTATTTAAGCGCATTCGCTCGATGTATCAAATCTTTACGTAAAAAATAACGCCAAAAATGTATAAAAAATCAAATCAAAAAAAGCATAAACATTTCTACTTGTTCCTCGGAGCACAAATTTTAGGGTTCTTTTAGTATTTAATCTTCTTCTACCTTGAAAGTTCAAAAGGCTAGCGCCAATTTCACTTTCAAGTTTAAGACGATTAAATAGGGGCAACTGTTGCACCCCAAAATTTGCCCTCCTATCTCGATTTTATCTGGCTTAGGCTTCACATTCATCTGCATACACTTCCATTAAGTCATTGACATTAAACAGTCATTCATTCATTGCATCTGCATCATTAGTCGTATTTAAATTGACCAAAAGTTAGTTTAAAACGATATTTGCATCGGTTTATAATTATAAAATACCCGATATTTCACTTCATTCATTTTTATCTTCTTACCTGTTTATCGTATCGTTTTAAGTTGATTATATGTCGATGATATCAATATTTCGATTTTACAAACAGACCGCTAAAAGCGATTCGACATCGCATTTAAAATTAGCGGAAAAATATTTCAAACTTTCGCTCTAATCGCTTTATGAATCTACGTGTCGTAGATCATGAAAATGTGATCTCTCTAATTTTTTGATACATTTCGAAGTTTTGTTTTTAACCGTAAATGTTTTAAAATCAGGTATTCTTCATTATCGTTTTATTTCAATTTTAATTATTTCGATAATTTTTCTTTAATCCTTAATACTCGTAGTTTATTTTAATGTGCTTATTTTATTTTTTCGAATAATTTATTGTCCGAATTTTTATCATTTTTGATAATTTTAGATGTCTAATTTTTATCTTAAAAAAATCAAACAAAAATATTTTTGGGTTTGTAAATTTTTACTAGATCCATTTTTGTGGCCCATTTAGTTATAAGGGACATTTTTGGTATTTGAAAAAATATTGAAAAAACCTATTTTTTAGTATATATAGATGTCATGTTACTGTTGAAGGGAGGCAAAAAAAATTACAAAATCGAAACGGAGGCAGCAGGGAGAAAAAACCGGAATTCCAGATCAAAAACGTATAAAAAAACTCATATCCAAGAAATTCCTTCATCTTCTCGTAAACCCACCGTGACCTCCACACATCCCTCTCCATCATCGCTGCTATAACCGCCGTTCCACATACTCCCCAGTTTCCGGAACAACTTCACCGCAGCCATCCTCACAACCTTCACCATCCTCTTCATCTCATACTCCCCTCCGTTAACCCCTCCGTCAAACCCAGCTCCGTCTGCTCACCGCGACCACTTCCAACCTCCTCGTCCTTCACCGCCACTCTCCCACTGTTACCTCCAAGCTGCCGAACACTCCCTCTCACCGAACCTCTCCATCTTCTTCGTAAACAACCCCCTGCATTATCTCCGTTCATCTTCCTCATCTCCATCTCCAAACCTCCATCAACCCCCCTTCATCCTCTTCATTATAACCATCCTCTTTCCGTCGCCGCTATCCCCCTGTTCCAACTGTTCTCCACCGTAACCCTCAACATCGCCGCTCACTTCAAACTCACAAACTATCGCCGTATCACTCCCTCAACCTTCTTAACCTTCCATCCAAACTTCCCTCACGCTTTCGACCCTCTGGTCACACCATTCTCATCGCGGCACACTCGCCACCGAACCCCTGCTTCGCCTGTCGCCGCTGCTCGGCACCACCCCTGCTTCTTTCAAACAACCTCAACTTCAACTTTCCCTTTGAGCCACCACCGCCTCCGCCACGCCGCCAACCTCACTCACATTCATCCACGCCGCATAACTTCTAACAATCTCTCGCTCAATTCAATTCGTAGTATGACTAAGTCAACGGATCTTCCTCCTAAGGGCGAGTTCGGCTCGATATCCGTTGAAGAATTGATATGCTTCAAAACAAGGGTTTTAAACTCCTTCTTATTTGGAAACCGGAACCGCTATTGTCGGTTTTTTTTCCAGATCGTATCATTCTTGGAACAAATACCGGAAACCGAAGGACCCATCGCCCGTATCAAAGAACTATAACATTCTCTCATCGCTCAAGCTCCTTCATCTTTTTTCGCTCGCATAACAAGATCACCAACCGCTTCCGATCGCTACCGCCAAGACCAAGCTACTTCAAACCCTGTTATATCCTCTCCATTTCCGCTCAAACGTCGCCAACGAGCAACGATAGTCCTCCTAAGTCTCATTCATATCGCACCGCCGCCTATCTTCTCGGACGTCCCCGTAAATTGGTTGTTATTTTATAGATGCATTTGATTTGTTAATCGCAGCAGTCATTGACCGTGTTATGTTGTGTGTGTGGTGTGAATTCCAAATAATCGTCGGGTCCTGCTTATGTTGAATTTGAATATCGATCTTGTTGCCTTGTTATAATTAACTGGATAAAATTAGCATGTCAAGATGAATGCATTTGGCTGACTTTATAATAAGATTTGATGGCCTTATACAATCAATTTGAATGATAAAGTTGACTTACGCTTCGCTTGTGTTGATACCATGTTAACGCTATAACCTGCTTTAATTTCAATTGAAGTTGTGGTGAATAATGATAGTGTGGTTTCGATGATGGTTTAAATATCTATGTCGCGTCTATTCGCGTAAGATGTGACCAAGAAACCATTTAGGACAGCCTTGATATTTTGTTTTGATTGAATTTGTGGTAGGAATTCCACTTTTGTTTCAATGACGGTTTAATGATTAGGCCGCGTTACTCGCGTGTAATTCTAACCGAGAAACCTTGGAGACACCGCATTATTATGCTATTCTCATTACAATTGGAATTGAGAGGTTTAATTTATAAATAGTTTCAATGATGGTTTGATGTCTATATCGCGTTTATTCGTGATAGACGTAACCGAGAAACTGTGTGGACAACCATTGTTTTATCTATAGTTGCAACTGTTTATTTGAGATTTTGATACGATTCAAGTTGGAATTCGAAGATTAATTGATAATGGCACTATTTTTGGTTGATGGTTGCAATAATATAGCTTCGATGATGGTTTAATATTGATACCGTGCTTATTCACGAACAATATAACCGAGAAGTTCATGGGACAGCACGCCTTTCTTAAATAACCGGTTGAATTGTGGCTGCCCGGATTTGCTTTAATCAATTAATTTTGAATCCGAATTCAAGCTTTATCGCATATGTGTGTTGCTGCCCGGTTTTTAATTTTAATCGATTATGGTCCAATTCCAATTTTGTTTTACATGTTTTGAGTATGTCATGATTTGCAATTTGAGTATACACTTTAATTTTGATTTCTAATGAATGAAGATTTGTTTGGAGATTGGTTTTGAAGCTACAAACTTTCATGAACCCTTACTTGCTCATTATCTTATTACTCATGTTGATTCTTTTGACATTTCGATTCTTGATATCACTCGTTTATGCATGGTTTTAACTCACTTATGATACTAACATGTTTGCTATTTGTGAAGACATCCAAGGATCGATCAAGGCATTCAATTTCTTTTAGCATATCCACATTTACTCATAGCATTTTAATTTTGAATTACTACTTCTGTTTAATATTTAGTATGTATATATAAAATATTTGGCATCTTTACTCTTATATTTAGTATTGTAAATATATGGTTATGTATATATTACTTTTTTCTTATATTTTATTTAATGCATTTGTAAATAAATTCAATTACATTGTAATAATCTTTGTGTTGCAATTTCGAATTTGGAATTTAATTCGACCTTCGAATGAATTTGAATGCAAATATATCTATTCTAACTAATCTAACAAAATACATACTCGAGCATGGTAGTTTCTTTCCGTTGTGCGTTGTTTGTATCTTATGTAATGTAGGGATCTTCATTTGGTATCCATCCGATGCATCAAGCCTTATCCGACCGTGAAGACTACTTGGAGCTCAATTCTTGCACCACATAAAAGCTATTCAATTTTTCAAACTAATTCGATTTGGTTGTAATAGCTTAGATTTATTTCCTTGTGTATTCTAATTACCGCTTAATTACGCTGCTATCATATTAGAACACATAGCCTCCTCTTGGGCT
This sequence comes from Vicia sativa, assembly GCA_021764765.1. Classification (NCBI taxonomy): domain Eukaryota; kingdom Viridiplantae; phylum Streptophyta; class Magnoliopsida; order Fabales; family Fabaceae; genus Vicia; species Vicia sativa. The sequence continues at coordinate 96,341,183 of CM038796.1, read as the reverse complement.
CCTCATCAAGAAGCAGGTAAACATACACAATGCACACTTGCACACATTCATAGTTTGGTCCTGGGCTTTTCTACAACGACAACTATTCGATCGATTGTTCCAATCGGTCGTTTAGAATACTAGTGTCACGCTAGTCCCACTTTTAGGAGCATACACAAAGCCACTTTGTATGGGCTCGCTTGTTTTCCTAATAACCCCTAAAACACTTTCAAATTAAATTAATTAATTGAATTTGTTTTCTAAATCAATTTTTCTACCAAAACAAAAAAACATAGTGCTATGGTATTTAATTAAATTGTTAGAGGTTAACCCGACGATTTAATTAAAATGTAAAGTATTTGGGCCATTAGAGGGTAACCCAATGATTTAAATACTTTATTCCATACATTTAAATATTTAAAACACTTTCATATTAAATTAATTAATTGAATTTGTTTTCTTTAAATCAATCTTTCTACAAAACAAACAAAAAAACATGGTGCTATGGTATTTAAGTAAATCGTTAGAGGATAGCCCGACGATTTAATTAAAATGTAAAGTATTTGGGCCATTAGAGGGTAACCCAATGGTTGATCTATGTCAACTTATCAACTAAACCAACATCAAATTTCTGTCCATTTCTAATCTCTTCCAGAATACCACTAGTCACCTTCAACATACCCAATTTCACACTATCCGAGTAGTTTCACAACCAAACTCAAATCGAAGCTCAACCAAATCTAACTCACGAACCATCAACATCGACATGTGCAAAGACTTTCTACTCAAAGCATCGCAACCACGCTTGCTTTACTGTGATGATAATTCAAACCGAAATCATAATCTTTAAGAATTCTAACCATCTCTCGCCTCATGTTCAACCTTTCGATCAAAGAGATACCCGTGCTCTTATGATCGAATACCTCAAACCGAGAACCATATAAATAATGTCTCCACAACTTCAAACAAACACAACAATGCCAACTCTAAATCATGAGTCGGTAATTCCTTTCATGCATTTTCAATCGTCAGCATAAGCCACAACATGCTTATCTTGCATCAACACACCACCTAATCCCATTAATGAGGCGTCACAATACACCACAAAAGACTTAGTCGGATCCGCAAAATCAAGATCGAGCACTTGTCAACCTCTTCACTCTTGAAATCCTTTCTCACATTCAACATCCCAAACAAATATCTGACCCTTCCGGTCAACTTAGTCAACGGCAACGCCAGCTTGGAAAATCCTTCGATAAACTTCCCAGAATAACCCGCAAGACCCGTAAAACTACGGATCTGCATTCTTCTGGCTTCCCATCGAGACACCGCTTCTACTGTGAGATCCACAAGAATTCCATTCTTGAAATTACATGACCAAGAAAACTCACCTCCTCTAACCAGAATTCACACTTGGACAACTTCGCATAAAGTTTCTTTTCTTTCAACAATTCCAACACAACTCTGAGATGTTCTGCATGTTCCTCATCGCTTTTCGAATAAATCAGAATATCATCAATGAACACTACTACAAACTTGTTATCTACCATAAAGATTGAACTTTGTTTCACCTCACTCCTTTCATAATAAAGATTTTGGATGAGAGAAGATCGGTTGACCTCAATCACCAATCTCGAGTATCTAATTGTTAGAGGATATCCCGTCGTTTTGGTACTTGTTATCTACCATTAAAATCAATTCAACACATTCAAATCTTTTTTTCGCTCATATGCGATTATCAAAAATCAAAAACATTTCTTCTAAAATCAACACAACTAATCCAAGACATTTTCAACCAGAACTACGGAGTTTTGACTTTCCCATTGCACGAGGGAATACGTAGGCACGCGGTTTCAAAACCGTGTCAAACTCAAAATAATAACAAACAAATCCTGTTTCCTTCTTTCTTATTTCTTGATCATTAATTAGAAGATAGCATTTTTACTTTAAACACACAAACATGCGCGAACTAAATGGGTCCCATCGAGTACGATGGACGTAAGAGGTGCTAATACCTTCCCTTCATGTAACCGACTTTAATCCATCTTTTGGTCTTGTAGACCGCCTTATCCGCATCTTTGGGGTTTTATCTATATTTTCCCGTTTCTTTTGAAACAAATAAAATTAGGTGGCGATTTCATTGTTTTTTAAAAATTCATTTAAATGATTTTTTGAAAATCGAGTTGCTTCACACACATGCATTGGTTCTATGGTTATGGAATCAAGGTGGATTTCAGTGGTTTTTCTACATGCTACAAAGAGTTATTGGGTTTGTCAATCAGTGCAAGAAGGGTATCATGCCCTCATTCTTTTGTGGCTATTGTGCATGGATTATCAAAGTGTGTGACGCCCTACTTAGTTGAATTCTTGAAGCATTATCATTATGAGTTTTATCTCAGTACACCATTTATCATCAATTGAGGTCCATTGGAGGCTCGGTGATTTAGGAGAGGTTTGGTGGACTTATGACAAGAGTTTATATCCTTCAAATTTCATCATCAAAGATTCTTCCAGAAATTTGTTATGGTAATAGTTATCAAGTCAGAATATCCCTATGAATTAAGGTATGGAGAGAGGTCTCGTCAAACTCTCATATTTTAAATGGGATCTTTAGTGCTTCAAAAGTGAAAAGACTTGAATTTATGGATTCCATTAGGTTTAAGGGTCATCAATCAAGTATCGTTTGCATTTGGTTCAAAGATTTGAGGCATATAATTTGTTTGGGGTTCAAGTTTGTTAATTCAAGAATAAACAATTCCAAATATGAAAGATTTATTGCCTTGGGTTTCTTAGAATCCATAATTTATAGCATTCATCATGATTTGAGGCCATCACTAATTTATTTTAGCATTCATTATCCTTCGTCTAAGATTCATGCTTCAATCAAAGTATTATTCAAGAGTTTTGTTAGAACAAAGATTCAAGCCTTATGCTTCAAGGTTCATCTAAGGGATTTATCTCACATCACGAAACCATTCAAAATTTCATTCATGTTTTCATACAAGCTTTATGGCCTAAGACTTCAAATTTGAAAGAAACATAAATCTTGTTATTTGCTTAAGTTTCAAAATTAAATAATCAATTGGAAAAGTTGGAAGTTGAATTCATACATGTCAACTTTGTACATTACAAGATAATTCAAGTTTCCATGCTAAACTCAAGGTTACATCAATATCACAAAAATTATATAACATACGTTATATTTCTAAAAGTTCACTTCATGTTCATTCCATGCTAAATCCTTGCCCTCGCCTTGGTTTTCCTCCATGCTCATCACCATTGTTGCAAAACATGAAAAGAAGAAGAAATTGATTAGCAACCGAAATACAATCAATAATTTGAACAGGAAAAGGAAAATTGGTTAGCAACGTGAACTCAAAAAAAAACGTGAACAAGCATACTTCAAAGAGTTTTCTTTTCAATTTCATCATTAGCGCTATTTGTTTGGAATCAGAAATTAGGGTTTTTTTTCCATCATGTGCAAGCGACACAAAAGCCTCATGAACATTAATTTTGTTTCAATCATTGGCCAAGATTTCCTATTGCAAATCTGAAAAGGCAGGCCTTGGTTCACAAAGGGAGGTATTAAAAGAATAACTCAGAATTCATCATGGTTATAGCCACAAATTCAGGGACAAAAATCAGGAATTCAATATCAAAGGCCTATTTCTCACATTTGCGAATCACAAAAGGGATGTTTCGGTTCACAAAAGGAGGTGCAAAAGGTCAGGGAAAAATCAGTTTAACATCATGGTTTAACAAGTACAACCCAACAATAAGTTCACAAGTCAGAAGCAATATTTCCAGCCCAAACAGATTTTTCTCAAGCAAGGCAACAAAGTTTCAGCCCAACACATAATTACAAGGCCTGCTAATCAGAAATCACAATAGCAAAGCAAAATCACTAAAACCAACACAAGAAAAACCCTAAGTTGCATCAGTATATAACTAATCATTGGCACAAAAATCAAAAAAGGGAACTGTTCACGCAGCCATCACTGTTCATAGATAAACCCTAAACGGCCATAGGAACAAAAACCAGAAAGAGATTACAACCATAAAAAACAGAAAACTAGGAAGCAAACCGCAACAACGTATCAAACCCAGAAAGAGCCCAAAAAATATCATCAAAACCATAAACCCATTGTTCATCATTTTCCAAAAAAACAACAACCCTTCAGAAAAATATATTTTCGGAAATCAAAGTTTCTGAATGCGAAAGATGAAGACAAAAAGATAAGGAATCATAATAATCTAACCCAGAACGCCGAAAAATCCAAATCGGAACCCTAGGGTTTCGTTCATCCCTTTCGAGCTCTTGTCCAAATCCTTAGTTTTTTGCAAAAACAAACCACAAATTGAGCATCAGAAGAAGGAGATAAACAAGAATACGTAACAAAATCACAAATTGGAGCAAGTCCACCTCCTCCACCGCCATGAGGCGATTTCCAGAGCGGCGGGGAGTTGTTCTCCACTGTCGATACCATCACCACTATCGCTTTCCCGAGTTTCCAGATCGGACGACATGGCGGCGAAAATCACATGCAAGAGGCGGTGGTCGAGACAACACTGGCGAGAATCACATGCATCAGTGGCCAGAGATGAGAAAGATAGGGCACAAGAGAACATGTACGATGGCGAGATCGCAACGTCGAGAGAGACGCAAGAGAACCAAAAGCATGCAAATGGCGAGAGAGAGAGAGAGGACGAGTGAATGAAGACTCTTTCTTCTTATTTTTTTATTTTTATTTTTTTGCTTTCTGATAGATTATGTTTTAGTTTAAGTTAAATCTTGATTAAAATTAAAATGTTTCATTATTTTGCTGATTAATATTTGTCATCGCCTGTTTGGTGAGTTTTTGCTCTTATGTACATGTCTCATGCAAAGCCGCCATACATCCTTCCCTTGTGACCATCGGATCAACATTAGATAACAAACATTACCATCAAATTTTTTATTTGATTGGATCCAACGCTTCTGAGGCGCATTCCATGCTATACCCTCACTAAGCATCCACACCAGATCCAATGACTAGCTTAATGGGCATGGGCCCTATTTTCTATTCAGCACCCCCTGATTGCTTCATTTCTGGCCCATTTTCTATTTATTTTTTCTATATATTTTTATATATTGTTTTGTTAAATACTTGTTCTATAAAATAAATTTGTGAAGTGCCATTTTTGTTTAAATATTTAATTGGGTTGAAAATTAACATTTAATTTAATTAATTATTTCGTTAATTAATTTTATTAAATGGGAGGATTCAATTTAATTAATTATTTAATCAATTCGATTGGGTTGTATTGTCTGTTTATTTAGACTTTTATCGCATTTCTCGATTTCATACATCCCCATTCATAAACTTGTATCCCCATCCCCATATGGTTTGTAATAGCTTAGAAGCTTACCTCTTTGTGTGTTTTAATCACCGCTCAGTTACGCGTTTATCATACAATTAGAACACATAGCCTCCTATTGGGCTCCTCATCAATGAGCAGGTATACATACACAGTGCACACTCACACACACTCATAGTTTGGTCCTGGGCTTTTCTACAACGACAACTATCCGATTTATTGTTCCAATCGATCATTTAGAATACTAGTGTGACGCTAGTCCCACTTTTTAGGAGCACACATATGGCCACCTTGTATGGGCTCGCTTTTTTTCCTATTTCACTACTCCTTTAATAGGATTCTTATATCCTCTTGGCTCATAATCCAAATTCCAAAAGGGTTTCATAGTTGAGTTTGGGCGACCATCCTCACAAGGTTAATCAAAGCCCTTGTTGCTTTGATTAATCATAACCCGAATAAATTTTGGTCCATATACCATTTATCCATGCGCAAGGGTTTCATAGTTAGGGATAGGAGCACCTATCCTCACGAGATTCATTAAGTCCATATACTTGATTAATCATGACCCGATTCCATTCTCTTGGTCCGTGCACCAAACCCATAAAACACTTTCGTAATTAATTTATAAAACTCGATCCAACGTCGGGTGCATTTTCATCACTATAAAACCCAAGCATTTAAATCGTTGGTTGCTAGACCAATTGTTTGAAAACTTGTGCCAAATGAACTTCAAGTTTTTAAATCGTTGGATGCTAGTCCAATTGTTTAAAGGCTCTTAATAACGTGAACTTTGTTTCACTTCATTCTCTTTCATAAGAAAACTTTTGGGATGATAGACGACTCGTTGAGCATTGAGCTCCTCTAGTTTCTAGTATTTGAATCGTAGGATGCTAGTCCTATTGTTCGGTACTTTTCACCCACCTAAAATCAATTTAACTCACTCAAATCCTTTTTTTCGCTCATATGCGATCATCAAACTTAAGAGTGTGCAATAGCCATTTCAAACACGAACGAGGACTTAAGCTTTTCAAACACGAACGAGGACTTAAGCTTTTCAAACAAACTAAACAAGTCCAAGTTCGAGCATTTGAAATATCTAATGCACGATTTTTCTTATAAAATCAACACAACCAACTTAAAACCTTTTCAAGAAGAACTACGGAGTTTTGACTTTCCTATTGCACGGGGGAATACGTAGGCACAAGGTTTTGAAACTGCGGCAAACTCAAAATAATAATTAAAAAAACCCCTTTTCTTCTTTCTTATTTCTCGATCATAGAAATTAGCAAATATACACACAAACACTTAGAACTAAATGGGTCCCATCGAGTACGATGGATGTGAGGGGTGCTAATACCTTCCCCTTGCATAACCGACTCCCGAAAATGCATATTTTTGGTCTTGTAGACCGCCTTATCTATCATTCGTGGGTTTTATCTATATTTTCCTGTTCTTTTTAGAACAAATAAAATTAGGTGGACACTTCATTGTTTTAAAATAACCGATGAAAACCACTCATCACACTTGAAGAGCTGTAATGACGTATGTTGTTAGGGAAATACTTCTCCAGGAAGGCCTTCTTGAAATGTTGCCTGTGACACCCCGAAAATAATTCGGTAATTAAGTAATTATGATTTTTAATTATTAAATTAATTGAGAACATAATTTATTTAATATATTGAATTATTGAGATTAATTATGGATTTATTGGATGTATATTGAGTAAAGTGGGGTGTGAGGAGTAAAAGACTCTACTCACATTAATTGATTTATTTAATTTATGTTAAAAGGAATAAAAGGAATTAAATAAGAAAAGAGGAAAATAGAATCATTTTTGGAGAAACAAGAATACGTGAAGTGAGAAGAGGAGAAAAGGAGGAAGAAAACCTAGGAGCGTCAGAAATCGAAGAACCCACAAGGTAAGGGGTGATTTCGATTGGTTATTGCTTATTATAGGTTTTGATGTTAATATTATAGACCATAGCATGTTAGGAAATCTATGTTTAGGAATTTATAGGTTCCCATGGATGTGTACCTAATAGTGTCAGATGGTGTCAGATTGAGTCTGATTGTGTCAGAATATGTATGGAATATGATTAGAGTGTCGAGATGAAAATAAATGATGGAAATATGTTATTTGATGTGATAGATGATGCAAATGATGTGTTTTAGTGTTTCCCATGTTGGAGTTCGTATGGGTAAAATGGGTTTGATTGAAAATGAAAGGATGTCAAAAGTGCAAAATGACATTTTAACACGGGAACCGGTTCGTATGGGTAGGAACCGGTTGCCTTTGAAAATTTAGAAAACTCGAAAATGTACTCAGAACCGGTTCCTATGGGTAGGAACCGGTTCCATACATTTTTCCGCGCTTTTTGAATCATAGAACCGTTCCTCGATATGTAGGAACCGGTTCGCTTTATTTTTAAAAATTCTAAAACTTCAAAATTCATAACTTTCAAACCGTAAGTCCGCTTTTGAGCTGCTTTGGACGTTATTTCCTAAATTTAATGCTCTACCTTATGAAATGAAAATATTTTCGAAAATTTGAAATTATTTTGGGAAGGGGTTGAATTTCGAAATAAATGATTATTAACTGACACATAAGGATGTATGTGTAGTAGAGGAACTTTGGTGATAAGGACACTGGTAATGTGTAGATGTAATAGCATGTTTATGCTGATGTTAGATGTATGCATGATTGGTTGATATATCATGTTGATTGGTTTGCATGTTTATGCTGATGTAGATGTATGCATGATTGGTTGATATATCATGTTGATTGTTGTGATTCAGTTATGTTAAATGAATGTGTACATAGACTGATTGATGTTGCATGCTAGTGATGTGCATGCATTTGCATTGTTTGGTGAAGTTAATTCCCATTGTGCGGAATTTGACTTGGATTGCCGATAACCGATACCCGAGTGAGGATGGGTGGTTAGGCTGGATTCGTGTCCGAGTGGTTATGGACGAATCGATGGTACCGATCCGTTGATGATGGATCGTTGGGTGACTTGGTCACGAGTCGGTACCGCATGCATCGAGTCCGCATTATATTTGTATGAAGTGGTAACATGTTAGGATGTTTTCCGGTTACCTTCTGATTGTTATGATTAAGCATGATGAATATGGTGTGTGTGTGAATCAATTTATGTTAGTGGGTGAAATAATATGCTTGTGATATATTATTGATTGAAAGACTTATAATATGCTTTAATTATGAGAAGTCTCACCCTTACTTTACCATTTCGATTAAATTAGTAGTGAGGAGTCGGTGAGGATGGCTCTAGAGCTTATCTTTTAGTCCGTGTCGTTGTCATGCTCGATTAGATTGTAACACGGGGAACGCTTAGTTAAGAGAATCATTATTGTTTAAATATTTTGATTTGAATTCCTTCGAACTGGATGTTTTATTAAATTTTGATTTTGGTATTTCACTGTAAGACATGGTCTTATAATGATTGAATTTTGGATGATGATCCTCTGTAGCATGGCTACCGCTTGAATGAAGTTTTGATTTAATTATTAATTGTGACATCCCTTGTTATACCGTGTTAACTCGATTTAAAGTGATATAGATATTAATTTAATCGATATATTCGGGTATTTAGATGGGTGTTACAATAGTGGTATCGAGCATAGTCGGTCTTGTCCCGTGTCGTTATCCTTTAGTCTGCGACTAGTGTGAAGTGACACCGATACTTGTGTGCTGATGTAGATTGTTTTGTTATGTTACGTAACAATGGCCGAAGAGGTAACGGAAGGAATGATGATGCCATTGCCGAGGCTTTGGGAATGTTATCGGAGTGCTCGAGGGAACCAGGAGTCGTGATTGGTGCCGATGCACAATTGGGGAATTTTAGAGGAATAATCCTCCATTGTTCAAGGGCACGCATGATCCCGAAGGTGCTCAAGTGGTTGAAGGAGATCGAGAGGATCTTCGAGTGATTGATGCAGAGGGGTCAAGGTGAGATATGGAACTCACATGTTGGCCGAGGAAGTCGATGACCGTGGGTTGCTACCGTAACCGAGCTAGAAGAAGATGGTGTTGCATTGAATTCGTGTTCGGAGAGCTTTTCCGAGGAGGTACTTTCCGAGGACGCCGAGGTAAGAAGGAGATTGAGTTTTGGAACTCGCGTGGTAACAAGACTGTCATGAGTATGCTTCAAGTTTTCTCGAAGTTAGCAAAGTATTATGCTCATTACCCTAACGATGCGATGGAGAATTTTCCAAATGTATCAAGTTTGAGAATGGTCTTCGTGACGAGATTAAGCGTGGTATTCTACGATATTCAAGATTTTCCGATCCGTTGATTGTAGTAGGATTCTGAGGAGGACCTTGCTAACACTAAGTCGAATGCTCGAGGGTATGTTGATGAAAGGCAAGCAATGATGGATCGTGGTAAGCCTTACGATAGGAATAATCGAGATCCAAAGGTTGGAAGAAGTCCGTGGAGGAGATTCTAGCCTTCCGCTAGGTGCTATAAGTGTGGTGAGACAGACATCGTATGGTGGACCGTAAGAGCAATGATAAGAAGTGTTTCAAGTGTGGGAAGTTCGCCATGTGGCCAATGACCGCAGAGTGAAAGTGGTGACTTGCTACAACTGTGGTGAAGAGGGTCATACTCCAAAGGCACAAAACCCAAGAAAGAGCAAGTGGTGGTAAAGTGTTTGCATTGTCCGGATCGTAAACTGCCGTATGATCTACCGATTAAAGGTACATGTTTTATTAATGGCATACATTTGATTGCGATTATTGATACCGAGCTACGATTCTTTTATTGCGTTAGATTGTGATAAGAGATTGAATTTGGAAATTTCTAATATGGATGGAAGTATGGTTATTGATACTCCCGTCGGGTTCGACTACTTTGTATGTTTGTAGGAATTGTCCTGCTGTGATTTTTGATAGGGTTTCGTATGGATTTAGTGTGCCTACCGCTAGAACAACTTGATATCATCCTTGAATGAACGGTTGGAATTCAACCAGTTCATATCAACTGCTTTGAGAAGACGGTCATTTTCCCAAGAGGTTAAGATCGAAATGAGATTATGTCGCTAAGATGAACCTAGTGAAGGATGGTGTGTGGTGTTTATGTTGTATTCGCGATTGAAGCGAAGGGAAAGGCAAAGAGTGATGGATTGCCTGGTGAATGAATTTCCGAGGTGTTTCCTAAGACGTTAGTGAATTGCCACCGAGAGAGAGGTAGAATTTACTATAGATTTAATTCTCGAACTAGTCCGTGTCGATGGCGCCTATCACATGTCGGCATCCGAACTAGCCGAATCAAGAAGCAGCTAGAGGAATTGCCGGAGAAGAAGTTTATTCGTCCGAGTGTTTCGTGGGTGCTCCTGTTATTGGTTAAGAAGAAGGAAGGTTCAATGAGGTTATGTGTTGACTACCGACGCTTGAATAAAGTTACAATCAAGAATCGTATCCTTTGCCGAGGATTGATGATTTGATGGATCACCGTTGGAGCGTGTGTGTTTAGTAAGATTGATCTGAGATCTGGATATCATCAGATTCGTGTGAAGTCGAAGGATATTCAGAAAACTGCATTCAGAACGAGGTATGGACATTATAAATATTCTGTTATGCCGTTTGGATTTACTAATGCACCTGGTGTTTTCATGGAGTATATGAACAGGATATTTCATCCGTATCTTGACAAGTTTGTAGTAGTGTTCATTGATGATATTCTGATTTATTCGAAAAGCGATGAGGAACATGCAGAACATCTCAGAGTTGTGTTGGAATTGTTGAAAGAAAAGAAACTTTATGCGGTTGTCCAAGTGTGAATTCGTTGAGGAGGTGAGTTTTCTTGGTCATGTAATTTCCAAGAATGGAATTGCCGTGATCCTACGAAGTAGAAGCGGTGTCTCAAGGAAGCGCCAAGAATGCTTCGAGATCCGTAGTTTTCGGTCTTGCAGTTATTACCTAAGTTTATCAAGGATTTTCCAAACGGCGCTGTTGCTGACTAAGTTGACCGTGAAGGGTCGATATTTGTTTGGGATGTTGAATGTGAGAAAGGATTTCAAGAGTCAAGAGGAGGTTGACAAGTGCTCCGATCTTGATTTTGCCGATCCGACTAAGTCTTTGTGGTGTATTGTGACGCTCATTAATGGGATTAGGTGGTGTGTTGATGCAAGATAAGCATGTCAGGCTTATGCTTCATGACAGCTTGAAAATGCATGAAAGGAATTACCCGACTCATGATTTAGAGTTGGTAATGTTGTGTTTGTTTTGAAGTTGTGGAGACATTATTTATATGGTTCTCGGTTTGAGGTATTCAAAGGATCATAAGAGCCGAGGTATCTCTTTGATCGAAAGAGTTGAACATGAGGCGTAGAAGATGGTTAGAATTTTAAAGATTATGATTTCGGTTTGAATTATCATCCGGTAAAGCAAACGTGGTTGCGTATGCTTTGAGTAGAAAGTCTTTGCACATGTCGATGTTGATGGTTCGTGAGTTAGATTTGGTTGAGCAAGATTTGAGTTTAGTTTGTGAAACTACTCGGATAGTGTGAAATTGGGTATGTTGAAGTCGACTAGTGGTATTCGGAAGAGATTAGAAATGGATGTAAACTGATGTTGGTTTAGTTGATAAGTTGACATTGATCAACCAGGTCAAGGAGGCGAGTTCAATTGACGAGAATGGTGTTATGAGATTTGGTGATCGGGTGTGTTCCGATGTTGCCGAGATCGAAGAACATTTTAGAGGAAGGACATCGAAGGGTTGAGTATTCATCCCTGCTACTAAAATGTATCATGATTTGAAAAGTTGTTTTGGTGGCCGGAATGAAAAAGGAAATTGCCGAGTGTGTATGCTTGTTTGGTTTGTTAGAAGTCGAAAATCGAACATCGTAAACCATCGTGGTTGATGGAGCCGTTATTTGTTCCGTAATGGAAGGGATGGAATCTCAATGGATTTTGTGTCCGGTTTGCCAAGGACAACTAAGAATTGTGATTCTATCGGGTTATTGTGGATAGGTTGACAAAATCGCTCACTTCATTCCGATAAGAATGGATTATCCGATGAGAGATTAGTAGAATTGTATGTCTAAAAGGTTGTGAGTTTGCATGGTATTCGCCTAGCATTGTGTCGGATCGAGATACGAGGTTTACATCTAAGTTCGACAGGGTTGCAAGAAGCTTTGGGTACCAAGTTGCGTTTGAGTTCCGCTTTATCATCCGCATGATGGTCGACGGAAAGAACGATTCAGTCGTTGGAAGATTTGCTGAGAGCTTGTGTGTTAGAGAAGGGTGGAGCTTGGGATAGCTATCTGCCGTTGATTGAGTTTACCTACAACAATAACTTTCACTCGAGTATTAGTATGGCTCCGTTTGAGGCATTGTATGGTAGGAGGTGTCGGACACCATTGTGTTGGTATGAAACTGGGGAGAGTGTTGTGATTGGACCAGAAATTGTTCAATAAACTTTGGAGAAGATTAAGATGATTCAGGAGAAGATGAGAACTTCTCAGAGTCGTCAGAAGAGTTATCATGATAAGAGGAGGAAAGACCTTGAGTTTAGTGAAGGAGAGCATGTGTTTATGCGAGTTACTCCGATGACTGGTATTGGTCGAGCGTTGAAGTCAAAGAAGTTGACTCCACATTTTATTGGTCCTTTTTAGATTACCAAAAGAGTTGGGAAGGTTGCATATCAGATTGCTTTGCCACTGCGAATCGCATGATGTTTTCATGTGTCTCACCGAGGAAGTACATTGCTGATCCGTCTCATGAGATTCGGTAGATGACATAGTGCACGAGATAATTTAACTGCGGGAAGCGGTACGCGAGGATTGAGGATCGAAGTTGAAACAGCTAGGCAAAGAGATTGCATTGGTAAGAGTGGCTTGGGAGGACCAAATGATGGAAATGTCACTGGGAGCCGGAGAGTCGATGAAGGACTCGTGATCCCGAACTGTTCGTTCGAGGTATGTTTTCGAGGACGAAAACTCTTTAAGTTGGGGAGTTGTGACACCCTAAAATAATTCGTAATTAAGTAATTATGATTTTAATTATTAAATTAATTGAGAACATAATTTATTTAATATATTGAATTATTGAGATTAATTATGGATTTATTGGATGTATGTTGAGTAAAGTGGGGTGTGAGGAGTAAAAGACTCTACTCACATTAATTGATTTATTTAATTTATGTTAAAAGGAATAAAAGGAATTAAATAAGAAAAAGAGGAAAAATAGAATCATTTTTGGAGAAACAAGAATACGTGAAGTGAGAAGAGGAGAAAAGGAGGAAGAAAACCTAGGAGCGTCAGTAATCGAAGAACCCACAAGGTAAGGGGTGATTTCGATTGGTTATTGCTTATTATAGGTTTTGATGTTAATATTATAGACCATAGCATGTTAGGAAATCTATGTTTAGGAATTTCTAGGTTCCCATGGATGTGTACCTAATAGTGTCAGATGGTGTCAGATTGAGTCTGATTGTGTCAGAATATGTATGGAATATGATTAGAGTGTCAGTAGATGAAAATAAATGATGGAAATATGTTGTTTGATGTGATAGATGATGCAAATGATGTGTTTTAGTGTTTCCATGTTGGAGTTCGTATGGGTAAAATGGGTTTGATTGAAATGAAAGGATGTCAAAAGTGCGTAAATGACATTTTAACACGTGGGAACCGGTTCCTGTATGGGTAGGAACCGGTTGCCTTTGAAAAATTTAGAAAACCGAAAATGTACTCAGAACCGGTTCGTATGGGTAGGAACCGGTTCCCATACATTTTTCCGTAAGCGCTTTTTGAATCAGAACCGTTCCTGATATGTAGGAACCGGTTCCGCCTTTATTTTTTAAAAATTCTAAAACTTCAAAATTCATAACTTTCAAACCGTAAGTCCGCTTTGAGCTGCTTTGGACGTTATTTCCAAATTTAATGCTCTACCTTATGAAATGAAAATATTTTAGAAAAATTGAAATTATTTTGGGAAGGGTTGAATTTCAAATAAATGATTATTAACTAACACATAAGGATGTATGTGTAGTAGAGGAACTTTGGTGATAAGGACACCGTAATGTGTAGATGTAATAGCATGTTTATGCCGATGTTAGATGTATGCATGATTGGTTGATATATCATGTTGATTGGTTTGCATGTTTATGCCGATGTAGATGTATGCATGATTGGTTGATATATCATGTTGATTGTTGTGATTCAGTTATGTTAAATGAATGTGTACATAGACTGATTGATGTTGCATGCTAGTGATGTGCATGCATTTGCATTGTTTGGTGAAGTTAATTCCCATTGTGCGGAATTTGACTTGGATTGCCGATAATCGATACCCGAGTGAGGATGGTGGTTAGCCGATTCGTGTCCGAGTGGTTATGGACGAATCGATGGTACCGATCCGTTGATGATGGATCGTTGGGTGACTTGGTCACCAGTCGGCACCGCATGCATCGAGTCTCATTATATTTGTATGAAGTGGTAACATGTTAGGATGTCTTCCAAAGGTTACCTTCGCTGATTGTTATGATTAAGCATGATGAATATGGTTGTGTGTGTGAATCAATTTATGTTAAGTGGGTGAAATAATATGCTTGTGATATATTATTGATTGAAAGACTTATAATATGCTTTAATTATGAGAAGTCTCTGTAACACGGTGAACTGACTTTTAGAATTTTTGTATCGCAAATGTGCGGATAGCAAGAGTCGCCACCGACTTTTATTTTTATCCAATTAAGGGAAGGTAAAAGTACGTAAAAAGACCTTCGCTTAGATTCTCGAAAAGGAGGAGGTTATGAAAAGGGAAGGTATTAGCACCCTTTCCATCCGCAGTTTATTCTACGGGCTCTTAGTTGCTCTAGATCACTTTTTTAAAATTGCTTTCTGTGTGTTTGACAAAAATGTTTTGAAAAGGCATTTCACTTTGACTTTGTAATGACTCATGTAGGAGTGTATACAAAGTGTTCGGAAATGTTTCGCTTTTGAAAAGAGTTTGA
The DNA here is from genome assembly GCA_021764765.1 of Vicia sativa. Lineage (NCBI taxonomy): Eukaryota > Viridiplantae > Streptophyta > Magnoliopsida > Fabales > Fabaceae > Vicia > Vicia sativa. The sequence continues at coordinate 96,325,870 of CM038796.1, read as the reverse complement.
ACTTTGAAAAGAGTGTGTGTGAAAAGTATTTGGTTTAGAGCAAGCAACTAAAAGACTTATTTACCCACCGTAATTGGTCGCTTTCATACTTTTACGCTCCTTTAGAATAGCGCTAGCTGCACTATTAGTTAGTAGGTAGCTCCATTCGCTGGATGTAAGCGGACATTCGGGGACATCGGATGGTCATAGAAAGCAACTTGTAGGAAGTATCCTAGCACATTCGGGGGACTATCATCACTTTCAGAGGCGACAATCGAGGGTCAAGATCATGTATTCGGAGGCTACATCGTGGGTCTATGATCTTTGTATCAAGGGACTATGATGATTTGTTTGGAAGGCAACGGTGCTAGAATACCTCTACGTTCGAGGGACATGACCATTTTGAATTCGCAAAGGCAACGAGAGAGAATTGCCCTAAGGGGTGCATGTGTGAAAGAAGTGTGTTGATTTCAAGTATTTTATCTTGCAATTAGTGGGCTAAGTTCATTATTATCTTGCCATACACGCCTAGTTACTAGCAATTGATAGGGTGTAAAGTAAAATGCGGAATGTAAAGTGCGGAAAGGTAAATGTCCCACGCTATTACAGGCTTGGGGCGTATACATAATTTAAACTTGCGGAAAATAAAAACCTAATTTAAACTATTACATCCCATAAACAGTTACATTATTGGAAAAAAATAAAATGATAAAGAAGGAATTGTCTGAATCGGATCAACCTGCAAGAGAATGAGAAATCGGAAAGTATATGAATCGAACAAGAGAAAAATGTTAGAAAATGCAAGTTTTTATATGAGAAAATTATTACATGTCGGAAATAATATAAATATGCTAAAATAAATTTTGGGATTTTTGATGCAATTTAGTAATTAAAATGAATTAAAAGTAATTAAAATGCAAAATTATGAATAAAAATAAATATGCATACAAAATTGTATTTTTTAATTTTATAAATTAAATAAAGGTTTTCTGAAAATAAATGTAAAAAGAAAATTAATTTTGATGATTTTTAATGCAGAAAATAAAATATGAAAAGAAATTAAAATAACATGCAAATATTAAAATAAAAGAAAATATGAAAATAGTGCAAGTTTGAGAAAAAGGAAAAGAGATTGGTCTTGCCAGGACATGAACCTGAGACCTTTGAGAGAATCTCCATCATCCAACGCCTTAACCGCTGCGCCATGTTGCACTTGGTGTTTGGAACTTGAAAACAGTTGCTTATAAGGGTGCGCGTGTCATAGATATAAACAAAAACACAACACGCGGTCTTGATAGTAAATGAATGGACGAATGAGGATACGCCATTGTGCCACGCTGACTGACGCCGGAGTCAACGAGTCACCGTCGCTGGAGCCCTAGCTCTGGTCGTCTTCTCCGGTGACCATGATCCTTAAACCTGCAAAAATACGACGATTAAACAGAAAAGGAGGACCCTACCCCTAAATCGATGGTCGAGTTCAATGTGTGGTTCTTCTTCTCGAATCGCCCCGGATAAGCCGGTTCAAGCTTTCAGCTCGAAGCCCTAAGAATGGTATCTCATGTTTTGACGCTCAAACTCAATGGCGATTGCCCGCATCAAACCCTTAGTGTCTCATGAGCACATTAAAAACGTTAGAATCAATTAAAACTAATGGTAATAAAAATGTAATTCAAGAGAAAATTGATTATGTATGCATGTATATGGCTCGAATCTGGATGGTTTGATCCACAACAATAGTGTATTCTTACTCAAACTTACCCTCTGAGCACGATGGAATGGCTGGAAGAGGCTGGATTTTGAAACACGATTTTCTCAAGTTTCTTGAAAATTTTTGACAAAATAAGGATTTGGCTTGAGCTAGGGTTTCGTGTCTGTGGCTTGTGATCTTGCTGAGCATTTATAGAGAAAGTTTGGATGGCAAAAGGAGTGAAAAAAGATTGCTCCATCAATGTGCAAATATTTTCCATTAAAAATAAATCAAATCTTTGAAAAAATTTGATTTTCTCATGAATGCAAAGGCTAGCACGAATTTGGTATGAATCATGGGCTTTCTTGGACTTCAAGGAAGATATAAATCCATTCCTTTTGAAAAAAATACTTAATTTTCATATTTTATATAATTTATTTTTGAATTAAATGTTATAAAATTCAAATATAAATCATAAAAATAGAAAATATCCATGGCCAAGCATTTATGGGTCAAGAATAATGTCATGAACAAGTTTGGACCAAAAGATTTTAGGCCCATTTGGAAAATTTTGCATTTTGACCAAATGTCCTTTTGTGCAATCATTCAAAATTGCCCAACTTCGAATAGTGTATCTTACTCAATTTTCCACATTTTTGAGTGTTCTTGGACTTTTTGGAAATCTCTAAGAGTCCTCTAACCAACCTTTTTGGTCTCATCTCAATTGGAGTTTCCATGCTCAATATATCTTCAAAACAAAAAGTTGACTTTTGTTGACTTTGAAAATGACCAGAATGTTTTGAGCTATACCTCTCAAATGAAGCATTTTTTGGACATTCTTGTGAGACATGAAGTTGTAGAGAATTGAATTTCCTTCAAAACAAGAGGTGGTGGAAAAGTTTCTGAGAGAGTATGAGAAATTTATGATCAATCAAAGTTCAGTTGACTTTTCACCTAGAAACCCTAATTTAGAAAGTTTGACTTTTGAGCAAATCTTGAGTTTTCTTGATGAATCATGATCAACCCTTGATCAAATGATGAATGTAACTTCAAAATGAGGATGTTGACCAAAAATTATGAAGTTTGACTGATGTTGACCACAGTTGACTTTTGTCCAATACAACCGATTTTCTACCATCCGAGCAATTGTCCGAGGAAACTTGACTCATGAGGCTTGAAACTTGACATGGAGAATCTTTGAAACATATGAGGAAGCATGAAGACCATTGGAGATGTTGGAAGTCCATCTTGACTGAGGGATACCAAACCCTAGTTTGGGTTGATTGTCTAGAGAGAGTTTGCCCGATCAACTCTAGAGGAATCTCGAGTAGATGGAGGCAAATTTTGGGTATGCCCCTGCTCAATCTTCTTGTACGAGGGTTAGATTGACACGCTTGTCTTCGTGACCGAGGCGTAAGATGATTGAACACCGAGTACACCGAAAATTTGCACCGGTTGGTCGATGCGGAATGGGCTTACGATGCCATTTCGAGAAGTTGATACTACCGGGGATGAGTCGACGCTAGACTCGAGAATGTCGATAGGGAATTGACGGGATGGGCTTAAGATGCCATCCGAAAGATCGATGTGGGAGTGAGCCGACGCTAGGCTCGTAGTTGTTTCGATAGGAAGGAGCGTGAGATGGGCTTAAGATGCCATCCGAGGGAGTCGACGTTAGACTTTGTGCTCATCTTTGAATGAAGTTATTGGTTTGTATTGGTTTTAACCAAATATGCAGATTCAAGGTGGAGAAATGTTGATAAGTAGCCTGAGATGGGCTTAAGATGCTATCCAAGGCAACCGAGTCGACGCTAGACTCAGAGTTGTCTGATAATAAGGAATCGTAATAACCTTCGGCGATTACTCGAGGGAAATAGTAATTGGCAAAATGTGGATAGCTTCCCTCAGGCATCGGTGTCGATCCATTGCTCTGTTATCGGAGGATATCTAGGCGGTCTTTCGATAGTTTTCCGCCGATTCGGGCTTAATCCCGCCGGTCGGGGACAACCAAGGCGGTCTTCGATAGTTTTCCCTGATTCGGGCTTAACTCGACCAATCTTCGGAGGACAACCAAGGGCGATCTTCGTATAGTTTTCCCGCCGATTCGGGCTTAACTCGACTGCTTATCACAAGTGATCATACTGCTTTGGAGAAAACAAGAGGAACTTTGATAGAATATTGTTAGTTTTATGCAAAGTATGATGCATGATGGTATATGAATGACATATGCATGAATTATGACTTTATGAGTAATGTATGAATGATAGATGGTGGTATTTCAAAACATATCCATCTTGAAGAAGATGATGTGCTTGAGGATTTCGACCGCTGGGGAATTGAGTAGGTGGAAGTCCCCGCTTGAAGGAGAAGAAAGATACCCGATTCCTCCGATGCACTATCCGACCAAGTCTTGGGCCTAGATATTGTTGAGGAAGGTAGAGATTGAGGCTCTGTTGGAGATCTCACATAGACCCCCGCCGAGGAGAGTCCGGGAGGCGGTCCGCTGGGGACTGATGTAGATCCCGCCGAGGAAATTTAGGAGGCGCCCACCGGGGATTTCGAGGTAGATCTCACCGAGAGCATTTGATAGTTGCCGAGACCGGTTGAAGAGTCAAGAACCCGCTTGTAATCTCCGGTTGGGGAATGAAGATGTAGGTTCTCCGATGCACTATCTCGACCAAGTTTCGGGTCCGATACGCTGTTGGGGAGAAAGGAAAAGATCGAGATATCACGGGATAAATACCTTGACTGGGGTGAGGTGTTACCGCTTGAGACCGATGTAACTTTACTTAGTTGAGTGGAATTGCCGTCAGGATTCCTTTGGCTCACTGGGAAGTTGTGTTGTGAGTGATACCTTTGTAGGATCATGCTCTACGGGGAATGTTTTGGTGACTTTCGTCCGTCCCAATTCCCGGAGCCTGTAGTAAGCACTTTGTATGTTCACTTTTCATATGTTTGCGATTAGATTTTTATTGTCAAATGCATATAATCATTCAAAACAAACGTTGGACTTATTGCAAATGACAACAAAGAAGAATTGTAAAGAGAAAGAATTTGCTTATTTGAAATGTGGCGATGGCCAAGTAGTTTGTACACAAGAAAGGTAAAAGCCATGGAAACAATCTCGTTAAGTTCCAACTATGCTAGTACTCATATTTCAAATATCTCATCTCCTTGTCACAAGAGAAAGTGAGTAGATCGATCTTCGCCATTTGAATCTTGAATGCGATAGTAGTCTCAAGGTGTGATCCGAAGAGACATAGTTGTACGCTTAAATCCCTAACTTTGCCTAGACCGCCTTTCGGTTTTCACCACCGATACCTTTTGCCCAAGCCGCTTTTCGTGTTTTCGACTTGCCGGTGTACATCTTTCAGATATATCCTTAACTTTTTCCGAACCCTTTGGTTCGTCAGATGCCTTATTTTTGCCTAGGTCACCGACCTAGCGGGTCTCTTTATGCGTAGTATTTTGACTATGTCTCGCTCATGTGGTGTGGAAGTCTTCACCATCCATGGTGCTAAGTATCATAGCTCCACCGAAAATACTATCTTGACTACAAACGGTCCCTCGAGGTGGGAGTCCATTTGCCCCGGATCACCTTGTGGAAGAATGATGCGCTGACTACTAGATCACCGACTTGGTAGGCTCGGCTTGACCTTCTTGTTAAATGCTCGATCATTCGCTTCGATAACTGCCCATGGCGATGGACGCGAGTCGCTTTCATCAATCAATTTAACTGGTCAAGGCGAGTCTCGACCCAATCGCCTTCGCTTAACTCGCCTCCTGAGGACTCGTCGAGGGTATCCAACTCGATGGGTAAGACGGCTTCCGTCCAGATACAGAGAGAAGGGGTTTCCGTGGATGTTCGTAGAAAAGCGATAACCATGAAGAGCAAATGGTAACATCTCATGCCAATCCTTGTACGCCATCACATTTTCTCAGATAATCTTCTAATATTCTTGTTGGCGGCTTCCATCGCTACTGCTCATCTTAGGACGATAAGGAGAAGAGTTGTAATGTTTGATCTTGAATCATGCAAGTAGTTCTTGATCATCTTATTGTTGAGATTGGAACCGTTATCCGTGATAATCCTTTGAGTTCCATACCGATGATAAGATTATGTTTGATGAATCGAGCCACAACATTCTTGGTAACAGATGCATACGAGGTCGCTTCTACCCACTTGGTGAAGTAATCGATTGCCACAAGGATGAACCGATGTCCGCTGGAAGAAGGGCTTGATTTCAATCATGTCAATGCCCCACATTGCAAAAGGCCAAGAAGAAGTTAAAACATTCTGAGGTACGTGTACTTTGTCGGCATAACCGCACTTGTGACAAGATCGAGATAGCGGTGACAATCGCCCATGGTGGACCAATAGTAACTGCTCTCAAAATCTTCTTAGCCATGGTATGTCCACCGAATGGGTACCAAATGCGCCTTCGTAACTCTTCCATGATACGCATCGCTTTCTCGGTCTACATGACCAAGCACGATCGTGGTTGCGCTTTGTATAAGATGTCGCTACGAGGAAGAATTTGGATGCAAATCTTCTCATGAACTTTATCATTGATGATGCCCTCGGGATATTCCCGAGTCTCAAGATACCTCTTCACGCCATAGTACCAAGGTTTCTCTTCGGTCAAGCTAATAACAATGCGCCGGTTCGTCGAACTTCTCAATGATGATCCGGGAGCCTCGTTGTCCCATCTAACCTTGAACATAGACGACATAGTAGCAAATGCGCCCGCCAACCGATTCTCTTCTCGTGGAATATGATCGTAATCTCTTCAAGTAGGGAATCAAACTCGTAACATGCTCTCGATAGGAATAAGATTCGATGCTTCATATCCCACTCGCCTTAATGATCGATCACTAAAGCCGAGTCTCCATATACTTGCAAGAACTTGATTCTTAAGTCAATAGCAGCTTTAAGACCCATGATGCACGCTCAGACGCCATGTTGTTAGTGCAATCAAACATAATCCGCGGTGAAAGGAGTATGTCCGCCTGTGGAGATGTAATGATGGCGCCAATGCCATTGCCAAGTGAGTTTGAGGCTCCATCAAAGACCATGGTCTATCGATCCTTGTTCGTGTCCTTCGTCCGTCCGGTTCTTCACAATCAGAATTAGTAAAACATCTTCATCTCGAAATTGAACCGCATAGACCGATAGTCATCTACGGCTTGATGAGCCAAATGATCGGCTACTACACTCCTTTGATCGCTTTCGAGAAGTGTACCGGATTTCATACGGTCAAGATCATCTGCCATCTTGCTATTCTTCCCGAGAGAGCTGGCTTTTCAAATATGTATTTTATCGGATCCACCTTGAAATCAACAAGGTAGTGTGAGTCAACATATACCGCCTTAGTCGGCGAGTAGCCCAAGCTAAAGCGTTGCAAGTTTTCTCAGGAGTATCTTGTTTCACACGGTAAACTTTTGCTAAGGTAGTATATTGCATGCTCTTTTCGACTGACTCCATGTTGCCCAAAGACACACCCCATTGAATTCTCTAACACCGCCAAGTACATGATAAGAGGTCTTCCTTCGCAAAGGCATCGATATGAGGATTCAGAGGTACTCCTTGATTTTGTCAAAAGCGATCCGGCAATCGCTGCCCATTCCATTACTTGATCTTTCTTAAGTAACTTGAAGATTGGCTCACAAGCAGCTTAGTGTGCAATGAATCGCAATGTAGTTTAATCGCCCAAGAAACCTCGACTTCCTTCTCATGGGAGTCGGCATCTCTTGAATAGCTTTAACCTTGGCGGGTCAACCTCAATACCTTTACCATCGACAACAAACCCCAAGAGTTTTCTCGATCCGACTCCAAAGGTGCACTTGTTGATTCGCCTCAATCAGACTTCTTCAACCCGTCAAACAGTCGCAAATGATCAAGATGTTCTTCTTCACCCGGATCGAGCTATCATGTCGCCGACATAGACCTCTATCTCGTGATGAATCATGTCATGAAATAATGTCACCATAGCACACGATAAGTGGCACCCACGCTTTAGTCCAAACGGCATAACCTTGTAGCGTAGTGCCCCACTGTAACGAAGTAGTCTTCCATGTCTTCGTGAGCCATTTTGATCCGATTGTAACCGAGAAACCATCCATGAAGGAGAAAACCTTATGTTGAGCAAAGGTTGTCAACCAAAACATCAATATGAGGAAGTGGGAAATCATCTTTCTGACTTGCTTTGTTCAGATCTCTCAGAATCCACACACATTCGTATTTTACCATCCTTCTTGGGCACAGCACCACATTAGCAACCCATCGTGGATAAGAAGTAACAATAAGAAACCGCATTGAATCGCTTCATAACTTCGCTTTGATTTTCTCTCGACATCTCAGACGATGCGACGAACTTTCTGCTTCACCGAGAAAACCTTCTTTGTAGGCAATCGTGCACTACAATATCAATGTCCAACCTCGCATGTCTTCGTATGACCAAGCAAAACCTCAATGTAGTCTCGTAGCATTTGAACCAATCTTTCCTTGACATCGCTCTCAAGACCCGCTCCTATCTTGATCTCTTTTCGCCTTCATCGCACTCCAGATTCACAACCTCAACTTGCTCTTCGTGGTGGTCAGATAACTCGCTCTTCTTGTCAGAGCCCCGACAAGTTCTCCGGCACTTCACAATCTTCCTCACTTTCATCTTCGGCTTGGTAGATCGGATTATCAAGTCATATTTAGCAACAGCATAGTTATTAACTAGATTCGGAGTGATTTCAGTATCACGGGTGTGTAAGAAACACATAGCTTTTGAAGGGGTGATAAAGTAAAAGAAAGAAAACAAACAATTGAATGCAAAAGCCCAACGAATCTATTGAATGAAAATACGCAAACGATGATAATAACCTCGCAAACGAGCCATGATGCCCGGCAAGGCACTAGGCTTTCAAAGTTTATTGTTCAAAACATAAAGAAATACGAAAAGCAAAACAAAACAAAAGCAATTACTCCCGACTAAAGGAGATTGGTATGACGCCTTCGGTCTTCCAATTGTCGAGCCCATGATCCGAGTTGGGAAGATCCACTTGCGATGTCAAGTCGTTGTCGCCGCCTTCTATAGCATGGATTCCACTGCCGATGCGAAAGGAAGTTGGCCGCACGTCATGGCGTATCATCTTCCGACCTTGATGGTGAAGCCTAAACCACTTTGTCAAATTTGAAAGGAAGATCGGGAGCTATCCCCAATAGAGCTACCTTCTTCAACAAGAGCTTGAGCATCTTCAATGAGGCCATCCTAGGCGGAACTTGTGTAACTTCAGAGTGGTGGAGAGTCAACAGCATGACTGGGATTGTTTCAAAAGCTTGACAGGAGTCTCAAAGAATTCACCTTCCATCTCGAGGTAACGGAACGATCAGATGATCGCCATATACTCTTCTTCACCGCACACCGTAACAACCTTCCCTTTACCGGTACTTCACTCGATGCAAGGTAGAGGTAATACCGCCCCATGTATCCAAGGGCGCCCAAGTAGGCAAGAATAAGTTGGACGGATGTCCATGACAAAGAAAGTGGAGTCAAAAGTCCGGAACCGACTTTAACAGCGAGTGAGCTCTCCAAGCACCGCCGCTGGAACCATCAAAGGCTCTCACAATAATGTCACCGGGTCTCAAACCAACCTTCAACATCAAGTCGATCAAAAGCGCCGTAGGATATTCAGAGCGTAACCGTATCTACCAAAACATGAGATAATGTAGTGCCTTTGCATTCAATGTTGTTGTGTTTCTTTCCCAAGGAGTTAAATCAAGAGAAGCCTAGGCCGTTGTTGGCAGCCAAGCTAGCAATACAAACTTCAAAGGCATTAGTACGAGCCTCGTCGAGCACAAGAGCAGAGCAAGCATGGAGATCTTGGACGGAGTCTGCCCCAACTGCTCCACAACATTGTAGTCACTCTTCTTGATAATCTTCGTAATTTCTCCATTTCTTGTTTGGAGGTGTCTTCAGAACTTCCTTTGGTACTTCCGGCGGTGACGAGTCACCGGTTCTTTCCTCTAGCTCGGGGAATGGATTGAATAGCGGAATGCAAGTTGAGTCGCGTGTCTTTGGAGGAGAGATATCCGAGAGAATACCTTCCGCTCGGGTCACCTTACTAGATCCGTGATGTTGTCAATGTCGAATGGTAGCTTCAATAGTAAGGTCTTCAATGGTCGAGGGTCTTGCTTGACGCCATGATAGTAGACATCACCCATAATTCCAAGGATAGCCTTGTCGGAGGAATATGGAACCGGTCTTGGAGAAGTAATAATGAGAGGTGCCACCTAGGCACGTAATCAGCAGAGGAAATCCTTATGGTGTTAACATCAACATAGTCTTCGGAAATCGTCACCCCATCCTCGCCTTTAACATCTTCAATAGGAATCTTGTAACTCTGTGAACAAGTACTTCACCATGTAATCATACTTTCCGTTGCTGCCCAAGGTATCCCATATAGATGGTACTGCTTCATCGCATTGTCAATCTTCAACTTAGACATTTCTTCACACGCCGCATGTGGTTTCGTAAATAGTATCTCACGGTTATCCATCATGCATCAACACGCCTTCTCAACCAAGCACAACCATCAGCGCGGATGGGCACCAACGACAGTCGGGCATCCTGGTTGACACCGCTTGCAACAAATTCTTCTTAATAACATCGAGGAATGGTCAAGTCATCTATGTTGAAAACATAAGTATCGCCACCAACAAAGATTGGAACCCTTGTCATGGTTAGGCATAGGCGCTGATCACATTCGAGTCTCAACAGAGGATCAAATTCAACTGCTTAGCTTCAATCATATCTTGAATCTTGTTCTTCAGAGCCCAACAATCATCGCTATGTCCAGGCTATTGGAATAGTAAGCACACTTAGCATTAGGATTGTACTGAGAGGAGGTGTTGACATTCCGAGGAGGATCCTCAAAGCAATCACCGCTTTCAACATGTGTTGCAAGGCTTCATGACAAAGGCATGTTGATCTTCATAAACCGCCTCGTGGCGCTGCTCGCGCTGCTGTCTCGCTGAGGTTGTGCCGATGTAGGATCGAGATCACAACCGCCCTACGATTGAGCGGTCGGTCTTGGCTCGCTTTTTCGACCATACACAGATTAGCTTCTTTCCTAGCACCAAAAGATCTCTTCGCAAGATTTGAAGGTGTCTCTACCGAATCTTTCCACTCTTGATACCACTTCAATATGCTCGTCAAGTATCACCGTGAATCCACCAAGAGTTTCCAATCGATGATTGAAGAATGGGCCTCGTTAGTGTCCCCATGAACATATCAACCAACTCCCTATTGGACAAGGGTGGTTGAACTCACCGCTAGATCTCCATTTCGAGCATACCTTGAACTTCTCATCACGACCCATAGACATGCTTTGTAGTTGCATGCGAGTGGGTGTCAATTCAAGATTGTACTCATATCGTCTGTAGAAAGCATCACCAAGTCACCCAAGTACGGATACGGCCATTCTCTAGTCGATAGTACCATTCCAACCGAGTTCCGACAAACTCTTGAAAATAGTGCATCCACAACTTTCTCGTCATCAGTGGGGATTGATTTTCTGAACATAGGACTTCAAATGCAGCTTAGGGCAAGACATGCCATCATACTTAGCAAAAGTAGGAACTTTGAACTTGGGAGGAATCAAAACACCAGGGACAAGACTTAGATCATCAAAGTTCAGCCCGGACATCTTCAGGTTTTCCACATCATTCAGACGGTCTTCAAGTTGCTTGTACTTGTCATCCTCATCAGAGTATTGGCCATCATCATAGTTCTTCTCAAGCTCAGGCTGACTGCCTTCACCATTACCCTTGTTACTTTGTTCATCCTCCTTCTTGACACTTCCTTCTGAGAGCTCTATCCGACTGATCCTCTTAGGACCACCTTTGTAGCGTCTGCCCATGTTGAGGAGACCAACAACCTTCTTCTTTCTGTTGATGAGCTTTTTCGCATCCTCTTGGCCTTGGACCAAGTCGGTGAACATCAATAAACCGAGCATTCTCGAGCTTGAGATCTTTGACAACTGCTCGAGAGCCATTTCGCTAAAATAAATAGCGAGCAAATGAGAAAACCAATCTCCAATGTACCGTGATGCAATGTTATGCTATGATATGCAATGTTTATAATGCAATGCAATGTTTTCAAGGACCTTAGAGATTTAAATTTGTTAGACAAGCAATGAACAAACATTTATTAGTACTCTTTATTATTCTTTTTCTTTTAAGTACAAGAGATAGTTCAAAACAATAAAAGAAAACATAAACATCCTAAAGCTCTAAGTCTCCCATGGGCGCCTCTTGGTGCCGATGTAGGCGCTGATGCTTCTCCTCGTGAAGTAGCTTGGTCAACTCTAACACTTTCTTCTCACTTGCATAGCATCGAGCTTCAAAGGTATCCCTTCTTCTTTAAGTCGAATCCGTGATCTCTTCTAGTCTTCAAAATCAAGAGGCATGTCGATGGAGAACAAGATAGGTACATCACCTATAGCAACAGTTCCATAATTACGGTAGAACAAGCGTGGATGGCATCATGAGGTTTTGAGCTCGAGCTCGCACCCATTTGAGGTAAGGTTCCCAAGGAATGGAGTTCGGTGCCCCAAAGTCTTGGTATCGCCTTCTTTACCATGCCCCAAGCGTATGAACCTTCGATAATTCGAGATCGTGATCGTAGTCAAACACAATGTCTTGGAGAAGCATATCATGTGGACCATCTTTTCGAGCAAAACCAAACCGACGAGAGCCGTAGAAGGGTTGTAAGTAATACCTCCTCTTATACCAAGTAGCGGTACATTAGGAATTCTCCACAACGCCGATGAATGTGAAGTCCTTTGAGAGAAAAGACTCCAACGGATATCCGAATGAGAGAGTGACATCAATCTTTGAGAACATCTCACCTTTGTTCATTCTTCAAACTCGATGGAGAAAGGTGCTAAATAAACCACCGGAAAGTAACGGATACAACACATGAGGGTTCCTTGTCTTTTAGTAGTACGAGTGTGGAGAGAATGTAGAATATCTCCAAGTAAAGTAGGCATGGATTGGGTAAGGAACAACTTGATGGCATTGATATCTATGAATTGATCCGAGTTAGGAAATAGAACCAAACCATAAATTAATAAGGCCACAATGTTTTCAAATGCATGGAAACTTATAACTTTGAGGAATTTCTGCTTTCTTAATTAGGAACTTAGAAAGCAAACCCTTAACTCCGCTTCTAGTTTCCCAATTGGCTTCAATGTCCGAGCGCTTAAGATGTAAGGCGGATGCAATGTCTTCAGATTTAAGGACCTTTTCTAGACCGTGAATGGCATTTGGTCAAGAATAGGTATCCCAAGTAGCTTAGAGAACTCTTCCAAGGTAGGAACCAACCGATAACTGGGAATGTAAAGCAATGGTGTTTCGGATCAAGAACCGGAATAGACATGCATCATATCTTCTTCAAAACCGAGATAACCAAGTCAAGTAGATAACCATGTATTTTGATGAACTGGCATGATCGGAATTTCAAACCAATTTTTGAGTGAGAAGGTATACACATGAAGTTGATTCGATAGTCTTTCTAGAAGCCATGATCCCTACAAAACAGCAAAGATAAACCTAGGTCCTTGAAATAGTTAGAAATGATATGCAATGCGAATGATGTCATGATGTCATGTTTAGCATACACAAACAATTCACACAATGAGCCTAGGGTTAAGGCTTACATGAGGTATAGGTGATTACCCCACCAAAAGTTTGAGTTGGTTCATCCTGTCCTATAATAGTAACCGGTTCTAGGAATCTCACATCATCGATCTTTCTAGGCGCTTATTTCAATACGATTGCCAAGTGGTCGATCGAAAATATCCCAAAAGTCCGATCTCAATGAGCGAGCATCGAGTATCAACCAACCCGGTCTACACCAAAGCCGCCATCTCACTACCTTCTAATGGCCAAGACGGTCAATTAAGGTTCTAAAAGTTTAGTTAGTGCTTGATGACACCACGCAGAAGCCAAATACTATCCTCAACTTGGAAATGAAGAGTATCAGACATCCAAAGTGTCACACTAACGTAGCCATCATGTTGACCGCTTAGTTATACGCCCAGCGGTCGCGATGATCTAATGCTACTTACCTAAAAGGAAACCCGGATCCGTGTAGATCCCCAACAATATAATACCCAAGCAACCCTTAAAGATAAAGCACAATTCAAACAGAAGCATTAAAGGTGATTTAGAAACTTAAGGCAATTCTCTTTAGGTGTAGTCTCACAGAGTCGCCAGCTCAGAACACTGAACTCGACTTTTAGAATTTTGTATCGCAAATGTGCGGATAGCAAGAGTCGCCACCGACTTTTATTTTTATCCAATTAAGGGAAGGTAAAAGTACGTAAAATACTTTCGCTTAGATTTCGAGTAAGGGAGAAGGTTATGAAAAGGAAGGTATTAGCACCCCTTTCCATCCGCAGCTTATTCTACGGGCTCTTAGTTGCTCTAGATCACTTTTTAAAATTGCTTTCGTGTGTTTGACAAAATGTTTTGAAAAGGCATTTCGCTTTGACTTTGTAATGACTCATGTAGGAGTGTATACAAAGTGTTCGAAATGTTTCGCTTTTTGAAAAGAATTTGAACTTTGAAAAGAGTGTGGTGTGAAAAGTATTTGGTTTAGAGCAAGCAACTAAAAGACTTATTTACCCACTCGTAATTGGTCGCTTTCATACTTTTACGTTGTTTTAGAATAGCGCTAACCGCACTCATTAGTTAGTAGGTAGCTCCATTCGCTGGATGTAAGCGGACATTCAAGGGACATCGGATGGTCATAGAAAGCAACTTGTAGGAAGTATCCTAGCACATTCAAGGGACTATCATCACTTTCGTAGGCGACAATCGAGGGTCAAGATCATGTATTCGGAGGTGACATCGGGTCTATGATCTTTGTATCAAGGGACTATGATGATTTGTTTGAAGGCAACGGTGCTAGAATACCTCACGCTCGAGGGACATGACCATTTTGAATTCGCAAAGGCAACGAGAGAGAATTGCCCTAAGGGGTGCATGTGTGAAAGAAGTGTGTTGATTTCAAGTATTTTATCTTGCAATTAGTGGGCTAAGTTCATTATTATCTTGCCATACACGCCTAGTTACTAGCAATTGATAGGGTGCAGAAAGTAAAATGCGGAATGTAAAGTGCGGAAAGGTAAATGTCCTACGCTATTACATGGCTGGGGCGTATACATAATTTAAACTTGCGGAAAATAAAAACCTAATTTAAACTATTACATCCCATAAACAGTTACATTATTGGAAAAAATAAAATGATAAAGAAGGAATTGTCTGAATCGGATCAACCTGCAAGAGAATGAGAAATCGGAAAGTGCGATATGAATCGAACAAGAGAAAAAATGTTAGAAAAATGCAAGTTTTTATATGAGAAAATTATTACATGCTGGAAATAATATAAATATGCTAAAATAAATTTTTGGGATTTTTTGGATGCAATTTAGTAATTAAAAATGAATTAAAAGTAATTAAAATGCAAAATTATGAATAAAAATAAATATGCATACAAAATTGTATTTTTTAATTTTATAAATTAAATAAAGGTTTTCTGAAAATAAATGTAAAAAGAAAATTAATTTTGATGATTTTTAATGCAGAAAATAAAATATGAAAAGAAATTAAAATAACATGCAAATATTAAAATAAAAGAAAATATGAAAATAGTGCAAGTTTGAGAAAAAGGAAAAGAGATTGGTCTTGCCAGGACTTGAACCTGAGACCTTTGAGAGAATCTCCATCATCCAACGCCTTAACCGCTGCGCCATGTTGCACTTGGTGTTTGGAACTTGAAAACAGTTGCTTATAAGGGTGCGCGTGTCATAGATATAAACAAAAACACAGTCAACACGCGTGGGCCCGGATAGTAAATGAATGGACGAATGAGGATACGCCATTGTGCCACGCTGACTGACGCCGGAGTCAACGAGTCACCGTCGCTGGAGCCCTAGCTCTGGTCGTCTTCTCCGGTGACCATGATCCTTAAACCTGCAAAAATACGACGATTAAACAGAAAAGGAGGACCCTACCCCCCTAAATCGATGGCTGCGAGTTCAATGGTGTGGTTCTCTTGCCCTGAATCGTCCTGGATAAGCCGGTTCGAAGCTTTCCAGTTCGGAAGCCCTAAGAATGGTATCTCATGTTTTGGACGTTCAAACTCAATGGCGATTGCCCAGATCAAACCCTTAGTGTCTCATGAGCACATTAAAAACGTTAGAATCAATTAAAACTAGCTGGTAATAAAAATACGAATTCAAGAGAAAATTGATTATGTATGCATGTATATGGCTCGAATCTGGATGGTTTGATCCACAACAATAGTGTATTCTTACTCAAACTTACCCTCTGAGCACGATGGAATGGCTGGAAGAGGCTGGATTTTGAAACACGATTTTCTCAAGTTTCTTGAAAATTTTTGACAAAATAAGGATTTGGCTTGAGCTAGGGTTTCGTGTCTGTGGCTTGTGATCTTGCTGAGCATTTATAGAGAAAGTTTGGATGGCAAAAGGAGTGAAAAAAGATTGCTCCATCAATGTGCAAATATTTTCCATTAAAAATAAATCAAATCTTTGAAAAAATTTGATTTTCTCATGAATGCAAAGGCTAGCACGAATTTGGTATGAATCATGGGCTTTCTTGGACTTCAAGGAAGATATAAATCCATTCCTTTTGAAAAAAATACTTAATTTTCATATTTTATATAATTTATTTTTGAATTAAATGTTATAAAATTCAAATATAAATCATAAAAATAGAAAATCACCATGGCCAAGCATTTATGGGTCAAGAATAATGTCATGAACAAGTTTGGACCAAAAGATTTTAGGCCCATTTGGAAAATTTTGCATTTTGACCAAAATGTCCTTTTGTGCAATTGTCCAAAATTGCCCAACTTCTGAATAGTGTATCTTACTCAATTTTCCACATTTTTGAGTGTTCTTGGACTTTTTGGAAAGCTCTAAGAGTCCTCTAACCAAAATTTTTGGTCTCATCTCAATTGGAGTTTCCATGCTCAATATATCTTCAAAACAAAAAGTTGACTTTTTGTTGACTTTGAAAATGACCTGTAATGTTTTGAGCTATACCTCTCAAATGAAGCATTTTTTGGACATTCTTGTGAGACATGAAGTTGTAGATAATTGAATTTCCTTCAAAACAAGAGGTGGTGGAAAATTTCGAGAAAGTATGAGAAAGTTATGATCACCAAAGTTCATTGACTTTTCACCTAAACCCTAATTTAGAAAGTTTGACTTTGAGCAAATCTTGAGTTTTCTTGATGAATCATGATCAACCCTTGATCAAATGATGAATGTAACTTCAAAATGAGGATGTTGACCAAAATTATGAAGTTTGATCGTATGTTGACCACAGCTTGACTTTTTGTCCAATACAACCGATTTTCAACCATCCGAGCAATTGTCCGAGGAAACTTGACTCAGTGAGGCTTGAAACTTGACATGGAGAATCTTTGAAACATATGAGGAAGCATGAAGACCATTGGAGATGTTGGAAGTCCATCTTGACTGAGGGATACCAAACCCTAGTTTGGGTTGATTGTCTCAGGAGAGAGTTTGCCTAATCAACTCGAGGAATCCTTGAGTATAGATGTATGAAATCTTGAGTAGATGGAGGGCAAATTTTGGGTATGACAGCCTCACCCTTACTTTACCATTTCCGATTAAATTAGCAAATGAGGAGTCGTGAGGATGGCTCTAGAGCTTATCTTTTAGTCCGTGTGTCGTTGTCATGCTCGATTAGATTGTAACATCGGGAACGCTTAGTTAAGAGAATCATTATTGTTTAAATATTTTGGATTTGAATTCTTGAGAACCGGATGTTTTATTAAATTTTGATTTTGGTATTTCACTGTAAGACATGGTCTTATAATGATTGAATTTTTGGATGATGATCCTCAGTGTAGCATGGCTACTGTTTGAATGAAGTTTTGATTTAATTATTAATTGTGACATCCCTTGTTATAACGTGTTACCTCTGATTTAAAGCTGATATAGATATTAATTTAATCGATATATTCAGGGTATTTAGATGGGGTGTTACACTGCCAGTCTTTTAGAATCAGCTGGGAGTTGAAGTAGGTAGATGCAGTATGTAACACCCCAATATTTCGATTATTAAATAATTCATATTTTTAATTATTTATTTAATTAGAAATTTAATTATTTGTATTTTTGGGATTATTGGAATTAATTAAATAAAGTGAAATTGGATTGTGGTGTAAAGATACAGTGTGCGGGGTGTGTGTAGTAAAAGACTCTAAATCCTATTATTTTTAATTATTATTATTTTAGAATAATAAGGAATAAAAGAAGGAAAAGAGAAAGTGAGAAAGCAATTGGGAATATTCATCGTACGTGAAAGTGAGAAGAGCAAAAGGAAGAAGAAGAACCAAGAGTGTCAGAATCCGACGAATCCTTAAGGTAAGGGGTGATTTCAATTAATTACTATGCCTTGTAGGTTTTGAAATCAATAGGATTGATCAAGCATGCTAGGAATCCCAATTTAGGATTTTCTAGGTTTGTAGAATTTGTCCCTAATGTTGTCGAATTGTATGGAATTGAACCAATTGTATGATATAGGATTGTTAGGGATTATTGGAATATGTTATATTGCATGATACAATTGTTGTTTGATTGATTCTACTGCTTTTGGATGTATGGATTCGATTAGGAATGATAAGAATTGGAATTGGAAACATTCTGCTGTCAAAATCTGCCATTTTCTGCTACTGAAGATCGCAGGAACCAGTTCCTGTGTGGGAGGAACCGGTTCCTGTGTGGGAGGAACCGGGTTCCTGGTATAAATTCCAGGGAAGGGAATTTTCTGAGTCTGAGGAACCGATTCCCTTGTGGGAGGAATCGGGTTCCCAGTGTATTTTGCAATGAAAATGGGCATTTTTGAAAGCAGGAACCGGTTTTTCCTAGTGAGGAACCAGGTTCCCAGTATAATTTTTACCAAAAAAATAACTTTTTTAGCAGGAACCGGTTCCTAGCTGAGAGGAACTGGGTTCCCCATACAATTTTCCAAAGAGCGTGATTTTCAGACTTGTGGGAACCGGGTTCTCCCTGGGAGGAACCAGTTACCACTGTACCATTTTGAAAATTAACTAAACTTTAAAAATTCCTAACTTTCAAACCGTAAGTCCGTTTTGATCGCCGTTTTGGACGTTGTTTCTTAAATTGAATGCTCTATTTTATAATATGACGAAAATAACTATAGCTTGAATTTATTTTGAAAATGCATCGAATTTCGAATTATGCGGTTTGTTACTTTGTGCATGCTTGGTGTATATGCAGTGGTGTATCGTGATATGTGATTGTATCAGGTTTTGGGGGATATAATGCATGTTTATGCGGTTTTATGTATGCATGATCAATGACGATATCATGTTTTGGTTTGGTTTTGGTTGATGATGTTGATATGATCATAACTTTATTGAATGTTGCATGCTTTATGATGTGCATGCATATACATTCTAGTGGTAGCTAATTCCCATTGTGCGGAATTAGTGAGTATTGCCAATAACCGTTCCCGTGTGATTATGGGTGGTGAGGCTGGATTCATGTCCGGGTGATTATGGACTAATCGATGTTTGTGACTTAGTTCACTTTTTGGTACCACATGCATAGAGTCTTGCATTTGCATTTGTGTGAATTATAACATGATACGATGGTTTCTTGTGTTATAATTTGTTTGCCATGTATGTCTATATGTTTATGAATTAAATGGTGAAAATTGACTTATCTGATTATGCTAAAAAGGGTGGATTAATATACTTGCGATATTTTATTGGTTTGAGAAACTTATAATGCATTTTAATTATGATGAAGTCTCACCCTTACTTTGACGATTTTAGATTGAAGTTTAGCGGCTTAGAAGCTGGTGAGGATGGCTCATTGAGCTGTGCATTTTCTTATTACGTGTAGGTGTCATGCTCTAATTTGTAACATTGGGGAACATTTGATTAGAGTTATAATTAAACTTTGTTATTTCTTTAGATTGTTTTTGGATAATTATTGGTTTTGAACTATATAAACTTGATAATAATTTCACTGTAGAACATGTTTTGAATTATTATTTTAATAATGTTCTTCAAGAAAGCATGACATTTTAATGTAATTTTATTTTAATTGAATTGTAATGCCCTTATATTACATATTAGCTCAAAATATTAATAATCGCGGGTATTTTAGAGGGTGTTACAATAGTGGTATCGAGCATAGTCGGTCGCAGACCAAAGGTCTTAGTGTCGTTATTTCCTTTTGTATGCGACTAGTGAAAGGTAACACTATTGATACTTGTGTTCTAATGATAATTGTTTTGTGATTCACATAACAATAGCGGAAGAGGTAATGGAAGACACGATGTTGCGATACGAGGCTTTGGGAATGCTTGTTGGTGTGTTTGGGGAAATCACCGAGCCGTATTGGTGCCGACAGAAACCGGGAATTTTCAGAGGAACAATCCTTCGTTGTTCAAAGGCACGCATGACCCTGAAGGTGCTCAGAAGTGGTTGAAGGAGATTGAGAGGATCTTCCGAGTGATTGATTATGCTGAAGACCTGAAAGTGAGGTATGGTACCTATATGCTGGCTGAGGAAGCTGATGACTGGTGGGTTGCTACCAGAACTGAGATGGAGCAGGATGGTGTTGTGCTGACTTGGGTTGTATTTAGAAGAGCTTTTTTGAGGAGGTATTTTCCAGAAGACATTCGGGGAAAGAAAGAGATTGAGTTTCTAGAACTCAAGCAAGGCAACAAGACTGTAAGTGAGTATGCTTCCAAATTCACTGAATTAGCTAAGTACTATGCTCACTACAAGAATGATGAAGAGGGAGAATTTTCTAAATGTATTAAATTCGAGAACGGTCTCCATGATGAGATTAAGCAGGGTATCAGATATCAGTGTATTCGCAGGTTTTCTGATTTGGTAGATTGTAGTAGGATTCTGGAAAAGGATCTTGCTAATACTAGGTCCAATTCTCGGGGGTTTGCTGATAGAAAAGGAAAGCAACAGATGGATCATGGAAAACCTTATGACAGGAATAACCAGAGGTCTGGTGGGTGGAAAAGGCCTAGTGGGAGAGATTCTAGTGCTTCAGCTTATGCTACAAGGTGAGATAGGCATCGATTCAAGAATGCAAGAGTAATAATAAGAAGTGTTTCAAGTGTGGAAAGATCGAATGTGGCTAATGATTTTAGAGTGATAATTGTGACTTGTTACTGGAGAGGAAGGCCATACTCGTCCGCAGTGTACTAAGCCAAAGAAGGAACAGCCTGGTGGTAAAGTGTTCGCATTGTCTGGGTGAGAGACTAAGCCAGATGATCGGTTGATTAAAGGTACGTGTTTTATTAATGACACACCTTTGATTGCAATTATTGATATTGGAGAGGCTCATTCTTTTATTGCTTTGGATTGTGCTAAAAGATTAAAATTGGATATATCTAATATGGATGGAAGTATGGTTATTGACACTCTCGCCGGTTCAAAGGACTACTTCATTTGTTTGTAGGAATTGTCCTATTGTGATTTTTGGTAGAGGTTTTGGTATGGATTTAGTGTGCCTACCGTTAGAACAACTTGATATCATCCTTGGAATGAACTGGTTGAAATTCAACCAGGTTCATATCAACTGTTTTGAGAAGACGGTTAGTTTTCCTGAAGTTGTTATTGTCGAAGATGTGACTATGTTCGTTAAGCAGATGAATTTAGCTGTCAATGATGGTGCGGTAGTGTTTATGTTGTATTCTTCGACGGAAGTGAAAGGAAAAGCTAAGAGTAATGAATTTTCAGAAGTTTTCCGGGAAGATGTTAGTGAATTGCCACCTGAGAGAGAAGTGGAATTTACTATAGATTTGATTCTTGGAACTAGTCCGTGTCCATGGTGCCGATCGTATGTCGGTATCCGAATTGTCTAAATTGAAGAAGCATCTAGAAGAGTTACTTGAGAAGAAGTTTATCCGTCCTAGTGTTTCGTCGTGGGGTGCTCCTGTGTTGTTGGTTAAGAAGAAAGAAGGTTCAATGAGACTGTGTGTTGATTATAGACAATTGAATAAAGTTATGATCAAGAATCGGTATCCATTGTCGAGGATTGATGATTTGATGGATCAACTAGTTGGAGCTTATGTATTCAAAAAGATTGATTTGAGGTCCGGATATCATCAGATTCGTGTGAAGGCGGAGGATATTCAAAAGACTGCGTTTAGAATGAGGTATAGACATTTGAGTACTCTGTTATACCATTTGGAGTTACTAATGCACCTGGTGTTTTCATGGAGTATATGAACAAGATATTTCATCTGTATCTTGACAAGTTTGTGGTGGTCTTTATCGATGACATCTTGATCTACTCAAAGGGTGATGAAGAGCATGAAAAACATCTTAGAACTGTGTTGGAATTGTTGAAAGATAAGAAGCTATATGTGAAGTTGTCTAAGTGTGAATTCTGGTTGAGTGAAGTAAGCTTTCTTGGTCATGTGATTCCCAATAATGGTATTGTTGTGGATCCTACGAAGGTAGAAGCGGTATCTCAGTGGGAAGCGCCGAAGAATGCTTCTGAAATCCGTAGTTTTCTTGGTCTTACAGGTTACTATAGAAAGTTCATTGAAGGATTTTCAAAGTTAGCTTTGCCATTAACTAAGTTGACTAGGAAAAGGAAAATGTTTGTTTGGGATTCAATGTGAGGAAGGTTTTCAAGAGTTGAAGAGGAGGTCGACTAGTGTCTGATTTTGATTTTGTCAATTCATGAATCTTTGTTGTGTACCGTGATGCTTCACCGATGGGTTTAGGTGGTGTTTTGATGCGTGATAAGCAGGTAGTAGCTTATGCTTCAAGATAGTTGAAGATTCATGAAAGGATTTATCCGACTCATGATTTAGAGCTGGCAGCTGTGGTGTTTGTTTTGAAATTGTGGAGGCATTATTTTTATGGTTCTCGATTCGAGGTATTCAGCGATCATAAGAGTCTAAAGTATCTCTTCGATCAGAAAGAGCTCAATATGAGGCAAAGATGGTGGTTAGAATATCTAAAAGATTATAATTTTGGTTTGAATTACCATCCTAGTAAGGCAAACGTTGTTGCAGATGCGTTGAGTAGGAAGTCTTTGCATATGTCTATATTGATGGTGCGTGAATTGGATTTAGTTGAGCAACCGAGACTTGAGTTTGGTATGTGAGACTACCCCGATAGTGTTAAGTCGTATATCAAGTTGACTAGTGGTATTCTTGAGGAGATTCGAATTGTGCAGAAATCTGATGTCGGATTAGTTGATAAATTGACGTTGATCAACCAAGGTCAAAGAGGTGAATTTTAAATAGACGAGAATGGTATTATGAGGTTTGGTGATAGGGTTATGCTCCGTATATTGCCGAAATTAGGAAGAGTATCCTCAAGAAGGACACCGTAGTGGATTGAGTATTCATCCCGGTGCTACTAAGATGTATCATGACTTGAAAAGGTTTTTTTGGTGGCCTGGAATGAAGAAGGAAATTGCTGAGTTTGTTTATGCTTGTTTGGTTTGTCAAAAGTCAAAGATTGAACATCAGAAACCGTCGAGATTGATGGAACCGTTGTTTGTTCCAGATTGGAAATGGGATCACATTTCTATGGATTTTGTGTTTGGTCTTCCGAGGACAGCGAAGAATTATGATCCTATGTAGGTTATTGTCGATCGATTGACGAAGTCTGCTCATTTTATTCCGATGAGAATGGATTATCCGATGGAGAAGTTGGGTCAATTGTATGTTGAGAGGATCGTGAGTTTGCACGGTATTCCTTCTAGTATTGTTTCAGATAGAGATCTGAGGTTTACATCTAAATTCTGGATAGGGTTGCAAGAAGCTTTGGGTACTAAGTTGTGGTTGAGTTCTACTTATCATCCGCATACAGATGGTCAGACGGAGAGAACGATTCAGTCGTTAGAGGATTTGTTGCGAAAGTGTGTTGAGAAAGGTGAAGCTTGGGATAGTTATTTACCATTGATTGAGTTTACCTACAACAATAGTTTTCATTCGAGTATTGGTATGGCTCTGTTTGAGGAATTTTATGGTAGGAGGTGTAGGACACCATTGTGTTGGTATGAATCTGGAGAAAGTGTTGTGATTGGGCCAAAGATTATCCAACAGACTTCAGAAAATATTAAGATGATTCAGGAGAAGATGAGAGCTTCTCAGAGTCGTCAGAAGAGTTATCATGATAAGAGAAGGAAGAATCTCGAGTTTAGTGAAGGAGATCATGTATTTATGCGAGTTACTCCGATGATTGGTATTGGTCGAGCTTTGAAGTTAAAGAACTCAACTCCGCATTTTATTGGTCGGTTTCAGATTACGAAGAAAGTTAGAAAAATTGCTTATCTGATTGCTTTACCGCCGTCACTTGCGAATTTGCATGATGTATTCCATGTATCTCAGTTGAGGAAATACATTGCTGATCCGTCTCACGAGATTCAGGTAGATGATATACAGGTACGAGATAATCTGACTGTGGAAACATTGCCTGCGAGAAT
Organism: Vicia sativa; assembly: GCA_021764765.1. NCBI lineage: Eukaryota > Viridiplantae > Streptophyta > Magnoliopsida > Fabales > Fabaceae > Vicia > Vicia sativa. Next base: position 96,301,641 of record CM038796.1, on the reverse strand, counting down.
TAAGGATCAGAAATTGAAGCAGTTATGAGGTAAGGAGAGAGCTCTGGTGAAAGTAACTTGGGGAGGACCAGATGGTGGTAATGTTACTTGGGAGCTAGAGAGTCAGATGAAGGACTCTTATCCTTAACTTTTCACCTAAGGTATGTTTTCGATGACGAAAACTCTTTTTAGTAGGGGAGAATTGTAACACCCCAATATTTCGATTATTAAATAATTCGAATTTTTAATTATTTATTTAATTAGAAATTTAATTATTTGTATTTTTAGGATTATTTAAATTAATTAAATAAAGTGAAATTGGACTGTGGTGTAAAGATACAGTGTGGGGGGGTGTAGTAAAAGACTCTAAAACCTATTATTTGTCATGAATATTATTTTAGAATAATAAGGAATAAAAGAAGGAAAAGAGAAAGTGAGAAAGCAATTGGGAATATTCACCGACTTGAATGTGAGAAAAGGTATGAAGGAGAAGAACCAAGATTGTCAGAATCCGATGAATCCTTATGGTAATGGGTGATTTCGATTAATTACTATGCCTTATAGGTTTTGGAATCGATAGGATTGATCAAGCATGTTAGGAATCCCAGTTTAGGATTTTCAAGGTTTGTATAATTTGTCCCTAATGTTGTCGAATTGTATGGAATTGAACAAATTGTATGATATAGGATTGTTAGGATAATTGAATGTGCTATATTGCATGGTACTATTGTTGTTTGATTGATTCTATTGCTTGGATTCGATTGGGAATGAGAAGAATTGAATTGGAAACATTCTGTCAAAATCAGATTGCCATCGAGGTCGAGGAACCGGTTCCTGTGTGGGAGAAACCGGGTTCCTGGTACAAATTCCAAGGAAGGGAATTTTCTATGTTTGAGGAACCGGTTCTCGTGTGGGAGGAACCGGGTTCCCAGTGTATTTTTTAGTGAAAATGGGCATTTTTGAACATAGGAACCAAGCATTCTCGTGAGGAATCGGGTTCCCAAGATAATTTTTACAAGGAAAATAACTTTTTAGCAGAACCGTTCTCGCCGAGGAACCGAGTTCCCATACAATTTTCCGCAGAGTGTGATTTTCAGATTTATGGGAACCGAGTTCTCCTCGAGGAACCGTTACCATTGTACCATTTTGAAAAATAACTAAACTTTAAAATTCACAACTTTCAAACTGTAAGTCCGCTTTTGATCGCCATTTTGGAAGTTGTTTCTTAAATTTAATAATCTATTTTATAAAATGACGAAAATAATTGTAGCTTGACTTTATTTTGAAAATGCGTCGAATTCCGAATTATGCGGTTTGTTACTTTGTGCATACTTGGTGTATATGCAGTGGTGTATCCATGATATATGATTGTATCGTGTTTTGTGATGTAATGCATGTTTATGCGGTATGATGTATGCATGATCAATGAGGATATCATGTTTTGGTTTGGTTTTGGTTTATGACGTTGATGTGATCATAACTTTATTGAATGTTCCATGCTTTATGATGTGCATGCATATAAATTCTGGTGGTAGTGTAATATGGTGGGAGAACTGACTTGTTTGTTTTATGCTTTATCACAAATTTTATGGATAGCAAGAGTTGCCACCGAATTTTCTTTTATCTAATTAAGGGAACGAGAAAAGAACAAGAAAAGACCTTCGTCAGATTCTGATTATGGGAGGCAGTTATGAAAAGGGAAGGTGTTAGCACCCTTTCCATCCGTAGTTATCTACGGGCTCTTAATTGCTTAGCTCACTTTATAAATTGCTTTCGGTGTGTGTGTTTGAAAATGTTTTGAAAGGCATTTCACTATGACTTCGTAATGATTCTCGCTGGAATGTATACGAAGTGTTTGGAAATGTTTTGTTTTTGGAAAGACTTTGTAATGATTCACGTTGGAATGTATACAAAGTGTTTTGAAAAAGATTTTTGAGAAAGTGTGAGGTGTAAAGAGTATTTTGATTGAGCAACCAATAGAGACTTATTTACCTACTCAGAACGGTTGTTTCCGTGTTATTTTGCTTTCCTTTAGAATAAGGTTATCCATACCATTAGTTGGTAGGTAATCTTATTCGTTGGATGTAAAAGGGACATTCAAAGGGACATCGGATGGTCATAGAAGTCAACTTGTGAGGATATCTTAGCATATTTGTAGGGACGATCATCACTTTTCGTAGGCAACAATCGAGGGACAAGATCATATATTCGTAGGCAACATCGAGGGTCATCGAGGGACTATGATCTTTGTATTGAAGAGACTATGATGATATGTTTGTAAGCGTCTTAGCTAAGATATCGCCATGTTCGAGGGACATGACCATTGTATTTGTAAGGCAACAAGAGAGGATACCCAAAGGTGGATGCATGTGTGAAAAGACTGTTGTATTCAAATATTTATCTTGTGATTAGGGTTAGCTATGTTGATTGAATTAATCTTGCCATACACGCCTAGTTACTAGCAGTTAATATGTGCGGAAAATAAATTGCAGAAATGTAAAGTGCAGGAAAGTAAAAGCCTAGACTATTACATGGCTTTGGGGAAGATACATAATAAGGAGTGCGGAAAGTAAACCCTAATTAAACTATTACATCCCATGAGCAGTTACATAATATTGAAAAAATGTAGAAAATAAACCTAACTATTACAACCTGGAAGCAGTTACAATAATCGGAAAATATTACGAGAAGGATCGAATTGTCAATAATGAAAAATAATGTTAGTAAAAACAAAGTTTTGAGTTAGAACAAGGTTTTAGGGTTAATAAACCTAATTAAATAAGGAAAATATTTTTTGGGAATTTTCTGGATTAATTTGATATGGAAAAAGTGATTTAAAATTTAATTTCCGATTAATTAATAATTAAATAAAATAAAGGTGAAAAATAATATTTTTTTATGTCAAAAATTAAATTAAAGTTTTTCTAACCTAATTATGAAAAGAAATATTTTTTTGCTGATTTTTTGATGTATTAAAAAAATGTTTTGAAGAGAAATTAAATAAAATGGAAAATAATAAGAAAAATAATAAAATAGGTTAGTTTTGGCAAAAGGTAAAAAAGAATGTTCAGAGTCAGGGATCGAACCCAAGCCTCTGAGGTCACACACGCGCTGCCTTGCCACTGAGCCAACCTGCTATTCGTGTTAGTATATGAAACAAAAACAATATGAGCGAAAAAACGTTCTGAGTATGAAAGTAAAACACGCGCCAAGGGGGTCATCATCCCCAATTCAAATATCTCAGGCTTTTAGCTACGGTTTTCATTCGTTGCTATAGCCTTTACCTACAGATCGCTTCTGTAGCTATATCCCTGTAAAATCAAGTCATTCATAATACACAAAATAAATTAGCTTTGAGGGTATCAATCGATTGGAAATCATCTTCTGAGCATGATGGTGGCCATCGTTTTGTCCAATTTTGCCTGAACTACAAAGCCCTAATTCAGAGCTCTAAACCCTAACCATGGCAAGTTCTCGTACCTATGCTGAAACTTAAATCAAACTATGCAGAAAGGTTAGAAACCTCATTAGAAACACAAATATGAAATCAAAAGATGTTAAACATGAGTGTATGCAAGAAACCGATTTCAAGTTTCTTGAAGCAAACCGTGATTTGGATATGATGATTATGGATGTTTCAAGGCTTGGTGAATGGCTGGATCGATTCAGAGGACTCCCAGAAACGTGTTGGGATGCTTGGAATGGCTTGAATCCGGATGGAATTATGCTTGAATCCTCTTCTAGGGTTTAGAAACCTTCTGAATTTATAGAGGATGGATCCAGGTTAAGACTTAATGAGAAAATATATCCCATTCAATGAGAGAATATTTGATTTGTCAATCTTTTCAATTTTGATCAAATGTTTCCAATCTTGTACCAATCTCATGCCAATCACATAATTTCGAAATTTAGGCCATTTAATGGGTATCTTGGACCTCAAGAATGTCAAATATTCATCCTTGCATTGATTGATTTATTTTTTCTATTTTATTTTAATTAAATTGACTTTAAATGAATAAAAAATCAAAATAAATAAAATAAAAAGGTCAAGGGCGTGGCATTGGGCTTGGAGGTTCTAATTGAGATTAGAAACAAGTCTGAACCAAGAAAAGTTAAGCATATTTAGAAATTTTTTGATTTCTTCAAGTATTTATCTTTATGCACCTCCTCAAAAATGCTCAGCTTGCACAACTTGTATCTTGCTCAGTTTTTAATATTTTTGGGTGTTCTTGGACTTTTTAGAAATTTCAAGATATCGTATAAACATCCCTTTTGGTGTCATATTCATTGAAGTTTCCATGTTCATGAACACGTCTTTGTAGAAAGATGACTTTTTGTTGACTTTTTAAAGGACCTGTAATATTTTGATCCATAACTTCCAAAGGAAGCATTTCTAGCAAAATATTGTGAGACATGAAGTTGTAGAGAATTGAATTCCCTTTAAAATGAGCTTTGGTGGAAAAAATTTTGATAAAGTATGTGAAAGTTATGCTTGGTCAATGTTCTGTTGACTTTTGTCTAAAAAGCCCTAATTTCGAAACTTTGACTTTTGATCAAATCTTGACTTTTCTTGAGGAATCATGATCAAATGATGAATATCAATTCAAAATATTTATGTTGACCAAAAATTATGAAGTTTGACTGTAATATGACCACAATTGACTTTTTGTCCAATATAGCTGATTTTTAACCATCTGAGCAATTGGACGAGCAATTTTGACTTGTAAGGCTTGAAACTTGACATGATGATCCCTTGAAGTATATGGTGAGGTATGATGACCACTTGAAGTATTAGAAGTCCTTCTTGGCTTGAGAATAGCAAAACCCTAGTTTGGAATGATTGCTTAGGAGAGGGTTTGTCTGGTCAACCCTTATGAAATCCTTGAGTATGGAGTTGTGGATTGTCTTGAGAGGTAGCAGGGAAAATTTTAGGGTATAACAGTTGTCCCTATTCAATATTCTTGTATCGGAAGGGTTAGATTGGTATGCTTTCCCTTCGTGACTTGAAGGTAGAAGATGATTGAACACTCGAGTACACCTAAAAATTTGCACTCACTGTTGTATGGAATGGGATCGTCATTTGCCAATGCGCTAGAATGGGCTTATAAATGCCATTTTGAGAAGCGGATGCTGGAGAGTGAATCGTACGCTAGACACCGTTTTTGTCTTTTGGATGAGAGAAATATTGGAGATGGGCTTAAAGATTCCATTCGGAGAGATGAAGATGTATAGTCGGAGATGGGCTTAAGGTGCCATCCGGTGGTTGATAATAAGATAGAGCCATAATAAGCCTTTTGTCTAGGCTATTTCTGAGATGAATAGTTGTCAAGATGAGGATAGTTTTCCCGTCTAGTTTCGGGTGTTAATCCATGATCTATTTCCTGGGAATAATTTGTATGGTTGATAAGTGCCAAAATGTAGTTATTTTGTATATATATTTTGTGGCACTTATCCGTTCTTTTGTTGATATTTAGTTGAATAATCCCCTCTTTTTGTATAAATGTGTACATAATAGAATAATTGAGTTTTTGTGTAAATATTGTATCATTTGATAGTTTTTCACCTCTTTTATAGGTATTCATTCATAATTGGAGCATTGAGTAATAAAGTGTCGAAGACACGGCTCCAAATGCGCGATTTGGGCAACTGATCAACAAATAAAGCTCAAATTCAAAGAATAAAAATCATCAATAAAGCTTGATATTTATTCATGGTTAGATAGAGCATTGAATAAGCTTTCCAACGCTTCAAACCGGGCTCAATTCCGAGTTACGGTTCTCAAGATATGACAAAAACAAGATGCTGCAGACCGCGCTTAGCGCGCCTACCGCGCTTAGCGCGCCCTGCGACATCAGAATTCTTTAAAAGGGGCTCAAAACACAATTTTAGGTTATGGGTTGGGTATTTTTGAGTCCCAACACCATCACCTTCATATTTTTGATAGATTTTCTTGGAAAACAACATTGGAGCTTGCATTTTGATGATTAGAGGTGGATTGCTCTTCGATTGGCTTTGACAACCAATGTAGATTTGTGGTTTATCTCTTCTCCTCTTTGTGTATTTCTCTTTTGTTGGGTTTGTATTTATTTCTACTCATAAATCTTGTATATTTATCGCCTTTGGCTTGTATAAAGTTTGCTTTACTAATTTGTGCCTGATTATCTTGGGTTTTACTTTATGTTAGGGATTTGAGCTTTGCTAGGATAGATTGCTTAGATTCTTACCTAGGATGATTATCTCGTTAGTTTTCAATGCTAGAAATGGGTTTAGAGCTGACATTCACTATAGAGTACCGAACTTAATGCCTCCGGTGAAGTATGCCAGAATGGGTATGGAGGTGACGCAATGACTTTTGTTGTCGAGGTATGCCTGTGATGGATATTGAGATGATTTGGGAGGATTCTCAATTTGGGTTAGAAATAGCTTAGGTTGTGAGAGGTATGTGATGACACGGACGAGTATCGAGGCCGAGTATGACATGGGTGGTAGATTTAAGTCCGTGACGGGTAGTTTACATCGCTCCGACAAGTTGTCTATCCTTTATACTTTTGTTCATTTACTATTTGTCTTTATTTTCATTTATTTTAATCTCAAACTCATTAACGGTAGAATTATCGAACGATCTAATCAATAACCAATCTGTGGACACGATACGATATAACCTAACCGTATATATCACCCGTAAAATAATACCAACTCTTTTGCTTCCACCGCAACAATGGTCATTCAGATAGTTCTCCCGTCTTGTTTCAGGTATTAATCTTTGACCTCCTGTTTGGAAAATAGCTTTTACCTGCTAGGGAAATTAATCTTGACAGGATATTGTTAGTTCTATGCAAATTATGATGCATTCAAGTGTATGACAATATTATGAGTAATGTATGAATGTAGATGTTGTGGTATTTCAAAACATATCCATCTTTGAGTAGATAGGAACGGTCTGCTGGAGATCTTTGATTTCTGCTTGGGGATGAAGTTGTTGACAACCCTGACTGGGGAATAAGAGATGATTCAGATTCCTCTGATGCACTATCTGACCAAGTTTTGAGTCTGGATATTGTTGTTGTTGGGGGAATGATGTGATATGGAATAACCTGTTACTGCTTGGAGACTGATGTAATTGGTTGATGTGTTACTGCTCGGGGACCAATGTAACGTGATGACTTGAGAATGTAGATAAGTCTAATAGGATCACTGCTTGGGGACTAATGTGATGAATGTAGAGGATCACTGCTCGGGGACTAATGTGATGAATGTAGAGGATCACTGCTCAGGGACTAATGTGACGATGTTGAAGCTGATAGGATCACCGCCGGGACCAATGTGATGAAGTTGATAGGATCACTGCTCGGGGACTAATGTGATAAAGATGATAGGATCAGTGCTCGGGGACTAATGTGATGAAGATGAAAGGATCACTGCTTAGGGACTAACGTGATGAGGTTGATAGGATCACTGTTCGGGGACTAACGTGATGAAGTTGAAGATGATGAAGTGTTGGAACACTGTTGAGAGGAAATGATAATGTAATACGTCGTTGGAGAAGATTTGTCTTGGTGGGGAGAGCAATGGATATGCCAGGATTATAGAGATGATCCTGTGGAGGTATTTCTTGTGAAAATGACTCTGTGGGGATGTAATGATGACTTTAGTCGTCATCTCAATTCCTAGAGGCTGCAGTAATTACTGTTTCTATTCGCTTTTCATATGTTTGTGAACAGATGCTTATTGTCAAATGCATATAATCATTCAAAGCAATCATTGGACTTTATGCAAACAAAACAATAAAAATTGGAACTGGAAAAGAGTAATTTTCATTGATTTGAAAAGTGGCCTATAGTCAGGCAGTTTATATACAAGAGACCAATATCCTAGTAAGAGGAAATTGTCAGAATAGTAAAAAGCTATGTGGAAACAATCTTGTCGAGTTTCAACTATGATATTGCTCATATATTTTGGACTATCTCATCTCCTTGTTGTCAGAAGAAAGTGATTGAACTGGTTTACGCCATTCGAATCTTGATGCTGATAATAGATAATCTGGACAAGACATAGTTATATGCTTAAATCCCTAACTTTTGCCTAGACCTCCCTTTTGGGTTTTCAGTCTACCAGGATACCCTTTTTTGCCCAATCCACCTTTTTCAGGTTTTCGACTTGCCAGGTGTACATATTTGTATATATATCCTTAACTTTTGCTCGAACCCTTTTGGTTCGCCAGGATTCCCTTATTTTTTCCTAGGCCAGTCGACCTAGCAGGTCTCATTTATGCGTAGTATTTTTTGACTATGTCTGTGTTCACAGGGTGTGGGAAGTCTTCTCCAGCCATGGTGATTAGTATCATAGCTCAGCTGAAAAATACTGTTTTGACTACAAATGGTCCCTCATAGGTGGGAGTCCATTTTCCCCTGCGGTCACCATATGAAAGGATGATACGCTTGACTACTAGATCACCAACTTGGTATACTCGGTGATTGACATTTTTATTGAATGCTCTGATCATTCTCTTCTGGTATATTTGTTCATGGCAGATGGCTGCAAGCCGTTTTTCGTCGATCAAGTTAATTTGGTCAAGGCGAGTCTGGACCCATTCTGCCTCGCCTAACTCGCCTCGAGTACTGATTGAGGGTATCTCGAACCTCGGCGGGTAGGACCGCCCATACCATATACGAGAGAAGGGTTCCCAGATGTTCGATCAGAAAGCGATAATTGTGGAGAGAAAATGGCAACATCTCGTGCCAATCCTTATAAGTCACTGTCATCTTCTATATGATCTTCTTGATATTTTTGTTGGCGGGTTCCACTGTGCTGTTCATTTTTGGCCGATATGGAGAAGAGTTGTGATGCGTCATCTTGAACTGCGTGCAGAGTTCGATGATCATTTTGTTATTGAGATTGGTACCATTTTCCGTGATGATCCTTTCGGGGACGTCTTACCGACATATAAGATTATGCTTGATGAATCGACCCACAACATTCTTAGTAACAGATGCGAACGAAGCTGCTTCTACCCATTTGGTAAAGTAATCAATAGCAACAAGGATGAAACGATGTCCATTGGAAGCGGTGGGTTTGATCTCTCCAATCATGTCAATGCCCCACATTGCGAAAGGCCACAAATCGGTCAGAACATTCAATGGGACTGGAGGTATTTGCACTTTGTCTGCGTATATCTGGCATTTGTGACAAGATCGAACATAGCGGTAACAATCAGCTTCCATGGTGGACAAATACTAACCTGCTCTTAGAATCCTCTTAGCCATTATATGTCCACCAGAGTGGGTACCGAATGCACCTTCATGTAACTCTTCCATGATTTGCTCTGCTGCTTTCTGATCTACACAGCGGAGTAAGCACAAGTCATGATTGCGCTTGTACAAGATGTCGTTGCTGAGAAAGAATTTGGAGGCGAATCTTCTTAAGAAATTCTTGTTATTGACAGATTCCCCTGCAGGATATTCTTGAGCCTCGAGATAACTCTTCACTTCGTAGAACAATGGTTTCTCTTATGTTCCTTCGGTATCAAGTTCACAACAGTATGCTGGTTCGTCTAGTCTTTTAATGATAATTTGCGGAGCTTCGTTGTCCCATCTATCCTTGAACATAGATGACATGGTAGCTAATGCGTCTGCCAACTGATTCTCTTCTCGTGGGATGTGATCAAAAGTGATTTCTTTGAAGTAAGGGATCAGACTCAACACATGCTCTCGATATGGAATGAGATTCGGATGCTTAGTATCCCAATCGCCTTTAATCTGACTGATCACCAAAGATGAGTCTCCATATACTTGCAAGAATTTGATTCTCAAGTCAATAGCATCTTTGATACCCATGATGCACGCTTCGTATTCAGCCATGTTGTTGGTGCGGTCGAAACATAGTCTAGCGGTAAAAGGCGTGTGTCTACCTGTATGAGATGTAACGATGGCGCCAATACCATTGCCAAGTGCATTTGAGGCTCCATCAAAGACCATGGACCATCAGAATCCTGGTTGAGGTCCTTCGTCTGGTCCAGGTTCTTCATAATCAGTGACTAACATAATATCCTCGTCTGGAAACTCGAAATGCATAGACTGATAGTCATCTATGGCTTAATGAGCCAAATGATCGGCTACTATACTTCCTTTGATCGCCTTCTGAGTAGTATACTGGATGTCATATTCGATCAAGATCATTTTCCATCTTACTATTCTTCCGAGAGAGGTGTTTCTAATATGTATTTTATCGATCCATCTTAGAGATCAACAAGGTAGTGTGAGTCAACATATATCGCCTTAGTCGGCGCAGCCAAGCCAAAGTGCTGCAAGTTTTCTCAAGCTGTGAGTATCTTGTTTCACAGTTGGTAAAATTTTTGCTAAGGTAGTATATTGCATACTCTTTTCGACCAGACTCGTCATGTTTCCCCAACACACACCCCATTGAGCTCTCTAATACTGTTAAGTACATGATAAGAGGTCTTTCTTTGACTGGTGGTATCAAGATATGAGGATTTTGTAGGTACTCCTTGATTTTGTCAAAAGCTGTCTGGAAATCATCGTTCCATTTCATTACTTGATCTTTCTTCACTAACTTGAAGATTGGCTCACGAGTAGCAGCTAGATGTGCAATGAATCTGGCAATGTAGTTTAATCGTCCCGAGAAAACTCTAACTTCCTTCTCGATACAGGGAGCTGGCATTTCTTGAATAGCTTTAACCTTGGCAGGGTCAACTTCAATACCTTTACCACTGACAACAAATCCCAGGAGTTTACCGGATCTGACTCCAAAGGTGCACTTGTAAAGATTAAGCCTTAGTCTGTATTTCTTCAGTCTATCAAACAGCTTTCGCAAATGATCAATATGTTCTTCTTCAGTTTGTGATCGAGCTATCATGTCGTCGACGTAGACCTCTATCTCGTGAAGAATCATGTCATGGAATAAAGCTACCATGGCACGTTGATATGTGGCGCCAGCGTTCTTTAGTCCGAACGGCATGACTTTGTAACAGAATGTTCCCCACTATGTAACGAAAGTAGTCTTTTCCATGTCTTCGGGAGTCATTTTGATCTGATTATAACCGGAGAAACCATCCATGAAGGAGAAAACCTTGTGTTCAGTGGTGTTATCAACTAGGACATCAATATGTGGAAGTAGGAAATCGTGTTTCGGACTTGCTTTGTTCAGATCTTGGTAGTCCACACACATACTTACTTTTCCATCCTTCTTAGGTACGGGCACCACGTTCGCAACCCACTGTGGGTAAGAAGTAACGGCTTGGAAACCGGCATTGAATTGTTTCATAACTTCGGCTTTGATTTTCTCAGGCATCTCAGGACGTATACGACGAACCTTCTACTTCACAGGGAGAAAACCTTCTTTCGTCGGTAGTCGGTGTACCAAAATGTCAATGTCTAAACCTGGCATGTCTTCATAAGACCATGCAAAAATCTCGATATAGTCTCGCAGCATCTGAACCAATCTCTCTTTGATATTGCTCTCAAGACTTGCTCCTATCTTGATTTCCTTTCTATCTTCGTCAGTACCTAGATTCACAACCTCGATTGGCTCCTCGTGTGGCTGTATAACCTGTTCTTCCTGTTGTAGTAGTCTGACAAGTTCTCCTGGCACTTCACAATCTTCCTCACCTTCGTCTTCGGCTTGGTAGATTAGATTATCGAAGTCATATTTAGCAATAGTAGAGTCGTTATCGACGAGATTCAGAGTGAATCTACAGTGTATCATGTGGGTGGGTGTAAGAACACATAGCTTTTTGAAAGGGTGATAAAGTAAAAAGAAAGAAAATAACACAGTATTTGAATGGAAAAGTCCAATAATTTATTGAATGATAATATGCAAATGACAAATAATAACCCTCACAAACGAGCCGTGGTGCCCCGGGCAAGGCACTAGGCTTGAAGTTTATTGTTCGAAACTTAAAAAGCGAAAAGCATAATAGAAAAACCAATTACTCCTGTCTAAAGGAGATTGGTATGACATCTTCAGTCTTCCAATTGTTGAGTCCGCCGTCTGGAGTTGGAAGATCCAATTGATGTCGAAGTTGCTGTCGTTGTCTTCTATAGCATGGACTACGCTTTTGTTAATGTGGAAAGGAACTTTGCCGGCACGTTCATGGAGTATCATATTATAACCTTTGATAGTGAAGCCTAAACCAGTCTTGTTAGATTTGAATGGAAAATCGGGGAGCTGACCCTAAATAGCACAATATCCTTCTTCAACCGCAGCTTTGGCGTCTTTTAGTGAGGCCATCTTTGGTGGAACTCTAGTAACTTCAGGAGTGACGGGAGAGTCAACATGCATGACTCGTGGAATTGCCTCGAAAGCTTGACAGGGAGTTTTGACAAATTCACCTTCCATTTCGATGTACCGAAATGACTGCAGATGGCTTACCATATATTCTTCTTCACCGTATACTGTAACAATCTTCCCCTTCACTGGATACTTCAACTTTTGATGCAGGGTAGAGGTAACAACGCCTGCCCCATGTATCCAAGGGCGTTCGAATAGGCAAGAATAAGTTGGACGAATGTCCATAAAAAAGAAAGTAGAGTCAAAAGTCTGGGAACCGACTTTAACTGACAGGATGAGCTCTCCAAGTACTGTTCTTTTCGAACCATCAAAAGCTCTTACAATTATTTAACTAGGTTTCATGACCACTTCATCAACATTAAGTCGGTTGAGAGTGCTCTTCGACAGAACATTCAGAGCAGAACCAGTATCCACCAATACGTGAGACAATGTAGTGCCATTGCATTTAATGGAGATGTGTAAGGCTTTGTTGTGTTTCCTTCTGGCAGGAGTTAAATCAGCATCATAAAAACCTAGACCATTATTGATGGTTACGCTAGCAATACAACCTTCGAATTGATCAGCAGTAGTGTCTTGCGGTATGTGAGCATTCTCCAGAAACTTTACTAAGTCCTTAGCAGGAGCCTCAGAGCACAATATCAGAGCTAGCATGAATATCTTGGATGGAGTTTATCCCAACTGTTCCACAACATTGTAGTCGCTTTTCTTGATGATCTTCAGAATTTCCTTCATTTCTTGCTTGGAGATATCCTTAGCAACTTCCTTTGGTACTTCTGCCTGAGCAGGATGAGTTACTGGTTCTTTCCCTCTCGTTTCGGGAACTAGTTCGATAGCAGGAATGCGAATTGGTGTAGTAGTGTCTTTCGGAAGAGAGATCTCTGGGGAAAATATTCTTCCGGTTCTGGTTACTTTACTTGATCCGGTGATGTTGTCGATGTCAGGATTGGTGGTTTCAACTACAATGTCGTTAATGGACAAAGGTTCTTGCTTGACACCATGATAGTAAACTTCGGCTCCATAATTCCGTAGCGCGTTTTAGCTACGTGTGTTGTCTCGTTGAGGTTGCGGTGGTGTAGGATTGGAGATCACAACTGCCCCCACAGATGGAGTGCGATCAGCTTTGTCACGGCTCTTCTGGCCATACACAACATTGGCTTCTTACCACCAAAAGATCTCTTCGCAGTACTGGACGATGACTCTACCTGTATTTTTCCACTCTTGATTCCAGATTCAATACGCTCGCCGTTCAATATCAACTCGGTGAATCTGGCTAACGAGTTTCCAATCAGATGATTGAAGAATGGGCCTGTCAGTGTTCCTATACACATCTCAACCAACTCCCTATTGGACAAGGGTGGTCGAACTCTACCTACTAGATCTCTCCATTTCTGGGCATACTCCTTGAAATTCTCGTCACGACACATAGACCTGCTCTGTAGTTGCATGCGGGTAGGTGCCAATTCAGCATTGTACTGGTACTGCTTGTAGAAAGCATTTGCTAAGTAATTCCAGGTATGAATATGGGTACTCTCTAGCTGATAATACCACTCCAACTAAGTTCCGGATAAACTCTCTTGAAACAAATGGATCCATAATTTCCTGTCTTCAATATGAGGATGGATCTTCTGAACGTAGGACTTCAGATGCAGCTTCGGGCAAGAGACTCCATCATAATTGGCAAAGGTAGGAACTTTCAACTTGCGGGGAATTACCACACCAGGAACAAGACTCCGATCATCAAAGTTAAGCCCTGATATCTTCATATTTTCCATAGCATTCAGACGGTCTTCAAGTTGCTTGTACTTTTCGTTGTCAAGAGGATACTGCTCGTTCACATAGTCTTCTTTTTCGTTTTCAGACTCATGATGGCTTCCTTCATTGTTTTTGATGCTTCCTTCAGTTTCACTGCTCTTGTCTAAGAGTTCGAATTGTCTGATCACCCTAGCTGGACCTTTGTGATTTCTCCCCATGTTGAGAATACCAATGGTCTTCTTCTTTCTGGTGATGAGCTTCTTCAGATCTTTTTGGCCTTGGACCAAGTTGGTGAACATCTCCTGGAATTGAGCATTCTGAGCATGGAGATCTTTGACAGTCTGTTCAAGAGCCATTTCTGTTGAAATAAACAGCGATAGAATAAGAAAACCGGTCTTCAATGTACCTGTTATGAAATGTTATGCCATGATATGAGATGTTATGAAATGCAATGGTTTAAAGGACCTTAGGAATTTAAATTTGTTAAACAAACATGAACAAAATTTTTATTAGTTTATCTTTAGCAAGTACAAGAGAAATTTTAAACAAATAAAAAGAAATTCCTAGAGCTTTATGTCTCCCATGGGCGCTTCCTCTTTGTGTTGAAGTAGTTATTGATGCTTTTCTCCTCGTGAAGTAGCTTCGTCAATTCTAATACATTCTTCTCGCTTACATAGCACTAAGCTTCGAATGTATCTCTTTCTTCTCTAAGATGAATCCAGGATCTCTTCAAGTCTTCGAAATTAGTAGGCATGTCTGGATGAAGAATGGTGTAGGGTTCGTCACCTATAGCAACAAGTTCCATAACCACTGGTAGAACAGCTGTAAACGGCATCATGAGGTTTTGAGCTCGAGCTCGCACCCATTTGATGTAAGGTTCCCAAGGAATGGACTTTTTGTGCCCCAAGTTCTTGGTATCAGTCTTCTTCACCATGCCCCAAGCGTGCACAAATCTTTGACGGTAGTTCTGGAGATCATTTTCGTAGTCAAACACAATGTCTTGGAGAAGCATATCGTAAGGACCATCTCTTCGAGCATAACCAAACTGACGTAGAGCCAGAGAAGGGTTGTAAGTGATACCTACCCTTATGCCAAGGAGTGGTACATTGGGGAATTCCCCACAACGCTCAATGAAAGTGAAGTCCTTTTGAGAAAAAGACACCAACGGATATCTGAATGAGAGAGTGACATCAGCCTTTGAGACCACTTCAATCTTTGCTCGTTCTTCATTGCTGATTGAGGAAGGTCTGAAATAAACCACCTAGAAAGTAACAGTATGCAACACATAAGAGTTCCTTGTCTTTTGATAGTACGAGTGTGGAGAGAATGCAGAATGTCTCCAAGCAAGGTAGGCACAGGATTACGAGTGAGGAATATCTTGATGACGTTCACGTCTATGAACTGATCTGGATTAGGAAATAGCACTAAACCATAGATTAGCAAGGCCAAAGTGTCTTCGAATGCATGGAAACTCATAGACTTCAAGAATTCTTGAGCTTTCTTTATCAAAAACTTAGCAAGCAAACCTTTAACTCCACTTCTTGTTTCCCAATTAGCTTCGATGTCTGATCGCTTTAAATGTAACACTGATGCGATGTATTCGTATTTCGGAGCTTTTTCTAAACCGGTGAATGGTATCTGATCAAGGATAGGTATCCCAAGTAGCTTAGGGAACTCTTCCCATGTAGGTACCAACTGATAATTTGGGAACGTAAAGCAGTGATGTTTCGGATCGAAGAACTGGAATACGACGTGCATCATATCTTCTTCAAAACCGAAGATAACCAAGTCAAGCAGATAGCCATGTCTTTTGATGAACTGAGCATGATTGGGAAATTCTGAAACTAATTCTTTGAGTTTAGGAGGTATACCCATGAAATTAATTCAGATAGTCTTCCTGGAAGCCATAATTCCTACAAAACAGAGCAAAGATAAATCCCTAGGTCCTTGAAATAGTTAGAAATGATATGATGTTATGATGTTATGATGTCATGTTTAAACAAGTAGCAAGCACAAGACATTCACACAATAGCCCTAGGTTTAAGGCCTGCATGAGGTATAGGTATCTACCCGACCAAAGTTTAAGTGGGTTCAACCTGTTCTATAATAGTAACCGGATTCTAGGAATCACATATTATTGATCTTTCTCATAGGCTTTATTTCAATACGACTACCAAGTGGTTGACCGAAACATCCCGAAAGTCGAATCTTAATGAGCGTAACATCGAGTATCAACCAACCTCAGTCTACACCGAAGTCGGCCATCTCACTACCTTCTAATGGCCAAGATGGGTCAATTAGGGTTCTAAAACATGAGTTAGTGCTTATGACACCACACAGACGCCAAATACTTTCCTCAACTGAACATGAGGAGCATCGAGACATCCAAAGTGTCGCACTAATGTAGCTATCATTTTGACCGTTTTGGTATACGCCTAACGGTCGCGACGATTTATTGCTACTTACCTAAGGAAACCTGGATCCGGGTGTAGGATCCCCCACAAATATAATCCCCAAGCAACCCTTAAAATAAATAAGACAAGTAAAACAAAAAGCAGTAAAGTGATCTAAAATCCCAAAGGTAGCTTCCCTTTAGGGTGTTTCCCCAGAAGTGTCGTCAGTTCTGTAATACGGTGTGAGAATTGATTTGTTTGTTTGCGTTTTATCCCAAATGTTGCGGATAGCAAGAGTCGCCACCGACTTTTCTTTTAACCAATCAATGGAAGGCGGAAAGAACAGGAAAAGACCTTCGTCAGATTCTGAGTACGGGAGGCAGTTATGAAAAGAAAGGTGTTAGCACCTGTAATGCGGTGGGAGAACTGACTTTGGTTTGTTTTGCTTTTGATCGCAAATGTTACGGATAGCAAGAGTCGCCACCGACTTTTCTTTTATCCAATTAAGGGAAGGTGAAAAGAACAGAAAAAGACCTTCGTTAGATTCTGAGTAAGGGAGAAGGTTATGAAAAGGGAAGGTATTAGCACCCCTTTCCATCCGTAGTTTTCTACGGGCTCTTAGTTGCTTTTAGCTCACTTTAAAATTTGCTTTCTGTGTGCGTGTTTGAAAAATGGTTTTGAAAAAGGCATTTCGCTTTGACTTCGTAATGATTCACGCTGGAATGTATACGAAGTGTTTGGAAATGTTTTGTTTTTGAAAAGTGTTTTAACTTTGACAAAAGTGTGAGGTGTAAATAGTATTTTGATAACGCAAGCAACTAAAAGTCTTAGTACCTACTCAGAATGTTCGTTTTTGTGTTATTTCACTTTCCTTTAGAATAATGCTATCCATACCATTGGTTGGTAGGTAACCCTATTCGTTGGATGTAAGAGGGACATTCGAAAGGGACATCGGATGGTCATAGAAGGCAACTTGTAGGAATATCCTAGCACATTCGAAGGGACGATCATCACTTTTCATAGGCAACGATCGAGGGACGAGATCATGTATTCGTAGGCCATGTCGAGGGACTATGATCTTTGTATCGAAGGGACTATGATGATATGTTTGTAGGCAACAGTGCTAGGATACCTCTATGTTTGAGGGACTTGACCATTTATTCGAAAGGCAACGAGAGAGAATACTCTAGGGGGTTCATGTGTAAAAAGAGTGTGTTGGATTCAGATATTTTATCTTGAAATTAGAAGTGATCTAGGTTCGTTTTTTTATCTTGCCATACACGCCTAGTTACTAGCAATTTATATAGGTGCGGAAAGTAAATTGCGGAAAGTAAAGTGCGGAAAGTAAATCCTACGCTATTACATGGCTTTGGGGAAGTTACATAATATAGGAGTGCAGAAAGTAAATCCTAATAAAACTATTACATCCCATGAGCAGTTACATAATATTGGAAAAAAGAATGCGAGAAAATAAATCCTAACTATTACAACCTGTAAGCAGATACATAATAATCGGAAAAGAAAAGAAATTCGCATAAGAGAAAATGTGTTAGTAAAAAGAAGGATTTTTGGGTTAGGAAAAAAAAGTTTTTAGGTTAGTAATCCTAATTAGATGATAAAACAATTTTTTTGGAAATTTCTGGATTGGTTTTAATGAGGAAAAATAATTAAAAGTCAATATTATGGTTAATTAACAATTAATTAAAATATGCATGCAAAAATATTAATTTTTACGCCAAAAATTAAATAAACATTTTTCTGTCCTAAATGCAAAAAGAAATTATTTTTTTGGTGATTTTGAATGCATGAGAAAATTATTTGAAAATAAATTAAAATAGAAAAGAAAATATGAGAAAAATAAGGAAAAGGGTCAGAGGGTTTCTAGATAGAATTCTCCCAGAAGCTGGAGCTTCTAGGAGACCTCTTGTTGACTGTGCCTGGCACGCACTTTGGAGGACTCTGCTGGAAGTGTCCAACTGGGGTTTCGTGGCTTCGGCTCGGGATGCCAAGTATGCCCTTCGGGCTTTCACTGAGGCACGCCTAAGCCGGAGCTTGGGCCTCAGAGCGGGCACGAGAGCCGAATTGTGGTTTCTGGGCAAGCCTTCTGGAGAATCTGCAAATTTCAAAATTTTAAGTAAACAGGGAGGGTTCGAACCCAGGACCTTCTGAACAATCACGCGCTGCCTTGCCATCTGAGCTACGTGGACCACCTGTTAGCAAGATGACACATAAAGAAAACAAAGCAAATAGATTTATGGGAAAACATCAAAATCAGAAAACGCGCGCAGAGTCATCTTCTTCGTTTGAAATTTTGAACCTTTAGCTATGGTTTCTTTTCGTAGCTATAGTACTTGTAAAAATTCAAAAATCCCAAATATGCAACATAAATTTATTATGGGGGCATGGATCAACTCGGTTTGATTCCCCAAACGTACTGGGATCATTGGTTTCGTCCAATTTTTCCTATTTCAGAAAACCCCAATTAGAGCTTATGAACCCTAACAATGGCAAGTCATGATTCCCGTGTCTAAACTCCAATTAACCTATGCAGAAAGTTTTAAAACTCCATTCTAAACTTGAACAAACAATCAAAACATGTTAAATATGCATGAAAATCAAAAATCAAATTTGAGTTAAAGTGTTCAAACCGAAATCTGGGTTTCGTGATTCTGGAGGTGTTGCTGGCTTGTGAGTATCTGGATTGATTTAGAGGACCTCCAGGAATGTGTTGGAATCCTTAGAATGCTTTGAATTGGACTGGAACTAGGGCTGCCAATAGCTTGCAATGCATGGTTTTTGAAGTTTGACTAGGGTTCTTGAGGCAAGGATTTCGTCTTCTTTTCATGTAATAACATCATGTATTTATAGTGGAAGGATTTAGGTTAAGAATCATGAAGAAATTATATGCCAATCAATGAGAAAATATTTGATTTGGTATGAAACCAAATATTGCCTTTTTTGATCAAATCTCATTCAATTCCTTTGCCAATCAATGCAATTTCGAAATTGACAGCTTGTATGGCTTACTTGGATCCCAAGAATGAAAGAAAAATCCACGTTGCAATTAATTTTGATTTTCTATCTTTTATTTTAATTAAATTGGCTTTTAAATGATAAAAAATCCAAAATAAATAGAAAATAAAAGATAAATTCGTGGCTTTGGGCTTGGAGGTTCCAAATCAGCTAAGGAACAAGTTTGAACCAAGAAAAGTTAGGCCCATTTGCAAAATTTTTGGTTTTGTCAAGTATTTCTCTTTGTGCACCTCCTTAAAAATTCTCAACTTGTGCAAGGTGTATCTTGCTCAATTTTTAACATTTTTGGGTGTTCTTGGACTTTATAGAAAGCTCAAGATGTCCTCTAAACAGCCTCTTTGGTTTCATCTTCATTGGAGTTTCCATGCTCATGAACACTTCTTTACAAAAACTTGACTTTTTGTTGACTTTGAAAAGGACCTGTAATGTCTTGATCCATAACTTCAAAATGAAGCACTTTCTGACCAAGCTTGTGAGACATGAAGTTTTACAGAATAGGATTCTCTTCCAAAATGAGCTGTGGTTGAAAAATATCTGAAAATGTATGTGAAACTTATGCCTGGTCAAAGTTCTGTTGACTTTTGTATGATAAAGCCCAATTTAGAAACTTTGACTTTTGATCAATTCTTGACTTTTCTTGATAAATCATGATCAACCCTTGATCAAATGGTGAATATCACTTTAAAATATTGGTTTTGACAAAAAATTATAAAGTTTGACTGTATGTTGACCACAGTTGACTTTTTGTCCAATACAATTGGTTGTCAACCATTTGACCAATTGTCTGAGGAAACTTGACTTGTAAGGCCTAAAACTTGACATGGGGATTCTTTGAAGCATATGATGAGGCATGATGACCACTGGAAGTATTAGAAGTCCATCTTGACTTAAGAATGGCAAAACCCTAGTTTGGGTTGATTGCTTAGGAGAGGGTTTGTCTGGTCAACCCTTGTGAAATCCATGAGTATGGATATGAGAAATGTCTTGAGAATTAAGAGGGAAAATTTTGGGGTATGAAAGTTTCCCCTGTTCAATCTTCTTGTACTAGAAGGGTTAGATTGACATGCTTGCCTTTCGTGTCCTGAAGGTAGAAGATGATTAAACACTCGAGTACACCTAAAAATTTGCACTTGCTGTGAGTTGATGATGCGCTGGAATGGGCTTACAGATGCCATTTGGAGAAGCTGTTGATGGAGAGTGAGTCGTATGCTAGACTCACAAACGTCATTTGGAATAGTAGAAATAACGGAGATTGGCTTAAGATGCCACTCGGAGAGAATGATGCTGGGGAATGAGTCGTTCGTTAGACTCTGTAGGTATTCTTGAAAATAAGAAGAAAGCACGGAGATGGGCTTAAGATGCCATCCTGGGGTGGCTGAGACGTATGCTAGACTTCAACACTCGTCTTTGAATGAAGTTATTGGTTTGTATTGGTTTTTTAACCAAATATGTAGTATTCTGAAGGTGAGAGATGTCGACAATTAGTCGGAGATGGGCTTAAGATGCCATCCAGGGCAACTGAGTCGTACGCTAGACTCTGTAGTTGCTGTTGATAATAAGAGAGAGTTGGAATAAACCTTCGTCCTGGTTATTCTGATGTAGATAGGGCGAATGTGATAGCTTCCGCCTTGCTTCGTGTGTTGATCCAATGCTGCAAGACAACCTGTATGGTCTTTCAGATAGGGTTCCCCTTCTTGTTTCGGGTATTAATCTTTGACCTGTTGCCGAAAGATAATCAGATTGGGTTTCCCGTCTTGTTTCGGGTATTAACCTTTGACCTTCCATTTGATTTGTAAGGTCTTTCAAATTGGGTTCCCCGTCTTGTTTCGGGTATTAATCCTGGACCTTCTGTTTGGAACACATCTTTTACCTGCTGGGGAAAATAAAACCTTGACAAGATATAGTTAGACTTATGCAGATTATGATGCATGGGAGTTTATGACAATGTTCATGAGTGATATATGCACATGTCATGATTTTTTATGAATAATGTATGAATGTAGATGTTGTGGTATTTCAAAACATATCCATCTTGAAGAAGATGAGAATGCCTGCTGGAGATTTTAACTTCTGCTTGGGGATGAAGTTGCTGAAAATCCTGATTTGGAGGAGAAGGAGATGTCCTTGATTCCTACGATGCACTGTCTGACCAAGTTTCGAGCCTAGATATCAATGCTGTTGGAAATAAAAGCTGGGAGATACTCCGCTGGGGATCTTGTGCATAGACCTTGTTGGGGAATATCTGATTACTGTCTGGAGTCGAGGTTCAAAGACTCCTTTGAGGTGATGAATCTGAAGTTTGTTGAAACCTCTGGCTGGGGAAATAAAGAGCCGTAGGTTTCCTCTGATGCACTATCTGACCAAGTTTCGAGTCTGGATACTGCTGCTGTCGGGGAATGATAATGGTTGTGAGATATTCACTGGGATGAATACCTCAGGAGCTCTCAAGGAATGCTTTGGTGACTTTAGTTGTCATCTCAATTCCTAGAACCTGCAGTAATTATCTTTGTTCGTTCGCTTTTCGTATGTTTGTGAACAGATGTTTATTGTCAGATGCATATAATCATTCAAAACAATCATTGGACTATATGCAAAAAACAACAATAGCAAACACTGTAAAAGAAAAAAATTGCATTAATTCTTGACAGGTGGCGTATGGCCAAGCAGCTTGTGTACAATGAAAGTAAAAAGCTATGCGGAAATAATCTCGTCGAGTTCCAACTATGCTAGTGCTCATATATTCCGACTATCCCATCTCCTTGCTGTTAGTAGAAATTGAGTGAATTGATTTTCGCCATTTGAATCTTGAATGTTGATAGTAGTCTGTAGGTAGATGATCTGGACGAGACATAGTCGTACGCTTAAATCCCTAACTTTTTCCTAGACCGCCCTTTCGGGTTTTTAGTCTACCGGGATACCCTTTTTTGCCCAAGCCGCCTTTGCAGTTTTTCCACTTTCCGGGTGTACATGTTTTGTATATATCCTTAACTTTTGCCCGAACCTCTTTGGTTCGCTAGGATGCCCTCATTTCTGCCTAGGTCAGTCGACCTAACAGGTCTCATTCATGCGTAGTATTTTTTGACTATGTCCGCGTTCACAGTTGTGGGAAGTCTTCGCCATCCATGGTGCTAAGTATCATAGCTCCGCCAGAAAATACTGTTTTGACTACAAATGGTCCGTTGTAGGTGGGAGTCAATTTTCCCCTGGGATCACCTTGTGGAAGGATGATGCACTTGACTAGTAGATCACCGACTTGGTAGACTCCGTGTTTGACCTTCTTGTTGAATGCTCTGATCATTCGCTTCTAATAGATGTGTCCATGGCAGATTGATGCGAGTCGTTTTTCATCGATCAAATTGATCTGGTCGAGGCGGGTCTAAACCCATTTGTCTTCGTCTAACTCTGCGTCCTGGAGGACTCTGGTTGAGGGTATCTGAACCTCGATTATGGACTGCCCATATCATATACGAGAGAAGGGGTTGCCCCTATAGATGTTCGCATCAGAAAGCGGTAACCATGGAGAGCAAATGGAAGCATCTCATGCAAATCCTTGTAAGTCACTGTCATCTTCTATATGATCTTCTTGATATTCTTGTTGGCGGCTTCCACTGCGCCATTCATATTAGGCCGATATGGAGAAGAGTTGTGATGCTTGATTTTGAACTGCGTGCAGAGTTCGACGATCATTTTGTTGTTGTGATTGGTACCATTATATGTGATAATCCTTTCGGGGATGCCATACCGACAGATAAGATTATGCTTGATGAAATGAGCCACAACATTCTTGGTAACAGATGCGAACGAGGCTGCTTCTACCCACTTGGTGAAGTAATCAATTTCCACAAGGATGAAACAATGTCCGTTCGAGGCAGTAGGTTTGATTTCTCTTAATCATGTCAATGCCCCAAATTGCGAAAGGCCATGGAGCAGTTAAAACATTTAATGGTACCGGAGGTACGTGCACTTTGTCTGCATATATTTGGCATTTGTGACAAGAACGAGCATAGCGGTGACAATCAGCTTCCATGGTGGACCAATAGTAACCTGTTCTCAAAATCTTTTTAGCCATTGTATGTCCCCTGGAGTGGGTACCAAATGCGTCTTCGTGTAATTCTTCCATGATACGTTCTGCAGTTTTCTGATCTATACAGCCGAGTAAGCACAAGTCGTGATTGCGCTTTTATAAGATGTCGTTGTTGAGAAAGAATTTGGATGCGAACCTTCTCAAGATACCTCTTCACTTCGTAGAACCAAGGTTTCTCTTCTGTATCAAGTTCACAACAGTATGCTGGTTCATCAAACTTTTCGATGATGATTTGGGGAGCCTCGTTGTCCCATCTAACCTTGAACATAGATGACATAGTAGCTAATGCGTCTGCCAACTGATTATCTTCTCGTGGAATGTGATCGAAAGTAATTTCTTTGAAGTAGGGGATCAGACTCAAAACATGCTCCCGATATGGAATGAGATTCGGATGCTTCGTATCCCACTCGCTTTTAATCTGACGGATCACTAAAGCTGAGTCTCCATACACTTGCAAGAATTTGATTCTTAAGTCAATAGCAACTCTAATACCCATGATGCACGCTTCATATTTGGCCATGTTGTTAGTGCAACTGAAACATAATCTGGCAGTGAAAGGTGTGTGCCCGCCTGTTAGGGATGTAATGATGGCGCCAATACCATTGCCAAGTGCGTTTGAGGCCCCATCAAAGACCATGGTCCATTAGGATCCTTATTCAGGTCCTTCGTCTGGTCCTGGTTCTTCGCAATCAGTAATCAACAAAAGATCTTCGTCTGGAAACTCGAACTGCATAGACTGATAGTCATCTACGGCTTGATGAGCCAAATGATCGGCTACTACACTTCCTTTGATCGCTTTCTGAGAAGTATACTGGATGTCGTACTCAGTCAGGATCATTTACCATCTTGTTATTCTTCCAGAGAGAGCAGGTTTCTCAAATATGTATTTTATCGGATCCATCTTGGAGATCAACAGTGTAGTGTGAGTCAACATATACTGTCTTAGTCGGCGAGCAGCCTGGGTTAAAGCGCCGCAAGTTTTCTCGAGCTGTGAGTATCTTGTTTCACAGTCGGTAAACTTTTTGCTAAGGTAGTATATTGCATACTCTTTTCGACTGCATCTGCCATGTTGTCCCAACACACACCCTATTGAGTTCTCTAATACCGTCAAGTACATGATAAGAGGTCTCCTTCTGCGGGTGGCATCGTGGATAGGAGGATTTCGCAGACACTCCTTAATTTTGTCAAAAGCGATCGGCAATCGCATTCCATTCCACTACTTGATCTTTCTTCAAGAATGAAGATTGGCTCACAGTAGCGCTAGATGTGCAATGAATCGCAATATAGTTTAATCGGCCGAGGAAACCTCCGACTTTTCTGAGCGGGAGTCGGCATTTCTTGAATAGCTTTAACCTCGGCAGGTCAACTTCAATACCTTTACCATCGACAACAAACCTGGAGTTTACCGGATCTGACTCCAAAGGTGCACTTGTTGGGATTAAGTCTTAGTCTGTACTTCTTCAGTCTATCAAACAGTTTCCGCAAATGATCAAGATGTTCTTCTTCAATCTATGATCGAGCTATCATGTCGTCGACGTAGACCTCTATCTCGTGATGAATCATGTCATGAAACAATGCCACCATGGCACGTTGATAAGTGGCGCCAGCGTTCTTCAGTCCGAACGACATGACCTTGTAGCAGAAGGTGCCCCACTGTGTAACGAAAGTAGTCTTCTGATAAGTGACAAAATTTAGTTATTTTAGTTATATGTTTAGTGGCACTTATTGGTTTTTTTGTTGATATTCTTCGAATAATTCCCCCGCATTTAGTATAAATGTGTACATAATAGAATAATTAAGTTTCTGTGCAAATATTGTATCATTTGATAGTTTTTCATCTCTTTTATAGGTATTCATTCATAATTGGAGCATTGAGTAATAAAGTGTCGAAGACACGGCTTCAAACGCGCGATTTGAGCAACTCATAGACGATTAAGGCTCAAAATCAAAGAATAAAAATCATCAACTTGATTGATATTTTGTCATGGTTCAATAATATTTCCAACGCTTCAAACCGGGCGCAATTCCGAGTTACGGTTCTCAAGATATGACAAAAACAAGATGCTGATTTTTTTCGGAACAGCACAGACCGCGCTTAGCGCGAAAATACCGGGCTTAGAGCGCCCTGCGATATCAGAATTCTTTAAAAGGGGCTAAAAACACATTTTTAGGTCATGGGTTGGGTATTTTTGAGTCCCAACACCATCAACATCATTTTTTTGATAGATTTGCTTGGAAAACAACATTGGAGCTTGCATTTGGATGATCCCTCGTCGAATCCCTCGTCGATTAGTGTTGACAAACCAAGAAATGTTTGGTTCCTCTTCTTCTCTTCTCTTTGTAATCTCTTTTGTTGGGTTTTGTATGTATATCTACTCTTTCTCATGTACATTTGTCGCCCTTGGCGTTGTATAAAGTTTGCTTTACGAATCTGTGTTGGTGATTGTCTTGGGTTTTTACTCTATGTTAGGGATTTGAGCTTTACTAGAGATAGATTGCTTAGATTCTTACCTAGGATGATTATCTGTTAGTTTCTGAATGCCATAAATGGGTTTAGAGCTGACATTCACTATAGAGTATCTGATCTTAATGCCTCTGTGTTGGTGAAGTAAGCTAGAGATGGGTATGGAGGTGACGTAGTTGACTTCTGTGTTGTCGAGGTAGGCCAAAAATGGATATCTACGTGATTCGGGAGGATTCTCAATTTGGGGTTAGAAATAGCTTAGGTTGTGAGAGGTATGTGATGACACGAACGAGTATCGTAGGCCGAGTATGACATGGGTGGTAGATTTAAGTTTGTCACGGGTAGTTTACATTCGTTCCAGACAAGCTGTCTATCCTTTATACTTTTTATTCATTTACTTTTTGTCTTTTATTTTCATTTCTTTTAATCTCAAACTCATTAACGGTAGAATTGTTGAACGACAAATCAATAACCAATCTCTGTGGACACGATACGATATAACCTAACCGGTATATATCACCCGATAAAAATATTACTTTACTCTTTGCTTGCCGCTATACCGCAACAACATCTTCTCCATGTATTCAGGAGCCATCTTGATCTGATTGTATTCGGAGAAACCATCCATGAAGGAGAAGACCTTATGTTGAGCGGTGTTGTCGACCAGAACATCAATATGAGGAAGTGGAAAATCGTCTTTCTGACTCGCCCGCTCAAATCTCTGTAATCCACACACATTCGTACTTTGCCATCCTTCTTAGGTACAGGTACCACATTTGCAACCCACTGTGGATAAGAAGTAACGGCTAAGAAATCAACATTGAACTGCTTCATAACTTCAGCTTTGATTTTCTCTGACATCTCGACGATGCACGAACCTTCTCGCATCGAGAAAACCTTTTGTTGGTAATCGTGCACCACAATATCAATGCCTCAGACCGCATGTCTTCGTAGGACCAAGCAAAAACCTCGATATAGTCTCGTAGCATCTAAACCAATCTTCCTTTGATATTGTTCTCAAGACCTGCTCCTATCTTGATTTCTTTTCTGTCTTCGCAAGACCAGATTCACAACCTCAATTGGCTCTTCGGTGGTCAGATAACTCGCTCTTCTTGTCAGAAAGCAACACAAGTTCTCCCGGCACTTCACAATCTTCCTCACCTTCGTCTTCGCTTGGTAGATCGACATCGTCATATTTAGCAATATCAAAGTTGTTATCAAAGAGATTCGAGTGAATCAGCAGTATCACGTGGTGTGTAAGAACACATAGTTTGGGCAAGTAGTAAAAGAAAGAAAGGAAACAGTATTTAAATGAAAAATTCCAATGATTTTATTGAATGAGAATATGCAAATGACAGATAATAACCCTCACAAACGAGCCGTGATGCCCCGATCAAGGCACTAGGCTTTAAAGTTTATTGTTCAAAGCATAGAAAACGAAAAGCAAAACAGAAAACAAAAGCAATTACTCCTGTCTAAAGGAGATTGGTATGACGTCTTCGGTCTTCCAATTGCTGAGTTTGTTGTCGGGAGTTGGGAAGATCCAATTGCTGATGTCAAAGTCGATGTCGTCGTCTTCTATAGCATGGACTCCATTCTTGCTGATGCGGAAAGGAAGTTTGCCGGCACGTTCGCGGCGTATCATCTTCTGACCTTTGATGGTGAAGCCTAAACCAGTCTTGTTAGATTTGAAAGGAAGATCGGGGAGCTGACCCCAAATAGTACTACCTCCTTCTTCAACTACATCTTGAGCATCTTTCAGCGAGGCCATCCTAGGCGGAACTTGTGTAACTTCAGGAGTGTCAGGAGAGTCAACGGGCATGATCTTGGAACTGTTTCGAAAGCTTGACAGGGAGTTTCGAAGAATTCACCTTCCATCCCGAGGTATCAGAAGGACTGCAGATGGCTTACCATATATTCCTCCTCACCGCATATTGTGACAACTTTCCCTTCACCGGGTACTTCGATGCAGTAGAGGTAATACCGCCCCATGTATCCAAGGGCGTCCAAGTAGGCAAGAGTAAGCTGGACGGATGTCCATGACAAAGAAAGTGGAGTCGAAAGTCTGGGAACTGACTTTAACTGGAAGAATGAGCTCTCCAAGTACTATTCGTTTAGAACCATCAAAAGCTCTTACAACTATGTCGCTGGGCTTCAAGACCAATTCTTCAACATCAAGTCGGTCGAAAGCACTTTTTGGTAGGATATTCAGAGAAGAACCGGTGTCTACCAAGACATGAGACAATGTAGTGCCCTTGCATTCAACAGAGATGTGCAAGGTATTGTTGTGTTTCCTTACAGCAGGAGTCAAATCAGCATCAGAGAAACCTAGACCGTTGCTGGCAGCCAGGCTAGCAATACAAACTTCAAACTGATCAGTAGTAGTGTCTTGCGGTATGTGGGCATTCTTTAAAAACTTCACCAAGGCTTAAGCATGAGCCTCAGAGCACAATAGCAGCGCCAACATGGATATCTTGGACGGATTTTGTCCCAACTGTTCCACAACGTTGTAGTCACTCTTCTTGATGATCTTCAGAATTTCCTCCATTTCTTTTTTGGAGGTATCTTCAGCAACTTCCTTTGGTACTTATATCTGAGCAGGATGAGTTATTGGTTCTTTCCCTCGCGCTTCGGGAGATCTCTGGAGAAAACACTCTTCCGGTTCTGGTGACCTTGCCTGATCCGGTGATGTTGTCAATGTAAGTAATGGTAGGTTCAACTGTAATGTCTTTGATGGTTAGCGGGTCTTGCTTGACGCTATGATAGTAAACTTCGACTCCATAGTTCCACGGTATAGCTTTGTCAGAGGAGTATGGAACTGGTCTGGGAGAAGTAATGATGAGAGGTGCCACTCTAGGCACAGGATCAGCAGAGGAGATCCTTATTATGTTAACATCAGCATAGTCTTCTGGGAAATCGTCTCCCCATCCGGTTACCTTGACATCTTCAATAAGAATCTTGTAGCTTTCAGGAATAGTATACTTCACCATGTAATCGAACTTTCCACTTGGCTGCCCCAAGGTATCCTAGACTTCCGGTACGGCTTTGCTCACATCTTCGATCTTCATATTCTTAGACATGTCTTCACACAGATTCTCCATAGGTGAAGGTTTCAGAAATTGAACTTCTCGGTTATCCATCATGCATTGAATATGTCTTCTCAACCAAGCACATCCGTCAGGTGCAGATGGGCACCAACGACAATCTCCGGGCATCCTGGATTGACACCGGCTTGCAGCAGATTCTTCTTAACAGTCATCAGAGGAATAGTCAAATCGTTCACATCAAAAACATAAGAGTTCTTGTCAATAGCATTGGAACTTTTGCCGTGGTTAGGCATTGGTGCATTGATCACATTCAGAGTTTCAGCGGGAGGATCAAACTCAATTTCTTTAGCTTCAATCATGTCTTGAATCTTGTTCTTCAGAGCCCAACAGTTGTCGGTGTCGTGCCCTGGGCTTTTGGAGTGGTAAGCACACTTGGAATTAGGATTGTACTTTGGAGAGGAAGTTTTGATGTGTTGAGGAGGATCCTCAAGGTAATCGTACTCGCTTTCAAATGCTTATGCACAATGGCATGTTGATCTTTGTGAACTATCTTCAAGGCGTGTTCGTTATTGCTTGTCTCACCGAGGTTGCTTGGTGTAGGATTGGTGATCACAACGCCCCACAGATTGCACGGTCGGTCTTGGCTCGGCTTTTTCCAACATGCAACATTGGCTTCTTTTTACAAAAAGATCTCTTCAAAGATTTGAGGACTCTCCACCGAATCTTTCCGCCTTGAGTCCCGCTTCAATGCATTCTCCGTCAATATCAACTCGATGAATCCGCTCAAGAGTTTCCAATGAGATGATTGAAGAATGGGCATGTCAGTGTTCCCATAAACATATCAACCAGCTCCCTATTGGAAAAGGGTGGTTGAACTCTGCCTGCTAGATCTCTCTATTTTTGAGCATACTCTTTGAACTTCTCATCACGACCCATAGACATGCTTTGTAGTTGCATGCGAGTGGGTGCCAATTCAGCATTGTACTAATACTGTTTGTAGAAAGCATCTTCTAAGTCATTCCAGGTATGGATGTGGGCACTCTCTAGCTGATAATACCACTCCAACTGAGTTCCGGATAAACTCTCTTGGAATTAATGAATCCACAACTTTTTGTCATTAGTGTGGGGATTGATCTTCTGAACATAGGACTTCAAATGCAGATTCGGACAAGAGACACCATCATACTTGGCAAAAGTAGGAACCTTGAACTTGCAGGGAATCACTACGCCAGGAACAAGACTTAGATCATCAAAATTCAGCCCGGACATCTTCAGATTTTCCACAGCATTTAGACGGTCTTCAAATTGTTTGTATTTGTCATCCTTAAGAGAATACTGCTCGTTCTCATAGTCTTCTTCTCTATTTTCAGACTCACGCTGGCCTTCTTCGTTGTTCTTGAAACTCTCATCAGTTTCAACACTCTTGTCTGAGAGCTCTAAACGGATGACCACTCTAGGTCCACCTTTGTGACGTCTTCCCATGTTGAGGACACCAATGACCTTTTTCTTTCTGGCGATGAGCTTCTTCAAATATTCCTGGCCTTAGACCAAGCTGGTGAACATTTCTTGGAACTGAGCATTCTGGGCCTGGTGATCTTTGACAGTCTGTTCAAGAGCCATTTCTGCTAAAATAAATAGCAAGAAAATGAGAAAATCGATCTTCAATGTACCTGTTATGGAATGTTATGCCATGATATCCGATGTTTATGCAATGCAATGCAATGTTTTCAAGGACCTTAGGAATTTAAATATGTTAAACAAGCATGAACAAACTTTTTATTAGTTTCTTTCTTTTTCTTTTTTCTTTTTAAGTACAAAAGATAGTTTTGAAAAATAAAAGAACAAAAGTCCTAAAGCTCTAAGTCTCCCATGGGCGCTTCCTCTTGGTGTTGAAGTAGGCGTTGATGTTCCGCTCCTCGTGAAGTAGCTTGGTCAACTCTAGTACCTTCTTCTCGCTTGCATAGCACTGAGCTTCGAATATATCCCTTTCTTCTTTTAGTTGAATCTAGGATCTCTTTAAGTCTTCAAAATCAGCAGGCCTGTGTGGATGGAGAACGGTGTAGGGTATGTCACCTATAGCAACAGGTTCCATGATCACTGGTAGAACAGATGTAAATGGCATCATGAGGTTTTGAGCTCGAGCACGCACCCATTTGAGGTAAGGTTTCCAAGGAATGGAGTTTTGGTGTCCCAAAGTCTTGGTATCAGTCTTCTTTACCATGCCCCAAGTGTGTATGAACCTTCGACGGTAATTCTGGAGATCGTAGTTGTAGTCGAACACAATATCTTGGAGAAGCATATTATGTGGACCATCTCTTCGAGCATAACCAAACTGACGTAGAGCTAGAGAAGGGTTGTAAGTGATACCTCCCCTTATACCAAGGAGTGGTACATTAGGGAATTCCCCACAACGCTCAATGAATGTGAAGTCCTTTTGAGAGAAAAGACACCAACGAATATCTGTGAAAGAGTGACATTAGCCTTTGAGACCACTTCAATCTTTGCTCGTTCTTCATCACTGATTGAGGAAGGTGCGAAATAAACCACCTGGAAAGTAACGGTATGCAACACATGAGAGTTCCTTGTCTTTTGATGGTACGAGTGTGGAGAGAATGTAGAATGTCTCCAAGCAAAGTAGGCACATGATTACGAGTGAGGAATATCTTGATAGCGTTCACATCTATGAACTGATCTGGATTAGGAAATAGCAACAAACCATAGATTAGAAAAGCCAAAACGTCTTCGAATGCATGGAAACTCATAGCTTTGAGGAATTCTCGAGCTTTCTTTATCAGAAATTTGGCAAGTAAACCCTTAATTCCGCTTCTTGTTTCCCAATTGGCTTCTTTGACCACTTTAGATGTAATGTTGATGCGATGTCTTCGTACTTAGGAGCCTTTTCTGAACCGGTGAATGGTATCTGATCAAGAACGGGTATCCCAAGTAGGTTAGAGAACTCTTCTAAAGTAGGAACCAACTGATAATCTGGGAATGTAAAGCAATGGTGTTTGATCAAGAATGGAATAAGACGCATCATATCTTCTTCAAAACCGAGATAACCAAATCAAGTAGATTACCATGTCTTTTGATGAACCGAGCATGATCGGAATCTCTCAAACCAATTTGAAATGAGAAGGTATACCCATGAAGTTGATTCGATAGTCTTTCCGAAGCCATAATCCTACAAAACAGAGCAAAGATAAATCCCTAGGTCCTTGAAATAGTTAGAAATGATATGCAATGTTATGATGTCATGATGTCATGTTTAGCAATCACAAGCAAATCACACAATAGTCCTAGGTTTAAGGCTTGCATGAGGTATAGGTGATTACCCTACCAACGTTTGAGTGGGTTCATCCTGTCCTATAATAGTAACCGGGTTCTAGGAATCTCATATCATTAATCTTTCTCGTAGGCTTTATTTCAATACGACTACTAAGTGGTCGACCGAAACATCCCGAAAGTTTGATCTTAATGAGCGTAGCATCGAGTATCAACCAACCTTAGTCTGCACCAAAGTCGACCATCTCACTACCTTCTAATGGCCAAGATGGGTCAATTAGGATTCTAAAAGTTGAGTTAGTGCTGATGACACCACGCAGAAGCCAAATACTTTCCTCGGTATACGCCTAACGTTCGCGACGATTTATTGCTACTTACCTAAGGAAACCTGGATCCGGGTGTAGGATCCCCCACAAGTATAATACCCAAGCAACCCTTTAAAAGTAAAGCATACAAGTCAAACAGAAAGTAGTAAAGTGATCTAGAAATCCCTAAGGTATTCTCTCTTTAGGGTGTCTCCCCGACAGAGTCGCCAGTTCTGTAATACGGTGGGAGAACTGACTTTGGTTTGTTTTGCTTTTGATCGTAAATATTGTGGATAGCAAGAGTCGCCACCGACTTTTCTTTTATCCAATTAAGGGAAGGTGAAAAGAACAGAAAAAGACCTTCGTTAGATTCTGAGTAAGGGAGAAGGTTATGAAAAGGGAAGGTATTAGCACCCCTTTCCATCCATAGTTTCCGACGGGCTCTTAGTTGCCTTTAGCTCACTTTAAAATTTTCTTTCTGTGTGCGTGTTTGAAAAATGGTTTTGAAAAGGTTTTCGCTTTGACTTCGTAATGATTCACTGGAATGTATACGAAGTGTTTGGAAATGTTTTGTTTTTGAAAAGTGTTTTAACTTTGACAAAAGTGTGAGGTGTAAAAAGTATTTTGATAGAGCAAGCAACTAAAAGTCTTAGTACCTACTCAGAATGGTTGTTTTGTTATTTCGCTTTCCTTTAGAATAATGTTATCCATACCATTGGTTGGTAGGTAACCCATTCGTTGGATGTAGGGACATCTGAAAGGGACATCGGATGGTCATAGAAGGCAACTTAGGAATATCCTAGCACATTCAAGGACGATCATCACTTTTCGTGAGGCAACCATCGAGGGACGAGATCATGTATTCGTAGGCCACGCCGAGGGACTATGATCTTTGTATCGGGACTATGATGATACGCTTGTAGGCAATGGTGCTTGGATACCCCTACGCTCGAGGGACTTGACCATTTATTCGAAAGCAAGGAGAGAGAATATTATGGGGGCATGTGAAAAGGTTGTTGGATTCATATATTTTATCTTGAAATTAGAAGTGATCTAGGTTCGCTTTTTATCTTGCCATACACGCCTAGTTACTAGCAATTTATATAGGTGCGAAAGTAATTATGGAAAGTAAAGTGCGGAAAGTAAATCCCACGCTATTACATGGCTTTGGGGAAGTTACATAATATAGGAGTGCAGTAAATCCTAATAAGCTATTACATCCCATGAGCTACATAATATTGGAAAAGAATGTGAGAAAATAAATCCTAACTATTACAAACAGAAGCATACATAATAATCGGAAAAGAAAAGAAATTGGCATAAGAGAAAATGTGTTAGTAAAAAGAAGGATTTTTGGGTTTGGAAAAAAAAAGTTTTTAGGTTAGTAATCCTAATTAGATGATAAAACAATTTTTTGGAATTTTCTGAATTGGTTTTAATGAGGAAAAATAAATAAAGGTCAATTTTATGGTTAATTAACAATTAATTAAAAAATGCATGCAAAAATATTAATTTTTGTGCCAAAAATTAAATAAACATTTTTCTGTCCTAAATGCAAAAAGAAATTATTTTTTTGGTGATTTTTAATGCATGAGAAAATTAGTTGAAAAGAAATTAAAATAGAAAAGAAAATATGAGAAAAATAAGGAAAAGGGTCGAGGGCTTCTAGATAGAATTCTCCTGTGCTAGAGCTTCGAGACCTCACGACCAGGCCTGTGGCACGCTTCGAGGACTCAGGCGTGAAGTGTCCAATCTGGGGTTTTTAGGGCTTGCTCGGGATGCCCAAGTATGCCCTCCGGGTCATTGAGGCACGCCCATAAGCTGGAGCTTCTGGGGCCTAGAGCGTTGCACGGAGAGCTAGAAATTGTGGTTTCTGGGCAAGCCTTCGGGAGAATCTGCAAATTTCTAAATGTTAAGTAAAAAGGGAGGGTTCGAACCCAGGACCTTCTGAACAATCACGCGCTGCCTTTCCATCTGAGCTACGTGAACCACCTGTTAGCAATATGACACATAAAGAAAACAAAGCAAATAGATTTCTGGGAAAACATCAAAATCAGAAAACACGCGCAGAGTCATCTTCTTCGTTTAAAATTTTGAACCTTTAGCTACGGTTTTTGTTCGTAGCTATAGTACCTGTAAAAATTCAAAAATCCCAAATATGCGACATAAATTTATTATGGGGGCATGGATCAACTCGGTTTGATCCCCTGAACGTACTGGGATCATTGGTTTCGTCCAATTTTTCCTATTTCAGAAAACCCCAATTAGAGCTTATGAACCCTAACAATGGCAAGTCATGATTCCCGTGTCTAAACTCCAATTAACCTATGCAGAAAGTTTCGAAACTCCATTCTAAACATGAACAAACAATCAAAACATGTTAAATATACATGAAAATCAAAAATCAAACTTGAGTTAAAGTGTTCAGACTGAAATCTGGATTTCGTGATTCTGGAGGTGTTGTCAGGAGTATCTCGGATTGATTCGAGGACCTCCAGAATGTGTTGGAATCTTAGAATGCTTTGAATTGA
Source organism: Vicia sativa (assembly GCA_021764765.1). Lineage (NCBI taxonomy): Eukaryota > Viridiplantae > Streptophyta > Magnoliopsida > Fabales > Fabaceae > Vicia > Vicia sativa. The sequence goes on along the minus strand of CM038796.1, from coordinate 96,266,465 downwards.
CTGGAACTAGGGCTGCCAATAGCTTGCAATGCATGGTTTTTAAAGTTTGACTAGGTTTCTGAGGCAAGGATTTCGCTTTTCCGCTCATGTAATAACATCATGTATTTATAGTGGAAGGATTTAGGTCAAGAATCATGAAGAAATTATATGCCAATCAATGAGAAAATATTTGATTTGGTATGAAACCAAATATTTTTTGATCAAATCTCATTCAATTCCTTTGCCAATCAATGCAATTTCGAAATTGACAAGATGTATGGCTTACTTGGATCCCAAGAATGAGAGAAAAATCCATCTTGCAATTAATTTTGATTTTCTATCTTTATTTTAATTAAATTGGCTTTAAATGATTAAAATCCAAAATAAATAGAAAATAAAAGATAAATTCGTGGCCTTGGGCTTGGAGGTTCCAAATCAGCTAAGGAACAAGTTTGAACCAAGAAAAGTTAGGCCCATTTGCAAAAACTTTGGTTTTGTCAAGTATTTCTCTTTGTGCACCTCCTTAAAAATGCTCAACTTGTGCAAGTTGTATCTTGCTCAATTTTTAACATTTTTGGGTGTTCTTGGACTTTTTAGAAAGCTCAAGATGTCCTCTAAACATCCTATTTGGTTTCATCTTTATTGGAGTTTCCATGCTCATGAAAATGTCTTTACAAAAACTTGACTTTTTGTTAACTTTGAAAAGGACCTGTAATGTCTTGATCCATAACTTCCAAATGAAGCACTTTCTGACCAAGCTTGTGAGACATGAAGTTGTAGAGAATTGGATTCTCTTCCAAAATGAGCTGTGGTGGAAAAATTTCTGAAAAATTATGTGAAACTTATGCCTGGTCAAAGTTCTGTTGACTTTTGTCTAAGAAAGCCTAATTTAGAAACTTTGACTTTTGATCAATTCTTGACTTTTCTTGATAAATCATGATCAACCCTTGATCAAATAATGAATATCACTTCAAAATATTGGTGTTGACAAAAAATTATAAAGTTTGATCAGAGTACATTGAACTTTTTGTCCAATACAATTGGTTGTCAACCATCTGAGCAATTGTCTGAGGAAACTTGACTTGTAAGGCCTGAAACTTGACATGGAGATTCTTTGAAGCATATGATGAGGCATGATGACCACTGCAAGTGTTAGAAGTCCATCTTGACTTGAGAATGGCAAAACCCTAGTTTGGGTTGATTGCTAGAGGGTTCATTCGGTCAACCTCAGGAAATCCTCGAGTATGGATATGAGAAATGTCTTGAGAATTAAGAGGGAAAATTTTGGGGTATGACAGCACCCTTTCCATCCGTAGTTATCTATGGGCTCTTAATTGCTTAGCTCACTTTATAAATTTCTTTGTGTGTGTGTGTGTTTGAAAATGTTTTGAAAGGCATTTCACTATGACTTAGTAATGATTCTCGCTGGAATGTATACGAAGTGTTTGGAAATGTTTTATTTTTGGAAAGACTTTGTAATGATTCGTGAATGTATACAAAGTGTTTTGAAAACGATTTTTGAGAAAGTGTGAGGTGTAAATAGTATTTTGATTGAGCCAGCAAAAGAGACTAATTTACCTACTCAGAACGGTCATTTCCGTGTTATTTTGATTTCCTTTAGAACAAGGTTATCCATACCATTAGTTGGTAGGTAGTCTTATTCTTTGGATGTAAAAGAGACATTCGAAGGGACATCAGATGGTCATAGAAGGCAACTTGTAAGGATATCTTAGCATATTCGTAGGGACGATCATCACTTTTCGTAGGCAACAATCGAGGGACGAGTTCATATATTCGTTGGCAACATCGAGGTTCATCGAGGGACTATGATCTTTGTATCGAAGGGACTATGATGATATGTTTGTAAGCGTCTTAGATAAGATATCCCCACATTCGAGGGATATGACCATTGTATTCGTAAGGCAACAAGAGAGGATACCCTAAGGTGGATGTGTGAAAAGAGTGTTGTATTCATATATTTATCTTGTGATTAGGGTTAGCTATGTTCATTGAATTAATTGCCATACACTCCTAGTTACTAGCGCAATATGTGCGAAAATAAATTATGAAATGTAAAAAGGGAAAGTAAACCCTAGACTATTACATGGCTTTGGGGCAGATACATAATAAGGAGTGCGGAAAGTAAACCCTAATTAAACTATTACATTCCATGAGCAGTTACATATTATTGAAAAAAATGTGCGAGAAAATAAACCTAACTATTACAACCTGGAAGTAGTTACAATAATCGGAAAATATTACGAGAAGGATTGAATTGTAAATAATGGAAATTAATGTTAGTAAAAAGAAAGTTTTGAGTTAGAACAAGGTTTTAGGGTTAGTAAACCTAATTAAATAAGGAAAATATTTTTTATGAATTTTTTGGATTAATTTGATATGGAAAAGTGATTTAAAAGTTAATTTTCGATTAATTAACAATTAAATAAAATAAAGATGAAAAATAATATTTTTTTATGTCAAAAATTAAATTAAATTTTTTCGAACCTAATTATGGAAAGAAATATTTTTTTGCTGATTTTTTGATGTATTAAAAAAATGTTTTGAAGAGAAATTAAATAAAATGGAAAATAATAAGAAAAATAAGAAAATAGGTTAGTGTTGGCAAAAGGTAAAAAAAGAATGTTCAGAGCCGTGATCGAACCTAAGCCTCGTGGTCACACGCTCGCCGCCACCGAGCCAACCCGCTATTCGTGTTATAAGAAACGAAAACAATATAAGCAAATAACATTCGAGTATGAAAGTAAACACGCTTCAGGGCATCGTCCCCAATTAAATTTCTGTGCTTTTAGCGTTTCAACCGCTATAGCCTTTACCTAATGATCACTTTTGTAGATATATCCTCAAAATCAAATCATTCATAATATACAAATAAATTAGCTTTGAGGGTATCAATCGATTGAAATCATCTTCTCGAGCATGATGGTGGCCATCGTTGTCTAATTTTGCTCGAACAACAAAGCCCTAATTCGTAGATCTAAACCCTAACCATGGCAAGTTCTCGCACTGGCTGAAACTTAAATCTAACTGCGTAAAGCTTGAAACCTCATTAGAAACACAAATATGCAATCAAAAATGTTAAATAGTATGCACGAAACCGATTTCAAGTTTCAGCAAACCGTGATTTGATATGATGATTATGGACGTTCAAAGCTTGGTGAATGGCTGATCGATTCAGAGGACCTCAGAACATGTTGGGATGCTTAGAATGGCTTGAATCCGCTGGAACCTTACCAATTCTTGTTTCACACGCTTTGAGGTTTGTCTAGGGTTCTTGCTACAAAAATCCTCTTCTAGGTTTAGAAACCTTCTAAATTTATGAGGATGGATCCAGGTTAAGAATTGATGAGTAAATATATCCCATTCAATGAGAGAATATTTGATTTTTCAATCTTTTCAATTTTGATCAAATGTTTCCAATCTTGTACCATTCTCATGCCAATCACATAATTTTGAAATTTTGGCCATTTAATGGGTATCTTGGACCTCAAGAATGTCAAATATTCATCCATGCATTGATTTATTTATTTTTTTCTATTTTATTTTAATTAAATTGACTTTAAATGAATAAAAAATCAAAATAAATAAAATAAAAAGCTCAAGGGCGGCATTGGGCTCGAGGTTTTAATTGAGATTAGAAACAAGTTTGAACCAAGAAACGTTAAGCCCATTTAGAAATTTTTTGATTTTTTCAAGTATTTATCTTTATGCACCTCCTCAAAAATGCTCAACTTGCACAACTTGTATCTTGCTCAGTTTTTAATATTTTTGGGTGGAAAATATTATGATAAAGTATGTGAAAGTTATGCCAGGTTAAAGTATGTGAAAGTTATGCCAGGTTAAAGTTCTATTGACTTTTGTGTGAAAAACCCTAATTTAGAAACTTTGACTTTTGATCAAATCTTGACTTTTCGAGGAATCATGATCAACCCTTGACCAAATGATTAATATCACTTCAAAATATTGATGTTGATCAAAATTATGGTTGACTATATGTTGACCATAGTTGACTTTTTTCTCCAATACAACTAATTTTCAACCATCCGAGCAATCGATGAGCAATTTTGACTTGTAAGGCTTGAAACTTGACATGATGATCCCTAGTAGCATATGGTGAGGTAAGATGACCACTTGAAGTATTAGAAATCCATCTTGTCTTGAGAATAGCAAAACCCTAGTTTGGAATGATTTAGAGAGGGTTTGTCCGTCAACCTTGTGAAACTTCGAGTATGGAGTCAGGATCAGGTTTAGAGGTAGTAGGGCAAATTTGGGGTATAGCAGTGTAGCTAATTCCCATTGTGAGGAATTAGTGAGTATTGCCAATAACTGCTCCCGGTGATTATGGGTGGTGAGGCGATTCATGTCGTGGTGATTATGGACTAATCGATGTTTGTGACTTAGTTCACTTTTTGGTACCACATGCATAGAGTGTTGCATTTGCATTTGTGTGAATTATAACATGATAGGATGGTTTCTTGTGTTATAATTTGTTTGCCATGTATGTCTGTATGTTTATAAATTGAATGGTGAAAATTGACTTATCTCGATTAGGCTAAAAGGGTGGATTAATATACTATGATATTTTATTGTTTTGAGAACTTATAATGCATTTTTATTATGATGAAGACTCACCCTTACTTTGATGATTTCGTTGAAGTTTAGCGGCTTAGAGTTGGTGAGGATGGCTCATTGAGTGCATTTTCTTATGACGGTCGGTGTCATGCTGACGATTTGTAATCTGGGAACGCTTGGTTTAGAGTTATAATTAAACTCGTTATTTCTTTAGATTGTTTTTGGATAATTATTGGTTTTGAATTATCTAAACTTGATAATAATTTCCGCTGTGTAGAACATGTTTCTTGGATTATTATTTTAATAATGTTCTTCAGTAGAGCATGACATTTTAATGGAATTTTATTTTAATTGAATTGTAATGCCCTTTTATTACATGTTAGCTCTGAAAATATTAATAATCACGGGGTATTATAGAAGGGTGTTACACAAGATCCCATCATCGGATGGACCTCACCTTTTGGGAAAAATCACCTTTTCTTCCTTTGTACACTAGATGGCCTGAAACACCCTTTCCATGTCGTAAAGCCAATCATGAGCTACAATATGGTCTAAAACACACGTGAACTCTGGGGGGATCATCCTGAAAAAGGCACGAAAATATGGACCCTCTGGAGCTTGAGGAACATGAGCAGGAGTAGTTGGTTGTTGTTGTTGTTGCCCTTGCATGCCTTGCATCATTTGAATCATCATCTGATTCAGTTGTTTCATTTGCTGCATCATCTGCACCCAGGGCACATTCGCATCACCAGCTAGAGTTGGAATTTTAGATTATAGAGGCCTAGTTCTGGGTCTTCCAGGACCTCTGCGTCCATCAGCCATCTTCCTGTTTGTCCTACACGTAGAATTAAGTTGATCAGGCTCAATGACACAAGTAGAACATAAGGAATCATGCCGAAAATTACAATATGAGGTAGAATTGTGCTGATTTATGATGTTTCATGGCAAAGCCGAGAATCGACCTGCTCTGTGTTTACAGTGATTTCTAGTAAACAACCGCTAGTCTTCCAATTACTGGTTACTTACAGGATCGACTAGATTGGTCCTAGGATACATGTGTCATAATTCAATTTCATGTTCATACTCATTGTTTTATAAGTTTGTATTGTATCTTTTAATATAGAACGAAGGCTCTTAACTCTCTAAACTGCCTAAGAAAATGTATTGACTGAATGGTAAAAGAAGGCTTTGATTTAAAGTTAAAAATTTGACAATTGAATGCAAGACTGTGTAAAAGCGAAATGTATAAGATATAAAAGACTCTGAAAACGAAATAAAGATTTCTGGAAATGTAAAGTGTTTGAATGAAATGTAAAGTTTTCTGAAACATAAAGTGTATACAACGAAATGTAAAAGGAAGCAAAAGGATTCAGAAATAAAGATATTGTAAAGGAAAAAGGAATTTAAAATAACTTGAATTTAAATTATGAAAAGACATGATGTTCAATACGTACATGTTATCTTCCACTTGTTTCCCTATATCACGGTAGTTTGAGTATTTGAGATTTTTTAGTACACAAGTGAACACACAAATTCTAACATTAGAACACCTATTTATAGCATTTCGGCCCTAACAAACTTGTTTAAAATTATGCCGCTCAAGCATTCATGCCTCTCCTCATTTATCGGCTCCACACGCCCCTACAAATGGCGCCTTTATTTGAATTTCGAATCTTACGCTAGAGAAGTGTATTTCTATTTCTTTCGATTCAAATCATAATTAATTCCCTTGGGCCGCTTCATCTCTTAAACCAAAAAGCTTCTTTATTGAGATACCAGATCGAAACCCACCAATTTGTTCACTCGAAATCGAAGGGTTTTTTTAGAGTAACGGCTCTATTTTTCTAACCAATCATTCTTCAATTCAACATTCTTTGTTGATGCCAATTTGTCTTAACTTTTAGACTTTATATGAAATATCTCTTTTGACATCAAATATCTCTTTATCAAAATTTCCAGCTAACAAATTGCCCCTCAAGAACGTGTATTTCGATAGATATGAAGAAACACTCGTTTTTGAATTTCTCATGTAATTTCAATGATACTATCCTTATGATGACTATACTGTACATGATGTCACAACTATCAACCAACTTTCTGCAAAACGTCCAATCACCATGCCTAAACGTGCAAGCATAGCGCTTATAGCACATTAGTAGAAAACGCACTTCCTAGGAATTTCAAAATCCACCTCTTTTACTTTCCAATAAGGAGGCTACACGTATCCCACCTTTTCCCAAAGGTCAAAAACTTTCAAGAACCGCCAAAGAACTCTATAAAGCACTTCAGCTTCTAGAAATCAATCTTTACTTTTTCAAATCCTTTCAATCTCCAAGCAAACCCATTTCTCTTGTTTCCAAAACCTTTATTTCTCCTACAATGTCTTCCTTCTTCAAAGACCATGGCCCTCATCCAAGAAACTGAAAGTCAAAGAACGCCTTTCTCTAGTCAAAACCAAGTGAGGAAAATTATCAACCTTGACAATCAGGAATTCATAACAACCCCTAAACTTTCTCAAGAACAAAAAGCTATTTATGCCTCCTGTAATCATTCCTACAATCGTTTTTGATAAACCCTAGGGTTATGGGTCCTTGATATCTATCGAACGCTTAGAAAACAAAAGGATTATGTTCCCATTGTTAACAATTTTGTTCCTTAAAAACTAAAGAAGATGAATTGGTAGTTAAAACTTCAAAACCCTAAAGGACAAATGTTGGGTGAGGCGTAGGCATCAAAA